>CM032480.1:9895581-10495581 GCA_019059595.1 Marasmia exigua | reverse complement strand
ACAAATATATACATATAATACTTTTCTTTTGTAAATACATACTTATAATACACAGAAAACACTGAGACCAATACAAACAGACTTGTTCATGCACACAAATGTTTGTACTGTGCGGGGATCGAACCCGCAACCCTTGGACCAAAGGCAGCGTTCACTATCACTGTTCCAAACGGGTCTTGTGCTTGTCTCATCCAGACAAGTCCTACGTGTCGTCGGATACTATCAGACGACGGTTTTGGTGGTCTTCTTATTACTTTTGTATCCTAGCGTGGTCTCTCTTCAAGCACTCTTTTTGGCCAATGGTCATTTGAAATTTCCTGGGCCCCGGGCTCGATCCCCGGGTCTGGCCAAAGTACCTGAGTTTCTTCTGTTAAAAAATTTCTCGTGTCAGCTCAAAGTTTAGAAGTTAGCGTTCTTTTACCCCTGTGCCTCGGAAAGCACATTAGGCCGTTGGACCTGCGCTTGGTTCTCTCTTCAGACGTTTCACTTTGATATCCCATCGGAATGATGGTAAGGGAATAAAGAGGGCACTTGTGTTTGCGCACACACTGTGCTCTGTAATATCGCTTGAAGTATAATTACAGACCTTTATTTTATTATCATTTACATCCAGAAATCCTCAGAATAAGTATCGTGAATAAACCATTCCAGTCCATTTAGCATGTTAGATCAACTATACAAGCAAAAAAATCTGCTATTTCATACAAAAGTAGAATGTAACCTGGCAGTAATATATGGAACGGCTGTTTATGTATTGTTGATCTAATATGCTAAATGGACTTTATTCGCGATACCTACTCGGAGGTTTTCGGGGTTTTTAAACGATAATAAAAAATCGGTATATGGTCTCAAAGATAGAGACCCTTAAGAACACGTGTTGAGCTACTGTATAAGTGAATACTGTGACAAACGCGTTTAAATAACGTCGTGTGTATAATCTCTTAGCCGTACTACGAATTTACAAACAATCGCCAACGTAACCTTAACATTGGGCAAAGCTATTGTTTTTGCTACAATACGAGTTGCGCGGGCGCACGCGATGGGCTTGTTGTTGTCACATTAGAGTTTGGAACAGTAGTTTGAATTCTGAAAATTAAGTCTTAAAAAATCAACTTCCCATACGAAAGTGCGATTTTTTTTTAATTATACCGTATGTTTCTATGGAAACGGACCCACCTCATTTATATTGTTTCTGTTTTATACTTTTTTACTGATATATTACTATTTTGTTATTGTGTTGTTTTATGGTTGTGTCTGATGAACCTGTGAATACATTTTTTTGATGATATCATACGTTTTTATTGGCATCTCAACACCGTATATACAGTCCAATCGCCACACACATTATTTTATATAGAAATTCATTCGAGAAGTTTCTAAGATGATTAATAAGCGTGGTATACATATTTTATTTTATACACAGATTTTTTGAAATCCGAGAAATTTGTGAAGAGCATCATGCTATATATATGATTGACGACCCGTTTGGAACAGTGGTAGTGGACGCTTCCTCTGGTGCAAGGGTTGCGGGTTCGATCCCAGTGCAAACATTTGTGTGCATGAACATATCTGTTTGTATTGCTCTGGGTGTTATCTATGTATTATAAGTATGTATTTACAAAAGAAAAGTATTATATGTATATATAATTGCAATCCCACTGTTGATTCTCTTATCCGTAACACAGGTGCTTGAGCTACCTACCTCGGAGTCAGATCAATGTATGTGATGTTGTGAAATATTTATTTCATTTATATAAGATTTTAAGCTATCGCGTTGCATTATACAAATGATTAGTGTAAAAGTCAAGCTGTGAGTTGATGCTACTACAAGTATGTACTTACATGTAAAAATAACCGCCTTTTGTCCCGTGTACATTAATTATTAGCTAATTGAAAACAAATATTTTTCCCTAAGGAACATAAATGACACCAATTTTTTTATATTTATTATATTTTGTTCAGAAGACCAACAGCTGTCTTTATATGGTAGCAATTAGAAATCCGGGGAAATGGGGGGTTTAAAGGTTGGCACCGCACTTGTGACTTCACTAGTGTCCATGGGCGTCTGTCAGCTGATGATCCCTTTAGCTGGGGAGGTGACTTTTTTTTTGAGATTCGACCCTATGGTACTTGGGGAATGTGACTGTCTCTATAGCGCAGTGGTTAGTGGGCCACACTTTAAAGCGATGGCTGCGCATGTTTGTACTTGAAAAATTGTACTTGAAGTTTTCTGTTAAGAAATTTTCCCCGGTCATATGTCAGCCTGGAGTTAGGAAGTTGGCGGTCTAGTACTCCCGTGCCTCGGAAAGCACGTTAAGCCGTTGATCCTGCGCCTGATCCCTCTTCGGTCGTGTCACGCTGGCCATCGAAATATGAGGGTAAGGGAAAAGAGAGTGCACTTGTGTCTACGCAAACACTTGTGCACTTTAATATGTCCTGCGTCAATGGCTGATCGCTCAGATTGGTCGCAATGACCGAAATATCGGTTTGGAGGACGTTTTCATTATTACTCGGGGAAAAATGATTGTTTTCATTACAGTGCATGTTTTTATGACATAGGTGGTAAACGAGCAGACGGAACACCTGATGGTAAGCCATTGCCGCCGCCCATGGCCAAGTTTCTCGGGTATATAAAAAGTCACGGTGTATAGTCTATGCCTATCTAATCATCGTCAGCCCAATTAAGTCCCCACTGCTGAGGCACGGGCCTCCCTCAATCACATGAGGGGTGATTGCCATACTCACCACGCTTGGCAGACGGGTTGGCGAGGGTTTTGATATAAATGCAGAGTTTTTCTTCTCTGGGTGCTGATGATCATGCCAGCAGCTTTACCTTATTCGCCTTTTACGACACCTCGGTAAGAGTGAGGGTGGCCTATTCTACTTTGCCGGGGACCACACGGCCTATCTAATATCCATTATAAACTGTTAAATTTGTACTTTTTTAGGTCGTAACTATTGTGACAACTTAATTTTTAAAAAATTCAGTTCTTAATACCAACCAATATTCTTTGCATATCAAACATCCTTCTTGAGTCTTATTACTTTCCACATAAGGTTAATTTTCGTTGTGATTCTTAGTAAAATGATTATGGCGGTTTTAGAGTCTCGTGTCAATCTACTATAGTGATCTTAATAGCGCAATAAATCGTACGTTATGTGGTTACCTCCTATACTTAAATCGGTGTAAGTAGGTGTTCTTACTTATTGGGCGATATTTTTGATGTAAATGGCATTTTTTGGTTTGCTGCCTTTAGTGTGATCTGTGAGTAAGATGGTTTTAGGGGTCTGTTCTTAAAATGGAAATGGAAGTCTCGTTAAGGTTTTTTTAAGGCAGACGGATCACTCGATGGTAAGCGATTGCCGCCGCCTATGGACACTCGCGACACCAGTGGAATCACAAGCGCGCTGCCACCCTTCAAATCCCCCTTTCCCCCAGATCGGGCCTCCGGTACCCTCACTCACACAGCGAAACACAGCACAGTATTGCAAGACTATTTACACTAGACAGCATTTTTTTTTTCTTTTATTGCAAAAAAATGTTGAAATCCAAATAGATCCCCTTGAACCTATAAGCCTATCATTATTTTCATCATTTCAGCCAATAAACGTATGCTGCTGAACATAGGTCTTCCCCAATAATCTCCACATAGATCGGTTATGTGCCTCAACCAAGGGATCCCCACGACCTTCACGTCGTCCTCCGTTCGTGTGACCTCCTATACGCAGCCTCCACTCGAGGACTTTTCTGCCCCACCAGCCGTCTGATTTCCTCGCAATGTGCTCTGCCCATTGGCAATTGAGGCATGCAATTCTTTGGGCTATGTCTTTGTTCTTAATTCTCCTGCGGATTTCATCATTCCTGATAAGCCTAAGAAGAGCTTCCTAGTGGTAAATATAATAAAATTTTTAGAATATATATAAATGCATCATTTTCATTTTTGTTAAGTACTGCTAATTGATAAACGCTTGAACTACTAAATCATTTATTTCTGTAGGCGATGTTATTGGTATTGCTGTGTGTACACGTTCTTAGGTTTCAATCTAGGTCTAAGTATATTGTTCTTAAGTTTGTATTTTTATCGATTGTCACCTGTTGTGTATGCCTTAAATTAAATAAATAAATAAATATTTTCATAGGTGGATCGACGATCTGGTGAAGGTCCGTCCGGCACAGGACCGTCTGTGTGGAGAACATTGAGGAGGTCTATGTCCAGCAATGGACGTCTACTAGCTGAAATAATGATGATTCTCATAGTTTTATGAATATGATAAATTATTTATTTTCAATTCTCAAAAGATATTTTGCAAAAAGTACTGAATAGTTCCGAAAGCGGATTAAGTTCTACAATTTAATGGACGAACCAATCCATTTTTTTTAATAATATTTTTATAAGCGGATTTGGACCGAAAGCACTTAAAGTTTTTTAGAGAGTTTTGTGGCGATCGGACTGTGTTTTATACACAGTCTAACGCTGATGAGAAGTGCCAAAAAAATCATCTGTTATCAGCAAAACTTATGATGTATTTTTCAGAGGTGTACAGACACTAGAACAACAAACCAAAGCAATACCATAACAAAACAATAATCTATCAAAATCAGTTAAAAAGTAAAATAAACATAAAAGACACAGTCTAGTCTAGCTCAAGTCTTTAGCAATACCGAAAAAGGTTGCTAAGTCATAAGTACATTTGTAATAATAGCTGTAAGACCATCTTTGTATACTTAGTTTGCAAATAAATAAATAAATAAACACAATAAAAAAAAACAAACCGCTTTCAAAAACCACTAACTAAAAAGTGTTTAGTAAAATTTTTAACACTTTATAGACTTCAAATAACATTTTATAACAGTACACTCGAGAAAACGTATATCATTTTACACTTTTTAGTTCGTAGTTTTTGAAGGTGTTTTTTTTTTTGTAAGATTTTTTTATGCTTTTTAGTATCTCATATTTTGGCAGCCCACCGCCAAATAACTAATAAACTAATTTTGAGTACAGTAATGAAGGAGTTATCCTTTAACTCCTTACCGTTGAGAAGTTAATCTTCCATCATCAGCATACCACAAAATTAATTGAATCAGGCTTAAATACTGGTGCAGTTTTGAAAAAAGATATAAAAACGTTACGTATGCCTTTAAAATTTGAGGGTTTGCCTGAATTTTTACTGGATCCCATCATTAGATCCTGATATCCTTATCATGGTACCGTTCCGGGACTACTTACTGTCTAATTAAAAAATAATCATATAAATCGCTTCAGAAATAGCAAAGTAATCGGCGAATAAACATAAAAGAATATACCAGTCGAATTGAGAACCTCTTCCTTTTTTTGAGGTCGGTTAAAAAGAGGCTGTTAATCCTAAACAAGTTCTTTGATTTTTTTTTTATTTCCAAAGTGCCTACCTCTCTACGGAATATTTTAAGAGTACCTACGGAACTCTAGTGAAACAGTTCGACTCCCACTCGCCTCATTTTCTATTCGCTTCAAGTGTGATCTGAGGTTTTACTGGGCATCAAGTTACGTTGTAGGTGTTTTGAGTGTACTCACTCCGTACGGTCGGGTGCATTGCTTAATGATTGTGTAAGAAAATTATATCTCACATTGATATGTGGCAGATGATACCTTTGAAGGTTTATTACTGACCATTTGAATAAGTTGATGTGTATAAAATTTTACGCATTACACTTCTTCTTATTGCGTGGACAGTTATGCTCAAGTTCCAAAGTTTTAAGCTTTCTGAGGGGGAATTTACCTTGGTCTCTAAGTATGTTTCTAAATGCAGACATCATCATTCCTTCCCTCATAAACAATCTCACTTCGAAATAACCCCTCTTTATCTTAACATGTAATTCCCGGTAACGCCCAAACCTGTGACTTCGGAGCCCGAGGTACGCTTAGACCATGATTCAGGATTTGTGGAGTCTGGTAATTACAATGAAGTGACTGCCGTTTGACCATCGCAACATTTTTGACAGTGGGACCTGATCAATCATGATCAAATCATGATTACACTCTTCAGATACTATCCGAAACGTGCAGGTTTTCTCCCGATGTTTTCTCTCACCGTCGAGCTAATGATAGAAATACGCACATAGGTTTGAAAAATCCAGAGGTGCAGGCTCGGATTGAAACCACGACCCTCACATGGAAGGCACGTTCTTATCCACTAAGCTACCATCGCACTACTGGCATTATTTCTCACTTAGAACTAATATGCGTGCATCTTTAACCGGTTTAGATGGAGTGACTGTGCAGTGGCTAGAGCTAAATCATCATCATTAATTCAGCCAATAGACGTCCACTACTTGACATAGAGTAACCATTCGGTAACCCTCACTCCCAACTAAACTGCTGAACCCGAAACGACGAATTTTTGTAAGTGCTCGATCACCACGAGCACCACGAGCTAATAGGATAGGTCTCATCAATATTGAAGATGTATGTACCTACAATATCTCATGAAAATATAGTCCTTTAGAGTATCGCGTTGCATTATAACTATAATGATAATATAGTCCTTTAGAGTATCGCGTTGCATTATAAATATAATCTTCATGCAAATCTCTTATAGATAGTTCACAGCATAGGCTTATCGCATATCCTCAGGGTCTGCCCAAATGTCAGATAGTGATATTTGACGCCAAACGTTATTGTGAAATGTGTGTTCCAATGGTAAGCTTGCTGCGAACCCTGCAATGATTAAATCGCGATGTTATTGTAATTTGAAATCGTGAGGTGCAGATTGTGTCTTATGGTTTTTAACCCCCGACGCAAAAACGACGAGGTGTTATATGTTTGACGTGTCTGTGTGTGTGTGTGTATATGTATCTATCTATGGCATCGCAGTTCCCGAACAAAAAATAATAATAATTAATAATTCTCACAACATCTCATACGTTGACCTGATTCTGTACTAAGTAGCTTAAGTACTTGTGTTACAGAAATCAGACAACAGAGGAACACAAATATATACTTAAATATATATATTACACCCAGACACTGAACAAACACAAGTGTTCATCGCACGAATGTTTGTCCAGGGTGGGGATCGAACCCACGACCTTTGGCGTAAGAGGCAGGGTCACTACCAATTGCGCCATCCGGATAGTCATAAATTAATGTGAACACCTCGATTCTTATATCGTCGTAAGGAGGCTCACATTTGGATGGAATTGTATATTTATAGTGCACGTGACTGTCCCCTTATAATTTAAATCTCATCATCATCATTTCAGCAAGTAGTCCTCTGCTGGATATATGCCTCCCCCATTGTTCTCCACACAGATCGGTCCTCCAGAACCCACGACCTTTGGCGTAAGAGGCAGGGTCACTACCAATTGCACCATCCGGTAAGTCTAAATGAACCGATTTGTATTTTTTTTTGTTTGAAAGATAAATAAGGGGGGAGTGTTCTTAGTCATGTTGGATAAAAATCGATCCAAGATGGCTGCCGTCACAAAGATATGAATTGTATGCTTTAACACAACTCCCACAAAATGGGTATCATATAAAAGGGCTTGAGTGGCAGAATATATTTATTGTGACAAATTTCAAACCCAAGATGGCCGCCATCCGGGGCTTTTTTAATTTTATGTTTTTAGGAGACATTTCTCAATAAATTTGTACATTATATAATTTTTTTAGCTCCACTTGTTCCACTGCTGGGCATTTACCTACCCTAATAGCCTCTACTCCCCAAGGCATAACACGGACAAATGGGAGTCTAAGTGCGGAAAAAAGAGTCCACCATACATTACATAGCCTCCATTGCTCCCTATTCTTTGCCAGCATTTGCCAGTTATGGGAGTGTTGATTATGGTCGTAACGCCACCTCTTTCTAGGCCTACCTCTGGGTCGACGGCCGTCTACAGGCTGTCATTTCATGACAACCTGGATCCATCTTTCCGGGTGCATTGTTACAGCATTTTCAGCCCAGTTCCATTTCATTAACAATATCTGACACTTTGATCTAATTCCGCGGCTGAGATTAAGCATTTAACACCTCATTTAAAAAAATCAGTTTATAGTATCGGCTTAGTTATCGAAAATTGTATGCTATAATAACAGTTTCTTTTTTATAATATAGGTGGCAGACGAGCCGGCGGATCACCTGATGGTAAGCGATTACCGCGCCGCCCATTGACACCTGCAACACCAGTGGTGTCACAAGTGCGCTGCTTACCTTTTAACCCCCCTTCCCCCGGATTGGCCCTCCAGTACCCTTCACTCATGCAGCTACTTAAAAAGAAGGATTAAACCATCTTTTTTTTTCATTGTCAGCTTAAAAAAATACAATAGTTTTCACAAAAATTCAGCGTAATGGCTATCCAGTGAAAATTTGTAGAAAATAGTTTTTTTTTTTAAATTTGTGTTTACTTTTTGCCTAGACGCGGTCACCACTTTAGAACTTGTTTACCCCATTGGTCGTCGGTTGTGCGGCTAATATGGCCAGCCCACTGCCACTTAAGCTTGCTAATCCGGTGAGCAATGTCGATGACTTTGGTTCTCTGCCGGATCACTTCACTTCGGATTAGATCTTGGAGAGAGACGACGAACGCGAACGATTGGAGAGGCCTACGTCCAGCAGTGGACTGCGATAGGCTGATGATGATGAGGATATGTTTACTTTTGATTATATTTGTTTGACTGACTGTCTCGGTGGCGCAGTGGTAAGTGGATTGCACTTTAAAGCCACGACTGCGCAAGAGGTCCCGGGTTCGATCCCCGGGTCGCAACAAAAATTTGTAATTTTGTAAATTTGTTTCCCGTGCCTTGGAAAGCACCTTAAGTTGTTGGTCCTGCGCCCTATCCCTCTCTGGTCGTGTCACAGGAGTGTCCCATCGGAATATGAGGGTAATGGAATGGAGAGTGCATTTGTGTTTGCGCACACACTTGAGCACTAAAATATATCCTGCGTACGTGGCTGTTCATTGAAATTGGCTGCCGTAGCCGTAATCGTTGGAGGATATTATTATTTATATTTGTTTGAGTGATGTTTTTACCAAATAAATGATGTAAGATACAAGAAAGCATTTAAAATTGAATATCCTCACAGACCCTAGTGGAGTGGGTTGCGCAACAAAACACGAGGTTTGACTAACACGCGCTGCGATGATGAATGGCTCGCGAGATAGATAGTGCTGGAGTATCACGGTTGAACTACCAATAGTGAGGAGGTGAGACAAAATCCTAACAATCCTAACACTCTCGTTAAGGTGATTCTGGATTTTATGTTTTACTACCTCATCTTAGCGTGAAATTCCCAGTTACGCTCAATACTGTCGCTCTGAAGCCCAGGGTACGTCTGGACCATGATTCTTGTATGGGGAAGTCTGGAAATAACAATGAAGTGACTGCCATCTGATATTTGCAACCCTTTAACAGGGAAACCAGACTAATTGAATCAAGGTTACACGTTTCAGAAACTATAGGAAACGTGCAGGTTTTTTCAAGATGTTTTCTCTCATCGCCGAGTTAATAGTAGAAATACGCACATATATTTAAAAAAATCAGAGGCATGCTCGAATTTCCAACAGGTCCCCTCGTATGGAAGGCATTCTGAACCACTGATTGTTTTTATGCTAGAGGCGACAAACGAGCAAGCGATTCACCTCATGGAAGGTAATCATCGTCGCCCATGAACGGATGTGCGAAATTAGAGAGATCGCTAATGTTATGCCGGTCTTTAAACAGGAATACGCTCTTCTCTTGAAATACTCCCGCAACCAAACCATTCCACAGAACTGAGGTACGTGATAGAGAGTTCCGCAAAAAAGGCACAGAATTAGACCGCCATCCATCAATATTATGGGGATGGAATGATAATCGCTTGCGTGTGGTTCGATGTGAGAATTCAGCTACAGGGAGTGGATCAAACAGTTCCTCAGACTATACTCCTCATGATAGATGCGGTATAGAATGCTGAGGGAACCTATATCCCGCCGCAGTGCTAGAGGTAAATTAAATTCATTATCGCATTAATTTCAATAGAAAACAAATTGTACGCATCCTCTGTCAACAAAAATGCTCCTAGGAATAGGTATAGGGAGCTTTACTTTATTTCCCAAGGCAAAAGTTTTCGTAGTGCCAACATCCGTTAATCTATCACAACATATCTCAGTCACAATCAGTTCAGATTAACACTAGTTTCGTACGGATTTCATTTTTATACTTGAATAAATATAAATGGGATTTATGTGTTACAGCCTTTTTGCTCCATTTATTATCCGCTCTATTTCTTTGGATGGAAAAGCGACAGTTTAACATTAAAGGGAGTAAACAAAATATAAGCATGTGATGTAAGATTTCTAGTGTGATCATTTGGTGGGTAACTTGAATATTTATTTTATTCAGTACTAGCGGCCGCCCTGCGACTCCGTCCGCGTGGAAAAGTAACTTTTTACCCCCCTTTCAACCCCTTACAACCCCCTTTTCGCAATAAAAAGTAGCCTATGTTCTTTCTCAGGGTCTAGATTATCTGTATACCAAATTTCATTTAAATCCGTTGAGTAGTTTTGGCGTGAAAGAGTAGCAGACAGACAGACAGACAGACAGACAGAGTTACTTTCGCATTTATAATATTAGTATGGATAGTATAATAGACGGCCTCTATGGCGCAGTGGGTAGTGGGTCGCATTTTGAAGCGAATCATGGTTACATGTTTTAGAAACAATCCGAAACATGCAGGTTTCCTCACGATGTTTTCTCTCACGTAGATGATTTTAGGAATACGTTAATAAGAATTGTTACACATGTCATTGCAAAATCACATTAATCAGCAGTTTTTCATGTCATAGGTGGCAAACGAGCAGATGACCTGATGATGGTAAATCTTAACATAATCCAAGAAAACTCTTTAAAGTTATTTAAAGTTATCAAATCAGAAGTCATTTGATGTCCATTTTTAACTCCCGACGCAAAAACGACGGGGTGTGTCTGTGTGTCTGTGTGTCTGTCTATGGCATCGTAGCTCCCAAACAAATGAACCGATTTGGATTTTGTTTGTTTTGTTTGAAAGATGAATAAGGAGGAAGTGTTCTTAGCTATTTTGGATAAAAATCGATCCAAGATGGCCGCCGTCACAAAGATCAGGATTTTAAGTTTTAACACAACTCCCACAATATGGGTATCATAAAAAAGGGCTTGTGAGCTATAGGAATGGACTGTATGAATGAAAGAGTGATTTAAATAGGTAAATAAAATATATTAATAAAATGATCAAACCAACCGCTATGACGTTTGTACAAGAAGAGACAGACAGAGACAAAACAGAACATAAACAAGATAAAAAATACTCTAAAAAGGCTCCCTAGCGATGGCTGTAGTCGACAGGGCTTGAGTAGCAGAATATATTAATTGTGAAAAATTTCAAATCCAAGATGGCCACCGTCAGAAGATGAAGAATAACCTATTTGTTGTTCCAACTGCCTCAATATAGGTATCAAATGAAAGAGCTTTATTTGTGTTTAGTTGTGTTTTTTAATTTTCAATTTAATTACATGTTTTACATTTGTTGACAAATGTGAACGTATCAAAATGTACCAGGTACAAGTATGTAGGTATGTCTCCAACCTCTTCAACTACGTAGAGACATCGGGTCGCTTGGTGTCTTTTACCGTCTATATCACGGTGAGTGTGCAGAAGAGCTTTTCTCCCTTTTATACCTGCCCTATTCTGTCACAGAACTACACGCGCCGGACAACGCTGTCACCGCTTTGCAGTGAAAAACATTCCATCACGGACTAAAAAAATTTGAAGTTCCTATTTCTGCCGCACCATCAAGAAAAGGAACTCGTTGCCGGCGCATGTATTTCCTCCTACAATATGGATTCCTTCAAACGAAGCGTGATGAAGCATCTAGCGGGCCAATATGGCAGTCCCAACGGTGCTGATGCTTTGACATCGCGTCCGTTGTAATTGCAACGTGGACTCTTCTCTTGCTTAACATCAGGCTGAGGAGAGCCAACTTACTGTGTCTACAAACTAAAAAATGTATACCACAAAAACAATATTTATTGGAATGACTGGTTAAAGTACTGTTTATCGATACAGACTAAGGCTGAGTATACCTACCTTTTTACAAAACATTTAATGTTACTAATAGCTTCAAGATATAGGAACCATCTATCAAAATCGGGGATCTATTTATGGCCCGCGAAATATATTACTAGTTCATTATCTGAACGGGCATAAATCTAAATCAGCCAAAAAGCCACATTAGACCATAATCCGCTAAAGAGACTTTTTATGAAATGGGTCTTTACAACTCACGTCTAACAGCCGCACTCAGGGACGTCATTTAAGCTAATGTTCATTAACTTTAGAATCGGTAGTCTTTATGCGTTTCAAAATAAGGGTCAATATTTTTTCTTCAGTAGCCAATTAAGTTAATCAACGACTCTGAGTGTGACAGTAAAAGTCTAAACAACGTAATGTTGCTTGGTAAGTTACGCTCAAAAACTAAAAAGCTATCTACATGAGTACAACAATATATTTATTTTTTATATATTAAATGGGTTTGCACTTGACCTCATCTCACCTGATGGAAAGTGACAATAAGGTCTAAGGTGTAGCGTGCTTACCCAAAAGAAGCCTATTCACTCTCGACTTAAAGACACCCAAATTGTAGTTCTCTGGGAATACAGAAGCCGGCAAGCTATATGTGAAATATAAGCCTAAAACTTCTTATTAATGTCATATTCTAATAAACATGGAATTGCCAATAATAGTGAGGATTTTTTTTGAATTTTCGCGTTGCATTATAACTATAATTTACTAAGACGGGAATTAACTCAAAATGAATTACAAGACACTATATTTTGTACTCATCTACTTTGGAAATATAAATTATTGTAATAAAGTTCGTATAGATACATAGATAGATATTCTTTATTGCACAAAAATAAAATACAAGCATGATACAACAGCAACAGACAGTACAATAAGGCGGTCTTATCGCTTGTAGCGATTTCTTCCAGACAACCTTTGGGTAAAGGAAAGAAATATCGTATTCGTAATAATAAGGGAAGGCAGTGCAAAGTAGTTTAACAAATGAAATTGAGAATGGCAGAATTATACATTATTCCCGTATTAATATATAATTAGTATTAATTCCCGTCTTAATTAATTATAATAGTACATAAGTAATCTGCAAGTTTTTTACGAAAAGTTATTTTTATGAGAAAGGGAGGCCATCGAGTAAGCGAGTCACCTGATGGTAAGTGATCAGCACCAGCATCAGTTACACCAGAGGGAGTGGAAATGTGCTACCGGCCTCTTAGTAAGCTATATGCTCGTTTCTGGAAGATCTATATAAAAAAAAAAGATCTCAATGTCGTACCGGTTCGTACCGCTGCGGGAAGTTGATTACACAATGAGGAGGTGCATGACAAAAAATGACGTGTTAAGACCATGCGCTTTACACGTCATTTTTTTCAAGTGGACCTCCGCCCATTCAGATGGTACGGCTAAGTTTAATTGTAGTTCAAACAACTATGATGATGGTGGTGACTAACGTTTAGCTAACTAGTTAAGGCCATGATGTACAACCTGTGCGGATAAAGAATGGGATCAGAAATGGCGGCGCATCTATCCACTTCTCGCTCGCACACTATTTGCTCGCACCCAACGAGTGGGAGTATAGAAGCAAATAGTGTGCGAGCGAGAAGTAAATAGATGCGCCGCCATTTCTGATCCCATTTTATCCGCACAGGTTGTAAGGGTTGAACAACAGTGATCACAAGTATCGGTCTTTAAAAAATATCTAATATACTTGACAACAATATCATAGCCGTGTGGTCCCCGGCAGAGTAGAATAGGCCACCCTCACTCTTACCGAGGTGTCGTAAAAGGCGACTAAGGTAAAGCTGCTGGCATGATCATCAGCACCCAGAGAAGAAAAACTCTGCATTTATATCAAAACCTCGCCTCCCAAGCGTGGTGAGTATGGCAATTACCCCTCATGTGAATGAGGGAGGGAGGCCCGTGCCCCAGCAGTGGGGACTTAAATGGGCTGATGATGATGATGATGATACTTGACAATATTGTCAAGAAAATGTGCTATTGGTTACAGGAAATAATTAACTTATTCGATCAAATAGGCCCAATACTCTGGTAAGGGGGAAGGGTTGGCAACACACTTGGCAGTTGTGACTGTACACCTGCACAGATGTTCCATCCATTGGCGACGGCATACGCTTACCAAAAAGTAATCCGTCTGCTCGTTTGTCACCTATCACATAAAAAATTAAGTTTAAAAACTAAAACCAAACTACCTAAAAAACACGCTCTTAAAAATACGAGACAATAAAATTGTCTCTGCTGAAATTATTATGCCGTATCGCCGTGGTCGTATGCCACATTGATTTTATTTTATTATTATAATGAATCTGTATTGCTACAGTAGGTGGCATACGACCACGACAATACGACATAATAATTTCAGCAGAGACAATTTTATTGTCTCGTACTTTTAATAGCGTGTTTTTTTGGTAGTCGGGTTTTAGTTTTTAAACTTTATTTTTATTTAACATATTTTTAAGTCTGTGTATGTGTGTGTGTGTGTCTGTCTCTCTATGGCATCGTAGCTCCCGAACAAATGAACGGATTTTGATTTTGTTTTTTTTTGTTTGAAAGATGAATAAAGAGGGAGTGTTCTTAGCTATGTTGGATAAAAATCGATCCAAGATGACCGCCGTCACAAAGATTTGGATTTTATTTTTTAACACAACTTCCACAATATGGGTATCATATAAAAGGGCTTGAGAAGCAGAATATATTAATTGTAAAAAATTTCAAATCCAAGATGACCGGCATAAGAAAATGACGAATAACCTATTTGTTGTTCCAACTACCTCAATATAGGTATCAAATAAAAGAGCTTTAGTTGTGTCGGGGGTTTTTTAAATTTTCAATTTAATTTATTATTATTATTTATGCAAATATAGTTACTTATTTGAAATGTGTTAAAAAAATTTTTGATTTGATACCCCACACGGTACCGTCAAGCTATTCTTTTTTAGTCCCCTAGAGGGTCCTGTAGTCAATAACCAGAAGACAAGCAAGCCGCTTCTAACGACACCTCATTTTTCTAATAACTAGTTACAACGTTATTAAGGAACAGATGAACAACCATACATGTATACACATACAGGTCAAAATCATAACCCTCCTTTTTGCTACGCCGTAGTCGGTAAAAAAGGCGACCCAAATGATGTTTGCCTTTTTTTCGCAAAATCGTAGTCGTATCGTAACTTACAAAGGCAATTTGTTTACAGTCATTTTTCTTATTCAGAGAGTAATAAATCACTATTCTATTCATCGATGCATTAGTTCGATTGAGTGATTCCATTACAATTTTGCATATTGATTATTACGAGGGTTCGGGTATCGGTGAGCCAGCTCTCTTGCTGTTAGCTTAATTTTCATTATGTTTTAGAAATGTGGTTGGTTTGACAAGAAAATAAGTAATACCACTAATACCCTCCAACCGATTACGGCTACGGCTGCCAAACTCAACGATCGGTCACGTGCGCAGGATATAGTGCTCAAGTGTGTGTGCAAACACAAGTGCACTCTCTATTCCCTATAACCGAAGAGATCGCTCATAATGACGTTGACGACCCGTTCGTAACTGTGGCAGTGAACGCTGTCTTCGGTCCTAGAGTTGAGGGTTCGATCCCCGCACAGTACAAACATTTATATGCAGTCTGTTTGTTTACATTGGTCTGGGTGTTTTCTATGTATTATGAGTATATATTTACCAAAAAACAAAAAAATATTATGTATATATATTTGTAATCGGGTCTCCTACGTAGTTTCGAATGCCGCTGTCGCGACGCACGCTGTTGCGATTTCTTCTGCCTCATAGTTTCGAAAGCTCATGGACTCGAATTATGTAGATGCGAAAGACGCTGATTCGAAAAACATTTGCACTGCCTCGTACGCTCGAATGCTTGTGACTTCGATTTATTATAAGTCATATTAACGTGTAAAACACTGGCAGCTTTAGATGCGACCGGGAATTAAACGCTAGGATGAGGTAAAATATGCCAAAAAGTTTAGGAATTATTATATAGACATACAACCGCATTCGAGCGTATGAGGCAGTGCAAATGTTTTCAGCATCTTTCGCGACTACATCATTCGAGTCCATGAGCTTTCGAAACTATGAGGTAGTAGAAACTAAGTTCGCAACAGCGTGCGTCGCGACAGCGGCATTCGAAACCACGTAGGAGACCCTTTGTAATCCTACTGTTGATCCTATTGTTGGTGGACCGACGATCTGGTGAAGATCGCGGGAATCCATTGGATGCGGGCGGCATAGAACCGATCTGTGTGGAGAACATTGGGGGAGGCCTATGTCCAGCAGCGGACGTCCATTGGCTTAAATGATGATGATGACGGTTGATTCTGATATCCTTAACACAGGTGCTTGAGATACTTATCTCGGAGTCAGATCAATGTATATGATGTTGTAAAATATAAAAAAAAAGAATGTGATATGGCCACTTTCGATGTACCTACATGTCCTGTAATAACTAGTTTTAAGTTTTCGTTCTTAGCTTTGAGGGCAAAAATAGCATATTCATTCATTCTTTCTTTACCTTACCGGTGGGAAACCAGTGTGACACGACCGGAGAAGGATCGAGTGCAGGACCAAAGGCTTAACGTCTATCTAATGCACAAAGGTACAAGGTCTTGTACCCTGTTGTCAAGATGGAGGTCTCCAACTTATGGTATAATTTTTTTGACCGACCCGGGGATCGACCCCGGGACTTCTTGCGAAGCCGTCGCTTTAAATTGCTACTTACTTAGGTCACTGCGCCATCGAGGTAGTATGGATATTTATGTGCTTAATGTAACGGGTAGGACACACGATTGGCGTCGCTAACGCCAATCGATTTTAATTTTTATCTACTAAACCGGATTTATTTTAAACAATTTCGGGGTTACAACCTCTCGGCAAACACTTATAAGATTTATTAAATAACCATTCCAAAATAACCATTCCATTCCAAAATTGGGTCCAACGCGTACGCTAAAAGTGGCCGCTTTTAGCGTCAATCAATTTTTCGCGTACAACAACGGATCCAGAATTTGTGCATGGTTACTTAATAAATAGTATAAGTGTTTGCCGATAGGTTGTAACCCCGAAATCGTTTAAAGTAGATCCGGTTTAGTATCTCAAAATTTAAATCGATTGGCGCTAGTGTGCCCTACTCGTCACTATAATGTAAGCTACTTATTTCGAAGTCAGGTTAATTGTAAGAAATGCTTTATTTGTTAAAGTAATGTCGTGACGTAATAAGTTTAATGTGACGATTAAGCCGCTTTTATGCAGTTTTTATAAAAAATATCATCGATTTATAAGGATATTCCTTTTAGGCTTATGTAAACAAAATTAATGTCTCGACCCGCCGATACAACCCGAAGGCTATTTGGTCAGCAAATATTTTGTTTAGGTAGGCACATGTCACCGACATATTTCTTGTGAAATTTCTCAGGTGGGCACAGTTTTTTATGAGACCCGACTGTAAAATATCTCTATGTAGAATGTATCTATATAAGAAGAACCTGAGTGACTAAGGTATTAAGTGACTAGGAATGCACGCACAGCCCAAACTACTGATCCTAGAAACTTGAAATTTGGGCAGGGATTTTCTTTAATAGGGAAAATGAGCACTAAGCTTTGAGGGGGTAAAAAGGGGTTTAGAAGTTTATATGAAACTCCGACATCTTTGATGTTAGGAATGTGAAAATTTGTATTTAGACTAATAATTGGAAATTAAAAATAACTCAACAAAAGCTTCTTAGAAAATTACCCTTACAGGGGGTTAAATAGGGGGAGAAACGCGGTATAGGGGTTTGCTAATTGATAAAGTAAGAAACCTAAAATTGATGTTTGGGCACGAGTTTTTAATAAAAAAGTGACTTTTATACTTTCAACCCCTAAGGGGTAGCTGCGAGGGTTTGAAATTTAAATGAACATTTGGTAATAAAGACTATAAAACTGCGTGAGTAGCGCCGCGGGCGCAGTCTAGTGTATTATAATGGTTATAATCGTATATTGCCAGCAGCTTTACCTTAGTCGCCTTTTACGACACCTCGGTAAGAGTGAGGGTGGCCTATTCTACTCTGCCGGGGACCACACGGCAATGATCTGCTGGCATGATTATCAGCACCCAGAGAAGGAAAACTCTGCATTTATACCAAAACCCTCGCCAACCCGTCTGCCAAGCGTGGTGAGTATGGCAATTACCCCTCTGTGATTGAGGGAGGCCCGTGCCCCATCAGTGGGGACTTAAATGGGCTGACGATGAATCGTATATTGGTACGCACTTGTGACACCACTGGTGTTGGAGGCGTCCATGGGCGGCGGTAATCGCTTATCATCAGGTGATCCGTCTGCTCGTCTGCCACCTATATCATAAAAAAAAACATCGACTTCGCAGGTATCCGAGCCTGCGAAGTCGATGTTTTTTTTCGGGGGAATGGGAGAGGATCGTGCAGTAAAAAGAGCGTACCTCGGTCGATCGAAGGCTATTTGGCCGTCTCTAAGGTACGGCTGGAGAGACGAAGTCAAAAAGAAATAGGTATGTTATATAAGATAAATTTAATAAACAAATGCAACGAAACTCCTGGAATAAATATAAAATCGTTTAATGTATTCTCCAATATTTCAGAAAAGCAATAAACTCGATAAGGACTAAGAATAATACTTCTTAGAATCGAATGTAACAGCGTATTTTATATGAAATTTTGAATCTATTGTTCAATCTCTTCAATATTCATAAGATATAGTTCAGGGGTACCTAACCAATGGACTGACTTTATATGACGCATATAAAATAATATATTTAAATGAACATAAGGCACCATGACAAACATCCAACATTAGACTTTAGGCAATTATCAGATAAGGAAAGTCTGAACAAAAATCTGTAGCAAAATGATGGAGGAAGAAGACAGGAAAACGAAATTAGACTATGTAAAAAATACAATTTAAAACATACTTATGGTAAACGGGCACACTATACCGCATCCATCATGGAGAGCTCACTGTGCAACTTTTTGATCTAACTCCCTGCAGCTGAATTCTTACATCGAACACGCAAACGATTTTCATTCCATCCCCATCATATCGATGGATCATTTCTCGCGGAACTTTCTACCACGTACCTACCTAAGTTTTGTGGAACGTTTTGGCTGCGGGAGTCTTTCCCGACGGCTACGACTTAGACCTTCAAGAGAAGAGCGTACTGTTTTTTATAAGGGCCGGCAACACATTAACGATCTCTCTGATTTCTTTCTGATGTTCATGGGCGGCGTTGATTACTTTCCATCTAGTGACTTGTTTGCTCGTTTGTCGCCTCTAGCAAAAAAAATAGTAGTAGTAGTATCGGCCTATATTACTGTCCCACTGCAGGGCAAGGGCTTTTTTTTGGTTTCGCGGGGGGAATGCCTTCGGCTCAAGAGATGAGCCCACTACCGTATGCATACCAGACCACCGGGGGGCGGCCGGGTTATGTGGGGCTCTCCTTTGGCGGGGGGCTTCTCCCAAAGAGAAGCCAGGCAAAGGCATACCCACTAAACCCCCTGCCGTTCCCCCTCATCGCCCATATTGGGGAATATCATCGTGGTACAGCCGAAGCCTCCCTCCTCGATATTCCCCGGGTGGATATCCGCCTTTACAGCGGAATACACGGTTTCTCCCCCGGACGTGCCGAGAGAGGGGATAGGGACAGCCGGGAGGCAGGGCAAGGGCCTCCATCATAGAAATCAAGCTATCGATACTATGATGGGACTAGGCTTAATCACCACGCTTGCGAAATGTGGATTGGTGATCACAAACCCGAGCTATGTTCGAAAAATTCAAACATACTTTTTGTTCAACCCGGGAATCGAACCGAGGACCACGAGTTCATGGCCCAGTATTTAAACCACTAGACCAATTATAGTGCGTTGTACAGAAATACAGAGTATTGCTTGTTTAATATCACGTAGACGTTAAAAGGTTTACAATCCCTTCTTTAGCCCATAACTCGGGACAAGATATTGCCGTTGTAAATATTTTTAAAGTACTTAGAATGTGTTCGACCCAATCAGAATTCTAGCCATCTCGTAGTTTAAGATGTATACATTTGCGTGGATTTAGGAGGGACTACACTGGTGCTTTTGCGTATTTTAGAGGAAAAATATTTATTCTTTTTTCGAAATTTGTTGGGAAATAAACAAGCCGATATTTGATTGGTGGGATTTGCATATCTATCTTTTAGAGAAAATTATTCGTTCAGAATTGATAGTGAAATTTACATGGCTTATCTCAATTCTTTATTGCATACCAATGTAGTTAAAATTCTCACAATACTGTGGGTCCTGTAAAAGTGGTAAAAGTCGACTTATATAGAATTAGATTTTCTTCTTGCTACTTCATCACAAAAAAATCCTCTATTATTCTGTCTGATCAGACGTAAAAATGGAGGATTATTTTGCATGTGAGTAGCAAAAAGAAAATCAAATTGGATATAAGTCGACTTTTACCACTTTTCACAGCACGCACAGTAATAGGCACAGTTAACATATGAGCCTGGCATAGCAATATTAAGTAAAAATAAATTAATTCATTAAAATAACCAAGCAATCAAAAACAAATTAAATAAATGATTACATCAAAAAGATTCTTTAAAAATGTACTAGAATGAAAAAACATATATATGTACAGTTTACAAATAATCTTTTTTGTTGTTATTATTTATTTAATATATTTTAAAACTATTTACATTTTTTATTCTTAAAAGTTTAAAATTAATTCAGTACCGGGAGGAAAGTGTTCTCATGAAGGTATATATTCATTGATTCCATTATACAGAGAGTTTTGAGGCGATATTCGTTTACGTCGTAAAAGCCACTTGTGACTCCACTGGTGTTGCGGGTGTTCATGGGCGGCGGAATTGCTTACCATCAGGTGATCGGTCTGCTCGTCTGCCACCTCTCATATAAAAAAAAATAAAAATAAAAAGCATTTTTCTGTTAAATAAACCCGCATTTATTTTTGCAAATGTTACACAATTTTCTTCGCTTTTATGATCACTGTACGCATTTTTCAACTTGTTATGTGTTGTCAATGATCTTTCTTACTTTCTATAATGTAAGAAAGTATGTAGCGGTGCGGTGCGGAGCTACTGGATTGATCAAGTACCTATAGCAGTAAAGAAATTAGGTATATTGGTCTAAACTTATTTTTTTTAAGTGATATATGGCAGACGAGCAGACATATCACCTGATGGTAAGTGACTGCCGCCACGTACATCCCAAGGCAACATAGGGCAGTCACGAGTGCGCTGTCAACCTTTAAACCCCCTTTCCCCCGGATTAGGCCTCCGGTACCCTCGCTCACCCAGCGAAACACAGCTGCTGCTTGATGCCGGTTTTCTGTGAGGCCGTGGTATCACTCCGGTCGAGCCAGCCCATTCATGCAGTAGCGTAGCTCTTCCACGCTTATTTCATGGTCACTAGCATTAATGACCATGAAATAGTTAAACACATATACGTACCTTATTTTTTACGGTGTAACTAATATATCTAATACTAGCTTTGCCCGCGGCTTCGCTCGCCTTAGAAAGAGACAAAAAGTAGCCTATGTTACTTTCCATCCCTTAAAAAATCACATCCATAATCGCCCCATTTTGCCGTGAAAGAAGAACAAAGAAACAGACATACATATACACTTTCATATTTATAATATGAGTGTGAATAATATTTATGTTTTATCTATATCTGTGGCGAAATGGTTAGTGGGTCGCATTTAGCGACGGTTGCGCAAGAGGTCCCGGGTTCGATCCAAAAATTTCTACGTAAATTATTGGTAAGAAATTCTTAGTGTTAGCCCGGAGTCTAGAAGTTGGCGGTCTTGTACCCCCGTGCCTCGGAAAGCACGTCAAACCGTTGGTCATGTGCCATGTTCTTCTCCGATCGTGACACTCTGGTGCCCCATATGGATATGAGGGTAAGGGAGTAGAGAGTGCTATAATATATCCTGCGTACGTGGCTGATCGTTGAGATTAATAATAATAATAATTCTCACAACATCTCATACGTTGACCTGATTCCTGATTACAGATATCAGACAACAGAGGAACACAAATATATACTTAATGTAAGTACATTCCCAATAAAATAAAACTACTCCAAATTAGGTTATTAACACTATAAACGGATAAAGATTTTAAGAATAAATTACAAAAATATTATTAAAAGCTATTTGGTTACTATAAAATTCTTTCGGTAGATAAAAAAGTAAAATTAGCAATATTAGTAGAACAGCATGAAATAAATATGTACAAAGAGTCCGAACGAATCCAATAGATTATAAAAAAAAAATAGCTGTCCCTAAGGTTACCAACTACTATGGTAAACGAGAGCGTAGATGGCTAGTACCTACTTTGATAAACGAATTACCACAAAATTTGTTAGATAATGTTTCATCAAAAAACAGTCTTAAACAGAGGCTAACAAAACATTACATTGTCTGTAGGATTTACCTCTTTCTAAATAGTATGGATAGATAATAAGGTACATGGTAGAGAACCCGTATATAACTATTCTAAAGCCTTAAAGAAAGCTGCAAGTCTGCACCAGTGTGAGTGCACCAGTAAATCGCCATCACAGCCTTCATAAACCAGTCGAACCCTACTGAATAATCAGCGTACAGTTTTACAAATACCATTATAAATAGTACGAATGGCTTATTTAGAGAAGATTTAAAACTAAGACTGCAACTAAGCTTAGCATTCATATGGATGATTCAATTTAGTTAGTGATAATTTAAACTGGTTTATTGCTTGCTACAGAAAGTATGGGTTTGTATTAGTTAAGATTTCAAAGTCTTATTTGTTCTTGTAGTAAATATTATTCATGTTATAAATAAGATTGGCTGCAGGAGTATTTTCCGGCGGTTACAAATTATGCACCTTCAAGAGAAGAGCGTCCTCCTTTTTAAAAGATCGGCAACTGTAACGCATTAGCGATCTCTCTGATGTCTCTGATGTTCATGGGCGGCGTTGATTACTTATCATTATTCAAAGCAGTTTGCATAGCGCAAATTTCGTTGAATGAGGGTAGTTAAAAGGAGGAAAATAGACTCAAAACATGTTTCAAAATCTAATAAAAATCAAAATATCTTTGTTCAATCAAAGTTCATACAGATCATTTATGAAATTCAAATATTAACCTGTCGCTGATTTGGAATGTCAATTTCTATCGAGAACAATCAGCAGTTCATACAGATCATTTATGAAATTCAAATATTGACCTACCACTGATTCGGAATGTCAATTTCTATCGAGAAGAATCAGCAAGAAACTCAGTATTTACTGTTTTAAAATAAATGATAATTAAAATGTAAATTTTTAATATAATGCGATATTCTTTTTTTATAAAAATTGTGATTAAAATGACAATGTGACATACAATGCTTATAACCAGTATCGTTTATATAAATTGTCAAAACTAGCTCATCGTCATCGTCAACATTAGCGAGGAGATTAACATGTCCAGGAATCCTTATCATTTAAATAATCTTCTACTTTATTGTATTTTTTCTGCATTAGGCAGTTTTTTAAATGCAACTTAAACTTCTTCTTCTTCAGCAGCATGTGTTTGCCGCCTGCAGAGCATATGCCTCTCCAATTTCACTCCACTTTCTTCTGTCGTAGGTTTTCCTGGACCACGCTACACCAGCTTGAGCCTTGATTTCATCGGACCATCTGGGATCAGTTTGTCCGCCAACACTCCTCTGTCCGTCTCTTGGTCTCCATTCAAGGACATCCTTCATTGCTCCACCTTTCATCACTACTTCTGCACACATGACCGGCCCACGCCCGTTTTAGTTTTGCCCTCGCCAACCCGTCTGCCAAGCGTGGTGAGTATGGCAATTACCCCTCATGTGATTGAGGGAGGCCCGTGCCCCAGCAGTGAGGACTTAAATGGGTTGACGATGACCCTACGTCTATCACTTTTGTGCGTTCCCTGATGATGGTGTTGCGCACTCTGTCTCGTAAGGATATCCCGAGCACTTAAACTTATGTACCAGTAAGTCACTGAAAACCAGCGTCATGGCCTTTGTCTGGGCTGTGACATAAGCTGAGTGAGGGCCATTTATACTAGACGTCATAACACATCATTATATTCATTTGGCACTGTCTGGACATGATTGAATATAGTTTTGTTTTTTTTCCTTTCGTTTTATTTTTATGTATTTTTAATTGTTTTATGTTTTGTTTTATGTTTGTACCAAATTGTGTTCTGTTTATAATTGCGATATGTTCTGTGTTGTGATGTCTATAATAATAAATATTTTCTTTCTTTCTTTAAATTAATATTTTTTTGAAGTAGCTTATTAAGTTGGCCGCGGACTTGTGACTACATGTTGTTGAGGATGTATATTGGCGGCAACAATTGCTTACCATCAGTTGACACGTCTTCTCGTCTGTCAAATTTACCTAAGTTGACGGACAACGGTCACTAAATAACAACGTACGCCTTTTGAAAATGACGTAGTAAGTTCGAATTCAAGGCCCTATTCGGGGAGAAAGGAAAAAAGGTACCCAACGCACTTACGACTCCATTTGTGTTGCGGGTATCTTGTGGGCGTCGGAAAACGCTTCCCATCATGTAATTCGCCTGTCCGTCTGTCAACTATCACACAAAAATATTGGTAGCATTTTCTGACACCAACTACTTATTAATTTTATTCTCCGTCTATATTGACAATTAAATTTTTTTTAAATGATCTAGGTAGCAAACGAGCCGACGGATCACCTGATGGTAAGCGATAACCGCCGCCCATGGACACCTGCAACACCAGTGGTGTCACAAGTGCGCTGCTTACCTTTTAACCCCCTTTCCCCTGGATTGGGCCTCCAGTACCCTCACTCACGCAGCGAAACACAGCGCATGCACTGCTTCACGTCGGTTTTCTGTGAGGACGGTCCGGTCGAGCCGGCCCATTCATGCCGAAGCGTGGTTCTCCCACTGTTAAAATATACAACATCTAATACATTGACCAGGTGGCTTAATTTAAAGCCGTCCAGTAACGCTCTTAGCTTTTAAGATATTTACTCTGTAAATGTCCATGTTAAGTGTCGAATAAATGATTTCTTATCTTATCTTATCTTAACGAGAATGTACCTGTCGCATCCAAACAACAATAATACTTACCGCGTGTGAAAGAGAGGGAAACTCCGATTCGATCGTAACGTTTGCTTTAAATTAGGCCCCCTGATTCCGTACTACTCGCTTAAGTACTTGTATTACGGATATCAGAAAAAAGAAAAATTATAAATATATTACTTATATAATATTAAAATCAGACACTGAATAAACACAAGTGCTCATCACACGAATGTTTGACCGGGGACCGATCCCCAGATTGAACCCACCACATTTAGAGTAGGGGCACAATGGGAGATCCACGCTTTGGGATGAATGGGCCGGCTCGACCGGATTAATACCACGTCCTCACAGAAAAGCGGCGTGAAGCAGTGCATGCGCTGTGTTTCGCTGCGTGAGAGAGGGTACCGAAGGTCCAATCCAAGGGAAGAAGGATTAAAAGGTAAGCAGCGCACTTGTAACACCACTGGTGTTGCAGGTGTCTTTGGGCACCGGTAATCGCTTACCATCAGGTGATCCGTTGGCTCGTCTGCCACCTTTATCATAAAAAAGGGGCAGGATTAGTACTTAATGCGCTAACTGGAGTAAACTGCTACTATGATGAGGATAATAAGATGGATTATGAGCGTAAAGGAAAAGAGAGTGCACTTGTATTTGCGTACACACTTAAGCACTATAATATCCTGTGTACGTGGCCTAGCGTTTAGATTGGCCGCCGTAGCTGTAATTGGTTGGAGAATCATTCATCATTTCAGGCAATAGACGTCCACTGCTGGACATAGACCTCCCCCAATGTTTTCCACACAGATCGATCCTGTGCCGCCCGCATCCAATGGATTCCCGCAACCTTCACCAGATCTTCGGTTCACCTTGTGGGGGGCCTGCCACGGCTGGGACTTCCTGTACGTGGCCTCCACTCGAAAACTCCTCGCTATGTGTGCTGTCCATTGCCACTTGAGACATGCAATCCTTTGGGCTATATCTGTGACCTTAGTTTTCCTGCGGATCTTATCATTTCTGATTCGATCACGCAAAGAGACGCCGAGCATAGCCCTCTCCCTTGCTGTCTGGATGACTTTGTGCTTCCTCAATCGCCACATTGTAAGCGGCCACGTTTCGTTTCCGTATGTCATCACTGGCAACACACACGTATTAAAGACTTTTGTCTTGAGACACTGTGGTAGATGGGTTGGAGAATATACGACGAATATTATCATCACTGCTGGGGCACGGGTCTCACTCAATCACATGAGGGGTAATTGCCATACTCACCACGCTTGGCAGACGGGTTGGCGAGGGTTTTGATATAAATGCAGAGTTTTCCTTCTCTGGGTGCTGATGATCATGCCAGCAGCTTTACCTTAGTCGCCTTTTACGACACCTCGGTAAGAGTGAGGGTGGCCTATTCTACTCTGCCGGGGACCACACGGCACGACGAATATACGAGTATGTATTTAGAAGCCAGATTTCTCTGTCTATCAGTCTATATAACCAAAAAAAGATTTGAAACATACAGTCGAAACAGCTCCTCAAATTAGAGTGAGCCCTGTTCACTCACGAACAGATCCCCCATACATGGTGTTTGCCTCGCTTACGGAGCACGCTGTATATGGCATAACGAGCATCGGACATGGGAACTGTTATTTGGCTGCATTTGTTGCACTGATAGTTTTGATTGGTTTCCGCATCCTGTATAAGGCTTGGGGATTAGTGTGAATGTACGAACGTGGAGATTGGGGCTTTGATAAATCATGCACACGGTTTTGTGGTTAAAAACGTGAATATGCAACATCGTACATTCAACGAACTGAAATCAAAATAATTTAAAATTCGACGTTTTGTACCGCCACGGAAGAGCCACGTTTCGGCATGAATTTGCTGGCTCTACAGGAGTGATCACACACATCCACGGCCTCACAGAAAACTAGTGTGAATCAGCACTGTGCTGTATTTCGCTGCGTGAGTGAGGGTACCTGAGGCCCAATCCGGGGGTGAAGGGGGTTTTAAAGGTTGGCAGCGCACTCCTGACTCCACTAGTGTTGCCATGGGCGGGGGCAATCACTTACCATCAGGTGATCCATGTGCTCGTCTGCCCCTTGGTCATAAAAAAAAAGTTTAATAAATAATAAATCGAATCTTCTCGTCACAATCAACTTTCTGATTCTAGTGGTAGAATCATATGCTTTGTTTATTCCACATTATGGTCTGGGTCTTTTCTATGTATTATACCTAAGTATGCATTTACAAAAGAAAAGTATTAAATGTATATACTTGTAACTCCGCTGTTGAATTTGATATCCGTATCATAGGTGCTTGAGCTACCTGCAAACCTTCAAGAAAAGAGCGCATTCTCTTTTAAAGGACGGCAGTGCACTTTGGGCGGCGATAATAGCTTACCATCAGGTGATCCGTCTGCTCGTCTGCCCCCTATCTCATATAAAAAAAGCTATCTCGGAGTTAGACCAATGTATGAGATGTTGTGAAATATTTATTTATATTCACTATTTAGTATTTTGTTTGTATCGACATATATATTTAATTACAAATAATATATAGGCTAACGCTTGACCACAATCGCACCTGATGGAAAGCGACGATGAGGTCTAGAATGATACGCGTTAGCCTAAAAGACATAATTATAATTTATAATATTTTCCATGTATGACGATTTGTAAGAGCTGTATACAAGCCTATGCAAATAAAGTATTTTTAAGACTTAATTCAATACGAAAGCGGCTTATTTCTTATGTGATAGACAATTGCATGCCTCAAGTGGCAATGGGCAGGGCACATAGCGAGGAGAACAGACGGCCGTTTGGGAAGAAAAGTCCTCTCGTGGAGGCACAGGAAGTCGTAGCCGTGGCAGGCCATCCGCAAGGTGGACCGACGATTTGGTGAAGGCGCGGGAATCCATTTTATGCGGGCGGTACAGGGCCGGTCTGTGTGGAGACCATTGGGGGAGTCCAATGTCCAGCTGTGGACGTCTATTGGCTGAAATGTTGAGGTGGCAGACAAGCCAAGAGCGATGGTATCTCAGGGAATAAGAATGCGCCTTCCATGATTGCATTTCATTCTTATTAATAGTACTGTGGTCTTCTACCTATGACTTTCTACGAAAATGTTTTGATTACCTACTTCTGAGAGTTCTCGAGCTTTTCGTCTAACACCTATAAGCAGAGACATCTAAAGTCAAAGTAGTGTTTGAGCGGCAGTGAATGAATGGCAGCCTCCGCTCCCAATTACCGCCATTTCGGCCTCGCACGTAACAAGCTCTGTTGGAGACATTTTATAGAAAAGAGGGTGCTTTAGCTACACAATAAGTAGACACAAAAGATAGGCTCTTATAACAAAGAGTTAGTTGCCTACCTGAGAGCGATGGTAGCTCAGAACGCGCCCTTCATACCGGAGGTTGTGGTTCGAATCTTTTTTACGGTCGGAGAGCTATGCTTCGGCATGAATTGGCCTGCTCGACCGAGTGATACCACGGCCTCACAGAAAACCGGCATAAAACAGCACTGTGCTGTGTTTTGCTGCGTGAGTGGGGGTACCAGAGGCCCAATCCAGGGGATAGGGGGTTTTAAGGTGGTAGTGCACATGTGACCCCACTTGTGTCGGGGGTGTCCATGGGAGACGGCAATTGATTACCATCAGGTGATCCGACTGCTCGTCTGCCGCCTGTCACATGAAAAAAAATAGAAGAATAAAACGTCGAGGATCATAGTTTTTATGCAATTCTTTTGGTGGATTTTCTCCTCGTTGACCGCTCCGCTCTTCCGTTTCGGTAAACAGGCAGCTAAATTCAAGAGCACAAGACAAACATCCAGGTTTCCTCAGCAAGAGATTTCCTCAGATCGTGCAGTAAAGAGGACTGGGACTGGGACGTCCCAATAATAACTAATAATAGTCCAGTCGGCCGTCCAAGACACCGCTGAAAAGATGAGGTGGGTAAGGATTTTGCACATCATCATCATCGTTTTCATCAGCACATTTAAGTCCCCACTGCTGGGGCACGGGCCTCTCTCAATCACATGAGGGGTAATTGCCATACTCACCACGCTTGGCAGACGGGTTGGCGAGGGTTTTGATATAAATGCAGAGTTTTCCTTCTCTGGGTGCTGTTGATCATTCTACTCTGCCGGGGACCACGGCGTATAGAATTGTGCACTCTTGGTGGAAATTTGTAGGAAGTGGCGCAAAACCGACCGAGATGGAGGCTCTTATTATTGGAGGCCCATACTCCCTATGCTCTGTTCTCAGCCACCTGTCGCCAATCCGGCCTTTGGCCAAGATCTTTTTCGACCTGGTCTATCCAGCGATACCTAGGGCGCTCTACTGGGCGCTTCCTGGATGATCGACCCAGGTACACTTTCTTCACAGCTCGATCCGACTCCATTCTCTCAACGTGGCGAATTCTCGTGTCGCAGGCCAAGATCCACTTCAGGTCGTTGAGCCAGCAGGGTAATGCTGCCAGCATTTTGGAGACATTGCCTACCGGGGACCTACTTTGCTTTAACTTTCTTTTTTAGGGTTCCGTAGCCAAATGGCAAAAAACGGAACCCTTATAGATTCGTCATATCTGTTCGTCCGTCCGTATGTCACAGCCACTTTCTCCGAAACTATAAGAACTATACTATTGAAACTTGGTAAATAGATGTATTTTGTTAACCGCATTACGATTTTTATACAAAAACTGGAAAAAATAAAATAATTGGGGGATACTTGAAACTGAAACTCAAAGTATTTTTTTTTTCAAACCTATACGTGTGGGGTATTTGTGGATAGGTCTTACAAAATGATGTTGAGGTTTTTAACATCATTTTTTTCTAAACACAATACTTTGCGCAAGAGACGCTCCCAAAGTGGAAAACTTCTATAATAAATGATTTATAAAACTAAAAAAATATATATATATGATGTACATAATCATGAAAACTAACAACGAAAATTTGTTTGAACTAGATATACTGAGTAATTTTTTTTTAATACGTTATGTATAAACCGTAAACCGCAATTTACCTTCCATATATCTTACTTGCTGCTACGGACGGAACCCTTCATGGGTGAGTCCGACTCGCACTTGGCCGGTTTTAATTTACTTTTAGCTTAGATTTTATTTCTCAGTTATTGTGTTATTTTTTTTTGTATTTTTGTTCTTTTGTTAATAAAATATTCAAGAAGTAGTAAGTAAGTCTCCCTATATGGGTCGCTGCGCCAACCTTGTTACTTATCCAGGTGCTCTCAATATATTCTCAATCACCACTAGTATCTTTAAGTATATCTTTGCCAATTCAACTACACCTCCAATCCAAAGATAAAATCGAAAATTAGAAATTTCCACGCGTTGTAAAAGCGCGTTAACTCTTGAATTATCCGTGATTTTCTCCAAGAAGTCCGAACTACACCTTGTCTTGTTAAACACATAGAATTTGCGCTCAATATCAGGCATTGCGTCCATGTTTGATTACCACTCTGTACCGTGTCGTTGGTTGAGTATTGCTCGATCACAGTGAGGTTTGTATCAGTAAACTATTTTCAACTAACATGATTTTGAAAAATAATGTTCGCTCTTTTTACCTAACTGCGGCGAAGCAAAAAGGATTAGGTTATGATTTTGACCTGTATGTATGTATAGTTGTTCATCTGGTACCTCATAACTTCTAAACTAGTTACAATATTTGAACAAACGAGGTATCGTTAGAAGCTTCTTGATGTTCATGACATGACGTTACGTTAAATTGACTACAGTGCCCTCTAGGAGACTTAGACAAAAGAACAAAAAAAAATTTGCTTGACGTTACCGTGTAGGGTATCAAATGAAAGAGCATTTCAGCACATTTCAAATGCGTAATTTTATTTACATAACTAAAAATAAAGTTTAAAAACTAAAACCCGACTGCCAAAAAATACACTATAAATTTCAGCAAAGACAAATTTCTTGTTTCGTACTTTTTAGGGTCTGTTTTTGGTAGTCAGGTTATATTTTTTAAACTTTATTTTTTGTAAATTTATCCCATCCATATTTTTTTGTAAATATTTTTTTTATTATTTATATAAACTTAGCTATTCTAAGGTAGGTACTGTATTGTGTTTTTATATTCCTTTTATGTATTCAACATTATCTACAATTATTTTATTAAAGAATGGTTAGTTTTATTACTGAGTTTGAGAAAAAATCTAATGGTTGACTGGTAGAGAATGCTGTATATCATTAAGTCCGCCAATGTAAATGAATAAATATAAAAGAAGTGAAGTGAAGAGCGAGAGTAGCTCAGAGTGCCAAAACGTTCCTTCCACACGGGAGGTCGTGGTTCGAATCCAAGCATGCACCTCTGGATTTTTCAAATCTATGTGCATATTTCTACCATGAGCTCGACGGCAAATTATTCATATCACCTGAAAACCATACAAAAAACCCATGTTTTAGTGATATATGTCGTATGATAATAAATATCACGAGCACGAGAATTGGGTTCCAGAAGGACTGGAGTTGCGTTACCCGCCTTTTGAGAAGGTATAAGCTCGTTTCTTGGGTTTATTCCCGCTGTCCACCTAGGCTTGTGTGATGTGAAACAATTGTTAAAAAAAATCCCGCTGTCCACCCCTTCTTGCTTGAAAGAGGGGGTGGACAGCGGGAATTTTTTTAACAATTGTTTCACTGTCCACCCGGGGTGAACAAGCAGAGGGTGGACAGCGGGAATGAACCGTTTCTTGAAGATCTCAATGTCATACCGCTTCGGAAATACCGCTGCGGGAAGTTGATTCCACAATGCGGAGGTGCGTGGAAAAAAATGACGTGTAAGGCGCACGGTGGGGGACCTCCACCCACTCAGATGTGCGGCTTGCTGCTTACTTCGCTTTTTTCATGCACTGTGGCATCGCAGCTAGATTTATCTACTTTCCATGTAAACTAGTCCCGATTAGAGTCTGATAGCGATATCTTGTAATTAAACTAGTTAAATTTTTGTCGAAGCGAACACTGCTGGAGATTTATGAGATTAAGACGTTGATACACAAATTAATTGCTTTATTTAAATGCCGTATTAGGGAAACTGGACTAGAGAACAGGTTAAGATTAGGAGTTGCGCAGTTGTTAATAAATGTTGTTCTTGGGTATTGTTTTTTTTTTCTAAATAAGCAAGCTTAATTAAGAAAAATAACGTACTTGGTGAGGCTATCATTGTGGTGCAACTCTTATTGCGCATGATGAATAATAATCGGAATTAACAATTTGTGTGAAGGATTCATTATCATCATCATCATTTCAGCCAATAAACGTCCACAGCTGGACATAGGCCTCCCCCAATGCTCTCCATACAGATCGGTCCTGTGCCGCCCGCACCAATGGATTCCCGCGATCTCCACCAGATCGTCGGTCCACCTTGTGGGGGGCCTGCCACGGCTGCGACTTCCTGTACATGGCCTCCACTCGAGGACCATTCCGCCCCAACGGCTGTATATTCTCCTCGCTATGTGCCCTGCCCATTGCCACTTGAGGCATGCACACTTTATAATATAAATCAACCTTGTATTTCTAATTTCCATACTCCCCCGACTCCCGAATATCCTAGTTTATGAAAACAATCCGCAGTTTGCATACATCGGCTGCCGTCAGCCGAAATCCTCTTAGGCCTAGCCCAAAATCTAGGCAAATAGAAATGTGAGCGCACGACTTAGGTTTAGACTAGAATGTATTGGCGTAGAATGGGTATTAGTGTAGAGGTGAGTTCACACAAGAGACATTTCGCGATAATGTTTAAGCAAAAATGTTCAAATGTAGGACAATCACCAACAGTTTCAATTTATTTTTAGACTTATAAAAATTTTGTCGGGGGTTTTTAAATTTTTAGTTTCACTTCTGGACATAGACCGTTCGTCACTCCGATCGTCTATGGCTACTCGCATCCAGCTCCTTGTCACATCATCTGGCCTGAGGGCGTCGTATACTATATTTACCGAGACGCAATATCCTCTCCAAAATTTGTTTACGTCAGACGATAAATAAATAAATATTTCACAACATTACATACATTGATCTGACTTCGAGATAGGTAGCTCAAGCACCTGTGTTACGGATATCAGAATCAACAGTGGGATTACAAATATATACGTACAATACTTTTCTTTTGTAAATAAATACCTATGATACTTACATAGGGAACACCCAGACCGATAACAAACAGACATGTTCATGCACATAAATATTTGTACTGAGCGGGGATCGAACCCGCAACCCTTGGACCAAAGGCAGCGTTCACTACCACTGTTCCAAACGGGTCGTCAATGCTGATGACGGATGATGATGATAATGATAGGAAAAAATCACGTAAATTGACCTGATCCCAAGATTATGTCGTAGCAGATTATTTTCAAACGAACATAGGTATTTCAAGAAAAGTCATCACCATGAGCCCTGCTAGGGCACTGAAATAGTTTATTATTTTAACTTTTTTTTATTAGAATAGTCTGACCTTTGGCCACAATCTCGCGTGATGGTAAGTGAAATAGCCGCGGATGGATCATGCCTATCAAGTAACAGCCTATTCACTATTTTCTTACTTTTTTGTAGATAGCAATATTATCAAAATACTCATTCAACGCCCTGTAGGTCTAGTAACGCCCTATTGATTTAGTGGTTTAAGAACCCGGTTTGAGGAAAGGTATTTTTCGAATATTTCGAACATAGCTCGGGTTTGTGATCAGCAAACCGCATTAGACAAGCGTGGTGATTAAGCCTATGCCCATCATAGTACTGATGACTTGATTTCTATGATGGAGGCCTTTGCCCTGCAGTAGGATAGTATAATAGGCTGATACTTTACTTTTACTCATTCATTATATTCATTTCTATAATATTAATTATTTAAATCAATGATTCATTATTGCACTACGTGTTAAGCTTTGGGAATAACTCAAACAATGATGCTTTCGTTTTCGTATTAAAATTATGACAGAGATAACAAAAGCGTTTGGATATCAATGGTGTGCTCTTGTGAAATTTATTATTATTTAATATGGCAGGCAATATAAAAATAAGGTCGAAACAATATAATAAATCGTATACAATTACTACAACGAGTGCATCAATAGAGTTTATACACCACACTTATCGAGGACATTATACTGATGAGAACGATCATTATCCCCAAGGAACATAGGGACTTACAATTTGTACCAATCAGCTGATTACCACTTTCACGTCATCTTCTTTCGTCGCATCATTATCCTTTCTGTATGACCTAAACGTTGACTGGTAGATAATGCCTCTTGGCATTAAGTTCGCCTATTGTATAAACTTTTTGTGCAATAAAGTTTTAAATAAATAAATTACTTTTGTATGGGAAGGTGTTTTTTTTCTAAGATTATAACCCTATGTTCCTTGGCGGAAAATTTTTGTTTTCATCAGTATAATGCTCTCGATAAGGGAGTATGACGATGTTCAATCCAATGCGCCATGTTTTATTACCTTATCATCATCATCATCAGCCCATTTAAGTCCCCACTGCTGGGGCACGGGCCTCCCTCAATCACATGAGTGGTAATTGCCATACTCACCACGCTTGGCAGACGGGTTGGCGAGGGTTTTGATATAAATGCAGAGTTTTCCTTCTCTGGGTGCCGATGATCATGCCAGCAGCTTTACCTTAGTCGCCTTTTACGACACCTCGGTAAGAGTGAGGGTGGCCTATTCTACTCTGCCGGGGACCACACGGCGTAAACGGTTTTATTACCTATTACTATTAAATGTGCATGTCCACCATGTCTAATTACTATTAAATGCTCAAGTGTGAAATCAACTTTAGGATAGCAAAGTGAACTTCGGCTATTGGGTCGGTCGATTTTGTAGCGGCGATAACGAATGCTCGATGCCCTTTGGTCTGGCCAAAGGTTATGAAGTAACGAGTACGATATCCATTACTCATTTCTAGTAATAAACATTTGTTTGAAAATTATGGTAAAAAAATCCTAAAAACTTTTCAATTTGGCTTGAGAGGGGATTCAAATCCGCGGTGTTGCGCAGATGTCCATTGAGGAGGCGGCGGTGATCTCGAAACTCACCTGGAGCCCAATTTTTGTGCTCGCGATATTTATTTTCATACGACATATATCACCAAAACACAGTTTTTTTGTATGGTTTTCAGGTAATATACGCCATGTTTTCAAAATATCACGAGCACGAGAATTGGGGTCCTGATCTCATAAAACCATATAAAATATACCTACTAGATTTTTAAAATAACAATTTAGATATAATTTAATAAATAATATTAGTCAACACATAATTTGATGTTTAAGTATTTTGTTAATTATAGATTTTCATGTAAAGTTTTTTTTAAATTATAAATCTTGTTAATTTTACATTTATCAATGTAATCTTTTAAGACTACAGAATTTTGTAATACCAAGACCATTTGCACGCCTGCTGGCAGGCTGAATACCGTGACCCTGATACTTTTTATACCATCTATGTATCAAATGTGTATTTTTCAAATAATTATTGTTTCTGTTTCTATTTCACCATCAGGTGTGCCGTCTTCTCATTTGTCCACTAAAGTGTAAAAAAAACTTTTAACTAGCTGAGTGAGTGCTATTATACCATTGAGCTATGGAAAACGATTTTTGTATGTGCTAACTTCACCATAGTTTTTTGTGATTTGTTAACATGTCATTATTGGCATTATACAAGTTTTGCTTATACACTAAGCAAAATTTGTATAATGGCAATGGCGGCGGCAAAAACTTACCTTCGGGTGATCCGTCTGCTTGTTTCCTCCCTATCATATCGACGTTTAAGGGTCCCTTTCCACCAAAGATGACACTACGTTCTTATGCGTGTTAATCAACATGTAACCACTATTCATTAACTTTCACATCTTCGCAGCATATATGCAAAGCACTTTTTGGTGGAAAGTCATCCTAAGAAACAATACCATCTATCTAAGATTTTTTGGTTTGGTGTTGAATATATAAAGATCAATTTTCACTTTGTACTTTCCTCGGAGATAGATAGTCTGAGTTCTTAACCGTTTATATAAAATAAAACAAGTTATTTCAATCGTATAGTTCTTATAGTTTCGGAGAAAAGTGACAAACAGATGGACAGACAGACAGACATGATGAATCTTTCAGGGTTCCATTTTTTGCATCTAAACTCTTAAACCTGTTTACGTCGTCGTTTAATTTGTTAGTCACCTCAAACATAATCCCATGAGTGCCGCGTCAAATGGAACTAGATTTCACAAATACACAGCTTCGAAACAACAACGAAATAATACTAATAAAAACATATTCCGAGAACAGAATTCGTAACTGAAACAGCGATGAAATCGTACTTGTAGTTCTGCAAAAATGGAAACACTATATTCCCGGTTAAATGAAATCGAAGGATTGTAACATAACAATATACCCCCGGGTTGCAGTATACCAGAAACTTATCACCTCAAAATTAATACTTCAAATTGCAGTACAGTACTGTTATCATGTATCACGTTGTTAATAGCCTGCCTGGAGCCAGGTAAGATCATGCAAACGCGACGTACCACCACAGTGAAGCGGGAGGGAGTGAGGATACTTCGGTTTAACTAACTAGGTCGGCGCAGCGACCCAAAATGAGCCTTGTTCTCCGATGATAAGAGTCTCCATCTAGATCGTTCCTATACCACCTCCTGGCTCCTGGAGTCATGCGCCAGAAGTCCTACGCAAATTTCTTTCGACTTCGTCTCTCCAGCGGTCCCAGGGACGCTATTTTTACTGCATGATCCTCTCCCATTTTCAGGAGGTAGCCGATCCAGCAAAGTCGATGTGTTTTTGTTTCACTGATGATGTTAGGCTCGCCCACCTGGTCTAAAACCATTTCGGTTTGAAACTAAAAATTGATAGACACTGTTGGCAACCTACATCGTAATCACATTTTTGTCCGCCTCAATGTACTTTAAATTCTAGTCCTCTTTATGAAACATTAATAGTGACCCGTGTTCACTTCAATAGATTTAGTATCGGAATATGATTGGCCGAATCGGCCTTAAATAGGCTACACACACATACTAGAGTAAATTACAGTGATATCGGCGTAGTTGGATGTGAAACAGAGATAGACTTTACGAAACGAAAAATAGACATTCTACAATTTACCATAACATATTACCATTATTTCAGCCAGTAGACGTCCACTGCTGGACATAGGCCTCCCCCAATGTTCTCTACACAGATCAGTCATGTGCCGCCCGCATCCAATGGATTCCCGCAACCTTCACCAGATCATCGGTCCACCTTGTGGGCCCCCCACGCCACGGCTGCGACTTCATGTACGTGGTCTCTACTCGAGGACCTTTCCGCCCCAACGGCCGTCTGTTCTCCTCGCTGTGTGCCCTCCTCATTGCCAGTTGAGCAATCCTTTCAACCGGGTCACCTGATGGAAAGTAATCAACGCCACCCATCCATGAACATCCGCTAAATCAGAGATATCGCTTATGTGTTTCCGGCCTTTTAAAATAGAGTACCACTATATGCGTGATGAATCTAAGAGTGGTCGTCATCACTTCATAAGCCCTTTGAGAAGTTTAAATCTCTAGCCTACACCTTAATAAATGTAAGAAAACACACAGCTTAAAATTTTATAGCATAAAACTTGTGTCAACTCGTTTCTGTGTGACCTTTGGATAATGTTAAACTATGCGCAAAAGGGTGTGTCTGCCTTAATGCGGTTATTACAAATCATTTGAAAACAATAGGTTCCTTATGCTAATTGTTAGGAGTAGATAATCATATGGGTAACGTATCATTTGTACAATTACACAAACTGTGTACATGTTAAGTGATCTTAGTTATTGAGTATCAATATGGAGTGGCAAGCAATAGTTGGACTGGAGCACTCCAAAAAATTCATTGGAAATATGGCCACGGGATTCAACAGAAAGTTGTGCAGTGTCGATAAGGGCCAAATGCGTCTGCTCGTGGGAGCATTCACAGGACACTTTGGCACTAATGACTTCCTGTGCAAAATGGGTCTGGCCAGCAGCACTACCTGCAGAGCCTGTGGCGAACAGGACGAGTCCATATCACACCTGCTGTGTGAATGCGACGCGTTGGCAGGCATGAGAATGAGGCTGATGGGCTTAGCTTATCCTAGCCCAGAAGATTACAGGCTACTCCCCTTGAAGTGTATATTGCATCTAATGCAATATATTCACAGGGAGATAGTAGGAATATAGGGTAATGGGGATGACACAAAAGATCCCATTGGGTCGAAGTGTCGCTGGCTATTCCTAGTCAGCCCCCAATAGCAAGATAAGATAAGATAAGAGTATCAATATACTATTTCGATGAAGAAAAGAAGTCACTAATAATGTTTATACAGTAGTTAAAGAAAAAAGCTATGACGACCAAGTATCTAATTGAAGGCGGCAGAATAGCGACAGGAAAGGAAAGTATTTCAATGACAATGAGCAAAACTCTCAAATAATATAAAATCTAGTCTTGGAGTATCGTACCAACTGTACTGTGATATAATGAAAAAATGATTATTCGATTTCTTTTTGGATGATGTTGATCGGGACTTCATCTTGAAGCGGCTAGAATCAATTTCTAATTATGTAGAAAAACTTACACTCGGTAAGCAGTTTGAGACGCAAGCTGAGCGCGAAGAGCGAGCGAACCATATCATAAATAAGGTAAACTCCTTCGCTGCTAACAACTGCACTGTGGTACAGTTTAGCCCGTGCAGCGAGTTATATTGTAATAACAATAGTTCGTTATAATAACAGGTGCTACTCGGGTCCGAATTAGCCCCGGGCTAGTCGGACGTGCGTACTCGCTTCGTTGCGCTTTGTGAGCGGTTTGGGACGCGAGCGGAGCGCGGAGAGCGAGCGAGCGAAATTATTTTACTAGCGACCATGTTTGAGAGTGGGCAATAAGTGGCTGTTGATGATGATGTTTTAGGTAGGTTTCATGCAAAAAAACCCTAGGTCTTGACCGTTTTAGGATTCGTCTCCTTCGGAAAATCGGCAGCACAGTGCTGGTGCTGTATTTCGCTGCGTGAGTAAGGGCCCAATTCAGGGGAAAGGTGGTTCAAAGGTTGGCAGCGCACTTATGAATCCACTTGTGTCGTGGGTCTATCTGGATCCATCTGCTCATCTGCCACCTATCACATAAAAAACAATTGCTCCTCTTTCCTGCCGAACTGGGTCTCTGGAATCCTTCCTCACTTGGTGAAACACACTGCAGTTGCTATTTCACACTGGTTTTTTGTGAGGCCGAGGTATCACTCCAGTCAAACCAGCCTACACATGCCGACCGGCCCTCTCCTTCCACTCTCATTCAAAAGCTTATAACTTACACTTTGAAATATGCCTTAACGGGGTTTAGTGCTCATACGTAGACAAAGTGGTACAGGTTTATTTCACTAGACTTAGCTGCGGATTGACCGAGGTCGATATATACTCGCAATTGCAGATATGCGGACAGACGGATGGGCTAATCTGTCTTCGTAATAACATGAGGATATGGGCTGAGATTTTCAATGGAGGTATAGTGGCGGACACATCAAGCTATACAAAACTGCCAAATTTCTTCATTCGATTATAAACATTATATTGTTACACATTGAGTTCGAAATCGATTGAGGAAGTTTGACAGTTTTGTATAGCTTGAACTGTCTGCCACTGTACATGGTAGAGGGTGGAAGGTGGAGTGAGTTCAGGGTTGATAGATGGTGGACTAGTAAGGGATTTGTTGGTGAAGCAGTCGCACTAAGTGTAATGCAATTTGAAGCTTGCTGAAATAATAATAGGGGTTAAAATATGAAATTGTCGTTTTTTTCTAGACACAACAAGATTCATATAAAAACCCAAAAAACTATTGTTGTATATTTTTATTTCCATTAATGTTCTCTGTATACTCTGTCTGTAATCAGATAAAACTGTATTCTTGATGCAAAAAAAGACCTGAGCGTGACTCTTTTTCTTAGGCAGATTTGACGTTTACATCATTCTTAACTTTGTAAATAAACCATAATTTTTTGAAAACCTATTTTTAATGTACCTAGACTTTGTTTATTAATAAACAACAGTTCAATATGAAACAGTAACATTAATATTGGCTTTAAATATTGAAAAAAAAAATGTTGATTTATTTATTTTTATTTTTCAAAATCCACTGCTCTTGATATTGCATCATGTAAAAAGTTATGCACTAATTACAGCCAACAACGGATTTAAAATACATTCACAAACTTATATTTTTTATTTATTTATTTATTTAAAACATACCTAAATACTATCATTACAGGTTTTAACCTAATTCAATAGCCTGGTCCGTTACTACACAAGTCAATATTACTACATACATTTACATTAAATTATGAATTAATTACATTATTAATTTACTACATTACATTATTAATTTATTACATTACATTACATTATTATTTATTACATAACATTATTAATTGATAACATTTTATTATTATTTTTAACATTCTTTATTTTTACGTAGGTACTAATTTAGTCGAATCGACTTCGTCATTTTTAACTAATCTAAATAACACAATGTAAATAAGACGACTTTTATGAATTCACTCATTGCACAAGTAAATAAATCAAGTTTAGTATGTACTTGATTAATAGTTCGAATCGCCCGGGTCATAGGGGCTTTGCCCAATAGGTTGGTCCTGGCGGCGGGCACCGCAAGTAGCGGCGGACGCCGTCTCCTTCCCACGTAGCGGTCTGGTACACAGAAACCCAGGTTTTCCAACACCTGCGGGTTGTGCGTCTTGCCACGGAGTAATTTAAAAAGATATGTGGCTAGAGCTGACTCCCTCCGCACTTTCAGTTCATTGTATCCAACCATACCTAGTACAAATAATGTCGGGTACATCAATGGGTAGTACGGATACACCCCATACAGCCTTTTGTACAAGTGCCGTGTAAATTTATTTTGTACTCGCTCTAGCATTAGCGAGTACTTAGCCTCATGCGGTGCCCATATAGCAGCATCGTGTTCAAGATGGCTCCTCACCAAAGCATCATACAGGACTCTGACAGCCGCGATGCTGGTGAAGTTTCTCGTCTCTCTCAGCAAAAACCCCAAGTTTCTGTAAGCTTTTTTACAGATGCTGTTTATGAAGTCCCGAAACAACAACTCCGAAGTGACACAAACCCCTAAATCGCGAACTTGTTCCACTCGCTGCATTTGTGTTGTATCCATCACGTACTCGTGACACAGCGGCGCACGTGCGCGAGTGAGGCTCATCACTGAGCACTTGGACACGTTGAAATAGAGTTGGTTCTCGTGACTCCATCGCACTATCCTATCAATGTCCTCCTGCAGACGCATGCAGTCTGTTGCGTTATTTACCTCTATCAGCAGCTTAAGGTCATCTGCAAATAGCAGGCATCTGTATATAAATATTATTAGTATGTTAAAACATACCTTTTCAATAATCTCCATACAAATCGGTAATTTCATACTAATATACGCACTTTAGTCCACACTGCATGCCATGGCAACCTAAGTATCAAGAAAGGTGACACTTAGCTTTAAGATTATTTTTCTTTTTAGCTTCTAACAGTGTTTATCTTGTTGGTTGTCCTAATAAAATAAATCATTAATGGGTAGAAGGGATGAACATCATTAAGTATTTTGACTAAACAGCATCTTGCATAGTATACATTTTGTAGCCTCTTCTCCTGACCTCCAAGCTTGATTCCAAGTTTAGCTTTTTTTATTCCCAGGGGAAACCATCATGGCCGTCACCTTGCTACTTGTAGCAAACAAGGTGGTGTGTGGGTCTCAAACCCTAACTAAAGCCCCTGGGGTGTCCATCTCCGCGCAATTGCGGTCGGAAACCCCACAACCGGTACCCCTAATCGCGCTCGCCGCTTCACCCCTATCTGGCGCAATACAGCCCTTCAACGCTGTACGACCTACCACCCTGTAATGTCATCCCCTGCGGAGACGTATGCTGAGCAAGCCACTCCCCAGCAGTGGGTACGCTCAGGTACTCCGGAATCCCGTTTAGTCGCCTCTTACGACAGGCCGAGAAAACCTCGGCAGTATTCTTAAACGCCCCTAAGCTAGGGCGCAACTTTAGCTTTAACTTCTTATATGCATACTTCTGTATTATCACCGTTGAGAGCCACGCTTCGGTATGAATGGGCCGGCTTGGCCGGAGTGATACCCGGCCTCACAGAAAATCGGCGTGAAACAGCAATGTGCTGTTTCGCTGCGTGAGTAAGGGTACCGGAGGCCCTGCAATTGTGACTCCACTGCATCAGGCGATCCGTCTGCTCATCTACACCTTTCACATAAAAAAACAAAAAATTTAAAATATTTGATTTCTTTGTATTTTTATGTGTGTTTATTTAATTTATTTATTTTTTGAGAAACAAACAATTACATAAAACTTAAAATAATTAGAAAATAATAAAAACATAAATCAGTGAAGTTTCCACATAAAAAATATAACTCAAACGTTTTAACATACCAAAAAAAAGAATGAATTAAATTACAATAATCTATGTCAAAAATAACATTAAAATACAATCCAAGTGTTTTTTTTATGTGTGAGGTGGCAGGCAAGTGGCGACTTCTGTTTGCTTGTAGGTATTGTAACGAACGAATATAAAAAATAATAAAATTTGGGTCTTTCTTTCTAAAATGCCTTTTCGTAAATATTTTTTATAAGAAAGTAATATATTCATACCTATTTTTTTTGTTGATTACAAATATTACAATACGAGTATGACACATAAGGTTCAAAATCTGGTAGGGACTATTTTACCATTGTCTGATTAAACGTTAAGCTACTTTTGATGCTGACTGTACACAAAAATAATTTTAAATATAATATGAAATATCGATTACATAAACAAGGTAAGTATATCCATCAGCATAATGTAAGGTCCGTCATTACATTTGACCTATAGCCCATTCATTTTGTAGGACTACTTTCTTCGACTAAACATCTGCCAGAGTCACGCAAAATAAATAGGGATAGACGTAGTATTAAATCCAAAGTATCGATAAGTACCCTACTTACAACAACTCTAAAGTGACGTTCGTATATATTTTTAGTCATTTATTTAATTTTTATCTTTCACTTGTTTTTACAATGCGTTGATTATGTGACAGTCTCATAATTTGAAAAAAAAAACTTCACAATATACCTAGTGATCACTTAGGTGGATTTTTTTTAACACTTTGGTGGCAGACGAGCACACGGATCACCTGATGGTAAGCGATTGCCACCGCCCATAGACACCCGCTACACCAGTGGAGTCACAAGTGTGCTGCCAACCTTTAAAGTCCCCTTTCCCCCGGAATGGACCTCCGGTAGCCTCACTCACGCAGCGAAAGACAGCACGGTGCTGCTTCACGCCGGTTTTCTGTGAGCCTGTGGTATCACTCCGGTCGAGCCGTACATTCATGCCGTGTGGCTCTCCCACAGTCAAAAGTTTTAACAAACTTATAATAAATAAGACCCTAACTTTCAAATCGCAAAAGTATCGATATATTTTCTGTATCTCTAAAATTATGTGAAAGATATTTATGACAAAAAAAAAGGAAAATGTTTGTTAAAACCATACAAAGCATTACATGTCATGTAAAATATACATTAATTGCTACTTCACCTTGTGATCAACACAAATTTTTAATTCAATAACATAAACGTCAATATTAATAAGGGTTTTAACATAATTGTTCACTTTTATCTTCATTTCATTTGTAATTGCATGAGTAGAAGCCACTTACAGGAAGTCGCAGCCGTGGCATTCCACAAGCTGCACGGACGATTTGGTGAAGGTCGCGGGAATCCATTGGATGCGGGCGGCACAAGATCGATCTGTGTGGAGAACATTGGGGGAGGCCTTTGTCCAGTCTGGACATAATGTTAGATAATGATTTGTAATAAGATGTTTTTTACTTTCCATATCCCATATATGGCATATTAAAAATGCTTTCTATGTATTTAAAGGAAAATAATTTTGGTTTCTTTTAAAGCGCTGGCTAACAAAAAAAATGGTTATTTATGTAATAGGTGGTAGATAAGAGGACAGATCACCTACTTATTGCCGCCGCACCGCCAGTGTAGTCACAAGTGTGCTGCTAACCTTTTTTACCCGATTAAAAAAAAAGAGATTCTCAATTCGACATGTATATATTTCTTTTTTTATGTTTATTTGCCGATTACTCCGCCATTTATGAACCTTTAAATAAAAAAAAATATTTAGGTGATTCTTTTTCAGTTGGAAAGAAGGTAGTCCCGGATTGGTACCATGATCAGGATATCAGGATCTGATGATGGGATCCTTGAAAAGTTGAGGGGAACTTTCAAATTTTATAGGGACACGTAATGCTTTTTCAAAACTGCACCCGTGTTTACGACTGATTGTATTAATTTGTGGCTCTGCTAATGATGAAAGGTCAACTCCTCAACGGTAAGGAGTTAAAGGATAACTCTTTCAATACTGCACTCACAATTACTTTCTTAGTAATTTGGCGCGGGTGGAAGGGGAAGGAGGGAGCGGGGGTGCTAAAAAAATGAGAACCCTAAAATTTTAAAAAGGTTTTTTTTTAGTGTCTCATTTTTTAGCCAAAAATTAGACACTAAAAAGCTTGGAAAAAAATCTGCGAAAAACAACCGCCTTCAAATACAACGAACTGAAAAGTGACCAATAAATTTTTTATCACTTTATACACTTCAAATAACATTTTATAACAGTACACTCGAGAAAAGGTTTAACCGAAGTCGGCGCCTAATCTCTGTTGAATAATTGATTATTGTACTAAATCACAAAGTATTGGGCGCCGACTTCGGTAACGTGTTTTCTCTAGTGTACTGTTACAAAATGTTATTTGAAGTGTATAAAGTGATAAAAATATTATTTGTCACTTTTTAGTTCGTGGTATTTGAAGGCGGTTTTTTTCGCAGAATTTTTTTTTCCTTTCCCCGAATTAGGCCTCCGGTCCTCCTCCTTAGTCGTTCACTCTTGACAGAGTGGTCGTGGTTGATGATGTAGCACTTTCGTGTGCTGATGCGGCTCGCGCGATGTGTCTCCACTTGTTGCGGTCCACAGCGTCTCGGGAGTTTTGGACAATGGATGTCTGTGTTACAGCCCTAATGAGGTCTGGCCAACGCATTGGTGAGCGCCCGCGCGACCGATTGCCTTCCACCTGTCCTTGGACAATGAGCCTCTTAGGCCTTCGGTACCTTCATTCAAACGGTGTTTTACTGATTGAATAATGATACCGGAGATTCAATCCGAGGGAAGGGGAGTAAAAAATTTGGTAGCACAGTTGTGATACCATAATTATTATCATAATCTATTACTTACTCTTAATGAAGAAACCTCTGCCAATATTCCCAATTCCTCTTTCAACAAATGTCACCGCCTAATTTATCCTCCTTCGTCGGGGCATTAGTGATGCGAGCGTAGCAAAGTCACTTAAGTGACCTCGACAAAAATAAATTGAGGAAAATAATGACAGGAAAGACTCATTGGTCTTTACTCTCCTTTGATTTCTTAATTTAGAGTAGGTAAGTATAAAATATGACTTCTACAATTAAAGTTTTTCTGAATTTTAGCGATAGGCTGCTATCAGACCAATCGGCTGGCCTGGTAGCTTATTATTTATCTATATGTATGTTTATTGTGCCGTGTGGTCCCCGGCTGAGTAAAATAGGCCACCCTCACTCTTACCGAGGTGTCGTAAAAGGCGACTAAGGTAAAGCTGCTGGCATGATCATCAGCACCCAGAGAAGGAAAACTCTGAATTTATATCAAATCAAAACCCTCGCCAACCCGTCTGCCAAACGTGGTGAGTATGGCAAGTACCCCTCATGTGATTGAGGGAAGCCCGTGCCCCAGCAGTGGGTACTTAAATGGGCTGATGATGATGTATGTTTATTATTTATCGATACGAATGTCTTTTGACCACTTGTTCAGCCAGACAATTAATCCCGTCACTCAAGGTCCTAACTGAAAACCAGCGCTGCAGCGGCTTCAAGCGGTTGCAGCACATGCTGAGGTTGGACCTTGTTGGCGACTTGGTTTTTTGTAGTAATTGTCTCATGTAACAGGTGACATACTTTTTATTTGTTCTTTTCTGTCTTATTGTTAGCATCTTGTTGTTTTTGTGGTCAATAAATGTTTTACTTACTTACAATTAAAGATAAAATATAAGATAAAAAAATCTTTATTCAATTCAATTGATCGACGGAAACCTTTTATTTATCAGAAAGAGAGGCAAACGACCAAGCGAGTCACCACCGCTCAAGGACATCAGCCACACCAGAAAGAGTGAAGATGCGTTGCCAACCTTTTAGGAAGCTATAGGCTCGTTTCCTGAAGATCTCAATCTTGAAGATGAAGGTTTTAGGGGTGTGCAGTTAAAACTTTGGCAGAACACTTCTGACTGCACTGGTAGGTATTGCGGTGTCGTCATGGGAGATGGCTTATAATCATCCGTATGCTCATATGCCACCTATCACAACTATATGGGTAAGAAATGTTGGGCCATGTCACAACCGCACTGAGTTTGGAGGTTAAGCGCTTGAAGAATGTGTGAAGTGACCAAGGCAGCAAGTGAATGGGCCAGCGCGACCGGAGTGATACGGCCTCACAGAAAACTGGCGTGAAGCAGCACTGTGCTGTGTTTCGCTGCGTGAGTGAGGGTACCGGAGGCCCAATTGGGGGAAAGTTGGATTTCAAGGTTGGCAGAACTATTGTCGCTCCACTGGTGTCGCGGGTCTCGATGGGCGGCTTCCATCGCTTACGATCGGAAGATCCATTTGCTCGACTGCCACCTATCACAAAAAAATATATATTTGTTAAATTTGATTCCCATCCCATCACTAAGACTAAGGAATCAATCTAAATAATCGAGCCATCAGGACAAGCCATTATTCCATTGTATCCCGCGACTATCATTTGTAAGGGTAATTAATACTCCTTTAATGGTAATCATTGGTTTTGAAGCATCTTGAATGCACTGGGCTAGGTTGGGGAGTGTTTAGATTGTCTGTGGTTAATAGACTAAGAAATGGGACGTATGCGCAGAATGTCTTGCAATTTTGTTCGACTTATGATATTTTTACGATTTGTTGTTCTTATTTTATGATAACTAGTTATACCCCACGGTTTTGCCCGCGTGCTGATATTATTTAACGTTTGAGGCGGCAAACAAACAAGCGAGTCACCTGATGGAAAGTAATCAATGCCGCCCATGAACATCCGCGAAATCAGACAAATCACTATGTGTTACCGGCCTTTTTAAAAGAGTACGCTCTTCTGTTGAAGGTCCCCAAGTCGTAGCCGTCCGAGAAATACTCCTGAAGCCAAATCGTTCCACTAAACTGAGTTACGTGGTAGAAAGTTCCGCAAGAAACGCACAGTATTAGGCCGCCATCAATCTACGAGTAGATGATGGGAATGGAATGACAATCACTAGCGTGTGGTTCGATGTAAGAATTCAGCTGCTTATTAAACAATAATCACATTTTGGTTCATGTACAACATAATATCTTAAGAAGTTGTATTGTGTTATTTAGAAATGTAAGCGAGTACCGCCGCCCATAGACAGCCGTGACACCAGTGGAGTCACAAGTGCGCTCCCAACGTTTAAGTCTACCTTTTCCCCGGGTTGGGCCTCCAATACCCCCACTCACGCAGCGAAACACAGCATGATACTGCTTCACGCTGATTTTCTGTGAGGAGGTATCACCACGGTCGAGCCGGTCCATTCATGTCGAAGCGTGGCTCTCCCATATCTAAACGTGGCTCACCCATATAACACGCTTGGGCATGAATGGGCCGGATCGACCGCAGTGATAATACGGCCACAACATTAGCGCTTGCGCTAAAAGGGGGGAAAGGGGAGTTCAATGGTTGACAACGGCTCACGTCTTATTACTTCACTGGTGTTGCGGGTGTCCATGGACTTTGCTTGTATTCATGACATAATAAAAAAAATAGTTTTTTAGATTTTCTCGTTGCATTATAACTTTAATGTATCAATACTAGTGTGTCCGCTCGTGGCCACGGCTGCTGTAACGTAGCCGAAACGTCGAGCCAAATATGTGAGTACACAATGTTGTTTCACATAATAAATATCGTGTTAATCCCCGTATTGATACATTATAGCTATAATAAAAATCAATTAATCGGCACCCAGAGAAGGAAAACTCTGCATTTACATCAAAACCCTCGCCAACCCGTCTGCCAAGCGTGGTGAGTATGGCAATCATCCCCTCATGTGATTGAGTGAGGCCCGTGCCCCAGCAGTGGGGACTTAAATGGGCTGATGACGATGATGATGATGATAATAAAAAAAACTTAAAAAAGGATATATTATGTTTGAACATCACTTAATTAGTATTCGGGAGTTAACAAGTCAATGGAAATGCTCCTTAATGTCTGAACCAATTAATTTAATTGATCGTTCCTTATCATAACAGCAATGGGCTGAATGTACCAACAGCTAGACAGGCACCTGTTCTGAACACCCATTTCACACTAAACGACTCTCAAAACTTATTTTACAGTAAGTATATTTCTGTAGAATAAGTTTTGTAAGAAATCGTGTACGGAACGCCGTGTGGTCCCCGGCAGCGTAGAATAGGCCACCCTCACCCGAGGTGTCGTAAAAGGCGACTAAGGTAAAGCTGCTGGCATGATCATCAGCACCCAGAGAAGGAAAACTCTGTATTTATATCAAAACACTCGCCAACCCGTCTGCCAAGCGTGGTGAGTATGGCAATTACCCCTCATGTGATTGAGGGAGGCCCGTGCCCCAGCAGTGGGGACTTAAATGGGCTGACGATGACGATGATGATGACACTATATCGTAATGTATATATCTAATAAAATAACATCATCATTTCAGCCAATAGCCGTCCACTGCTGGACATAGGCTGTATATATTAGTGTATGATAACGTGTTTATTTATTATCTAGATATATGTATTTATACTATAAATTTACTTAATCAATGTTCAAAATCAAAAGGATTGCACCATCCTCCCCTCTTCTATCTAATGTCCTTTACTTGGTTGTCTGGTAGAGATCGTTCCCAGCAATAAGACCGCCTAAATTATACATTGTATCTCTGTATACCTAGCTTTTAAGTTTTGTATGTTGTGCAATAAAGAGTATCTATCTATCTATCTATAGGCCTCCCCCAATGTTCTCCACACAGATCGATCCTATGCCGCCCGTATCCATTAAATTCCCATGACCTTCATCTGATCATCGGTCCACCTTGTGGATCGTGTTTAGTTCCAGTTAAACCTATCTTTTATTTATCGATAAAACTATTTTAAGGTCGGATTTGACCAATCCTCCTCATGGATAAATATCAGATTTCTATTGAATGATGGCGCTATACCATTTTTTTTTTTGGTTTCACAGGGGGGAATGCCGCCGGCTCACTAGATGAGCCGACTACCTTATGCATACCAGACCACCGGGGGTGGCCGGGTTATGTGGGGCTCTCCTTTGGCGGGAGATTTTTCCCAAAGAGAAGCCAGGCAAAGGCATACCCACTAAACCCCCTACGGTTCTCCCTCATCGCCCATATTGGGGAATATTATGGTGATACAGCCGAAGCCTCCCTCCACGATATTCCCCGGGCCGAAGTCCGTCTGTACGGCGGACTAGGCAGTTCCTCACCCGGACGTGCCGGGAGAGGGGATAGGGACAGCCGGGAGAACTGAGCCGTCCCTATCGGGCAGCATGGCGCTATACCATAGATTAAAGGATTGCTAGAGCTTGAAAAAAAAAAATTCTGTGAAAAAAGCCCGCTTTCAAAAACCACGAACTAAAAAGTGTAAAATAATATTTTTAACAGTACACTCGAGGAAAGGTTTTACCGAAGTCGGCACTTAATCTCTGTAGAATAATTCATTGTTGTATTAAATTACAAGATAGTATTGGGCGCCGACTTCGGTAGCACCAGGTGTAGATAAACTGTTGTTTGAAGTGTATAAAGTGATAAAAATATTATTTTACACTTTTTAGTTAGTAGTTTTCAAGGGCGGTTTTTTTTTTTTGATTGACTTTGACTGACTTCGACTGTTAACTACCCACATATTTCAATAAGTTACTTGACGGAAAGTGCCATATTATTTAAAAAAAAAACCGGCCAAGTGCGAGTCGGGCTCGCGCACAAAGGGTTCCGTAGCAGCAAATATACATTATAAAGATTTTATATCATCGCGGATTTTTAAACGTGTACAATACTGTAGTATATTTTTTGATCTATCTTATAAGGTTCAGCCATCGTTTTCAGTGTAAGCACAATAACTTAACCAAAATTACAGTTAAATCAACCTATCTCAAAAACTATAAGAGATACTTTGATCAAACCAAAAATCGTTGAAAGAGTTAATTAGCATGCATCACCTCTATTTTTTTTAGAATTTTATACCCCGTAGTTATAAAAAATAGAGGGGGGGGGACATACTTTTTACGACTTTGAGAGCTGATATCTCAAAACCGTTCACTTTAAGAAAAATGTTTTTTAGAAAACTTTATATCATTTTAAAAGACCTTTCCATTGATACCCCACACGGGTATGTACATCGAAAAAAAAAATTTCATCCCTCAGTTACATGTATGGGGGGCCCCACCCCCAATTCTTTTTTTTACTATTTAGTGTCATATTTTTGTAGCGGTTCATACAACACATATTCCCATCAAATTTCATCACTGTAGTACTTATAGTTTCCGAGTAAATCGGCTGTGACAGACGGACAGACGGACAGACGGACAGACGGACATGACGAAACTATAAGGGTTCCGTTTTTGCCATTTTGGCTACGGAACCCTAAAAATGGCCCTAAGTCTTCCAGTGTAAACCGCACAAGATCCTTGTCAGGTGATCAGATGCTATTCAAGTCCAACTAGCAAGGATTAAATATGACTTATCCGTAACCTGTTTTTGTAACCTACTTAACGGAAACGCCGCAATTTGTCCGTTCGACATTTTCGACCTTTTTCGAACGTCATATACGAGTTAGATGGAAGATACGACTTCTAAATTGATGTTTCGTTTTATTTAGTAAATTGCGATATAGGGTCATCTTCATCGTCATCGTCAGCCCATTTAAGTCCCCACTGACATGAGGGTTAATTGCCATACTCACCACGCTTGGCAGACGGGTTGGCGAGGGTTTTGATATAAATGCAGAGTTTTCCTTCTCTGGGTGCTGATGATCATGCCAGCAGCTTTACCTTAGTCGCCTTTTACGACACCTCGGTAAGAGTGAGGGTGGCCTATTCTACTCTGCCGGGGACCTCACGGCGATATAGTGTATTTTTTTCAAATTCAAATGTATTTTATTGTGAATGTAGAGGTAAAAGAGATGTTATATTCATCATAAGTTCGCCTACATTTTTCCTAGCAAGGCTTGCAATATCGTATATCAATATGTATGAGGTGTAGATTATAGAGATGATTATTTCGATTATAATTAAATTCAAAATGCGAGCATTAATTACAGCACAACATGCATTCGAATGGTTACTAGTACATAGAGATAATTTGTCTATTATGTTATGTACATTAAATGTTTTGTCATAATAATTTATGTTAAGTAACAAATTCAAAAGATATCAAAGTAAACCAGTAAATTAAAGCCACCAATAATAAAAACGACCAGTTTCTACATCACTTGATTGATCTATATAGAAGCAGTTCACCAACTGAGTAGTAAGTTTTTCCAATTAGGTTTGAAGAACTTTTTTGAAAGAGGAAATGTCTTCTTTGTCTTTATGGCCTGTGGTAACTTATTAAATATTCGAGTTGCCATACCTAATATGCTTTTCGTAAATAAAGCTGTTTTATGACCCTTTGAAGTTATTTTTTTTATGTCGTTAACACTTTAAAGGTGCAAAATTTTTTTCTCAAACATATGTACATGTTTCCATTATATAAATCGATGGTAATGTCATGATATTCAGTGATATAAAGATTGGTTAGTGGGTCGCACTTAAAGCGATGGCTGTGCAAGAGGTCCCGAGTTCGATCCCCCGGGTCGGGCCAAAAATTTGTACTAAGTTTTCGGTAAGAAATTCTTAGTGGCAGCCCGGAGTCTGGAAGTTGGCGGTCTTGTACCCCCGTGCCTCGGAAAGCACGTTAAGCCGTTGGTCCTGCGCCCAATCCCTCTCTGGTCGTGTCACAGTAGTGTCCCATCGGAATATGAGGGTAAGGGAATAGAGAGTGCACTTGTTTTTGCGCACACACTTGAGCACTATAATATATCCTGCGTACGTGGCTGATCGTTGAGATTGGCCGCCGTAGCCGTAATCGGTTGGAGGAGGATTGTAAGTGATATAAAATAAGGTTTGTAGCTATCAGTTGATTTAATTCTGCATAAGGCTCGTAGGCGTTTCTTTTGAGCCTTGAAAACCATTTCTTTATTTGTGGAATTTCCCCAGAAAATTATACCTTAACGTATTGTTGACGATACATTATGCGTGATAAGCTACCAGTGCAGTGCGCTCACAATATGCGATAGTCTGTAAAGAGCATATGAGTATTGATTTAGTTTCTTACATAAATTGCCCGTATGTTTATTCCACGTTAGATTCTTATCTAACCAAAGATAAGAATCTAAAAATTTGGTCGTTTCGGTTACATGTATTTTCAACCGACTTCAAAAAAAAGAGGGGGTTCTCAATTCGATCCGTATGTTTTTTTTTCTATGTTTGTTACGCGATAACGCCGCCAATTATGAACCGATTTGAACAAATTTTTTTTCGGCGTATAGGTAATACCTGAAAATTGGTCCCATATAAGTTTAATAATAAAAAAAACAACCTCCAAGGGTGGAAAATTGGGGATGAACTTTTTTATACGCAATATCTCCGACGATTTTAAACCAATTTGAAAGATTTTTTTTTTTTGAATATGTATTATTATAATTATTAGTTTTTTTTGTGTTCATGCATTTAAAGTCGGTTTTATTTTTTAAAAAAAGTTAATTATTTCATGTCCATAATGTTTTTCAAGATTTGTTGTTTTATTAGTATTTTGCTTAAATGTCATAATGTATGTTTTATTCAAATTAATTTTGATGTTTTCCTTGATAGGTGACTTAAGAGCGTTGGTAAATCAGTGGATTAGAAAAAATCGCGATCTCTATACGGTGGTAGATCGTAATTTCGAATCCAACTATAAGAATTAGGATTTTTAAATTAAAGTTGTATTTCAACCATTAGCTCGGCAGTAAGGGGAATCATCGCAAGACAACTGCACGTTTAGGTACAGTGGCGGACACATCAATCTATACAAAACTGTCAAATTTCTTCATTCGATTATAAACCTTATATTGTTACACATTGAGTTCGAAATCGATTGAGGAAATTTGACAGTTTTGTATAGCTTGACCTGTCCGCCACTGTACGTGTAAAAATGATTTAGTAGGTCCGGTTACCCTGGTAAAGTGTTGCGAAAGTCGTTGTATTTACCAGACTTCCCAAATCCTGAATCATGGTCTAAGCGCAGGTCTCCGAAGCGGTATCTTTGGGTTCAACCCTTAGACAACGGGACCAAACCAACGAGATCACGGTTTAACGTTCAGAATCATTATCTCAAATATTATTATCGGTATAGTCAATTTTTAGTAATTATCCGAGACCTGCGTCTCGGATAATTACTAAAAAGTTTACTAAAAATCTTAAGTGAAGAAAACCTGCAGAGTTTCTACATTGATATTTTCACTCACCGCCGAGGTATTGATTAAGGTGACGGGTAGAGCACACTAGCGACGCCAATCGATTTTAATTTTTAGCTCTAAGCCGGATCTATTTTAAACAATTCGGAATAACAACATCTCGGCAAAAACTTTTTAAAACTATTATGAAATAATCATGCAACAAAATGTTGGGTCCGTTTTTGTACGCGAAATATTGATTCACGCCAAAAGTGCCGCTTTTAGCGTGGAATCAATTTTCGCGTACGCGTTGGACCCAAAATTTGTTGCATTGGTTATTTTCATAAATAGTATAAGTGTTTGCCGAGAGGTGTAATGCCCGAAATTGTGTCAAATAGATCCGGCTAGTAGCTAAAACTTAAAATCGATTGGCGTCGCTAGTGTGCCCTACCCGTTCGCCTTAGTTGGGTGGCACACTACGCAGGACGCATAACCGGGGGTAGCGCATTGGCGCCCGCTTTATAAACACTCTTATTACCATGGAGCACAAAAAGCTGTAATTCATAATATAGGTACCGATCGCTCTATTGTGCTAACTATTCATGATTCAACTGAAAACTCTATGTAATCTTTTCATCACTTTGTACTGCCACATTAGTAGATAAAAAAACTTGCCTAAAAATGCATATAAGCAAGTGATCCAAGAAATCCAAACGGCCCGTCGTGACCCACTATCGAGATGGTAAACAATTGATACCACAAAACTTCTACATGAGAGAAAACGCCTGTTAGCAGCTAACGCACGTCTGCCTATAAGCCATACGGGCACGTCGCCTATCGCCGTACGGCACGTCTGCCTTTACAATAGGTAAGGGAACACTTATCACGGAGCGTAAGCAAAATGGAGCCAGGAATTCCTGTTAGAAATAAAACAGTGCGGACAAGCAAATTGTGCTTTAAGTAAAAGTGCTAAGAGAAAGAGAATGCAGAAATTAAGTTGTTACGCATGGAACTTTAAGAATAACAACCCTAAAATTTGGTTATGCCGTTTTGGTGTGTTTCGATGAGAAAAATACTTTTTTTCGCTTCAAGAAAAAAGTTTTGATTTAGCTTTGTTGTTACCCTATATGTCACAACGCTGGGCAAAGGCATCTGCTAAACTTCTCCAGTGATCTCTATGGAAGCCACGCTTTGCCTGACTAATCATAGTATTGGTGTTAAAACGTTACGCCATTCTTTCCTGGGTTTTAGGTACACATAAATTAGGATGTGTGTTTTATTTTACTAAGAGTATAAATAAATAATTCTTTAAAAGTTATTTATACCCTACATATTTTAAAAGAAAATTAAAGTGCAAGTAAACAAATTATTGGACAATTGACGTTGGTTGCACGTTAGTTATATTTATTATTGCTACTCCTCAATTATTTCAAATCCTTAAACAAAAGCATATCAGAGGGCCTTACCAAGAGTTTTGAAATACATCTCGCTATCCAAAACTATTGCACTGGTCTCTTTCACATGCACCACAATGAAAGGAAAAGAGCAATAGTCTTCGATAGCGAGAACAGTTTTTCAACTCATGGTAAGGGTACAGACGGGCACGAACGATCTACAATATTGAAAATCACGACTAAGAAGAGAAACATATACCTTGGGAGAGCACGCTTCCGTCCGCATAAATGCGCTCTTCCGCATGAAGCAGCACTGTGCTGGTGTTTTCGCTTGCGTGAGGTCCATACGGGGGAAATGGGGTTTAAAGTTGGCTGCGCATATTGTGAAGCTCCTAGGGTATCACGGGTGTCCATGGCGGCGGCAATCACTTACATCAGGTGATCCGTCTGCTTGTCCTGCTACCTCTCAATTTTTATTATTATTTGTTAGAAATGGGGATGAGCCTGCGCTCATAGCCACTGCTACCAGTAAGATTGATCTATTGTGCAGCCCGTAACCTATTCGCACCTCATGTAGCTCCAGTTCCAATAAACCCGAGAATGGAGCTGAGGGGGAGCTTTTGTCTCGTCTGCTGAGATCATGTGTGCTCCCCTAGGTGCCTGCTTCTGCACCGTTGCAGCGCTAATGCACTCGCCGAGGAACGTGGATAATCGTTTCCTCGTCCTCGCCCGACAGGAACCTGCCGATTTTGGTATCTGAAAGGCCCATGTTGTGCAGGTGCTTATTTTAATTTGGCGTGCCCTGTGAGGGTCCGAGTGAGTGCCCTAACATGGTCCTCTGCTCAGTTTTATGTATTTCGACAGCTCGTCTCTGATCGAACGCCCTGTATAACGCCTTAGACTGTTCTAGTCGGGTATCTTTTTCCAATATTCAGTGGCTTTGCTTATGCTCCCCTCTTTTAACACTCGAACCTGACCTGCAGGCTTGAACGCCATTATTTGGTTCCGGTCCGAGATGGGCTCTCTGCCCCGGCCTTTGCTGCACGTCAGCGACTCGTTGCCTCTGATATGCAGTGTACCGTACCCAAATCAGATTTACGATGTTGGGCCATTGCCAGGCTGGTTTAGGAGCAGGACAACTCGCTAGTGAGTTTTGGAGTCAAGTTTTCACTAGGATTTTAACGCCTTGAAGGGCAGCTTGAATCTGAGAAGATGAATTATCTTCTTATTCTGGAGATTCATTTGCGACTCTCTTGACACCGCAATTATGTCGAAGACTTCTGCTTGTCACGTGTGGTATAGCGACCCAGGTTGGCGATTTTGCGTATTCTGAAAGGCGTCATTATAAAATCCCGCCCCGGAAACGCTTGCCTCTGGAACCATCCGTATACCAAACGATGTCATTCTGCTTAACATTTTCCGGGAGTTTCCAGCTCCCAGTCTTGTCTACTAGGTAACCGATGTAAACTCGCTTAATCGAAGCGGTAAGTTCACGGATCATGGAGTCAGAGGGCATATCCATGACCGGAATTTTCATTAGTTTTTCATTGTAGAGGTTCCTATTTGGGACCCTAGATTGCACATCTCGTCTCCTCTGATTTTTGCTCCTCGTAATGGCCATCCTCGCTTCCATCTGCACGTGAATGTGCGAGGTGGAATGTTCAGGAGGGCATCCAGTGCTGGCAGAGGAGAGGACGAAAGAGCCGCCAGTTGGCTATAAGGCAGGCTGTTCTTTGAACTTTGCTGAGTTCTCCACGTCATTGAGTTGGTGCGTCTTCTTATACCACACCAGCAGCCATAAGTGAACGATCGGCGCTCACTATGGTTTTATAAATCCAGAGTGCGGCCTGGGCCGTAGCCTGGCCCATTTTTGCCCCACCAACCTAGCTTGCCCCATCGCTATTTTTGCTTCTAGTAATGTAATCGAGAGGCTTGTTCCATGTTAGTTTTTGGTCTAGATAAGACTCCGAGATATTGACCTCGTTGGACAAGCATAGCTTCGTACCAAGAAGTGTTGGGGCGTGAAGCGCCTCTATTTTCCTTCTTTTGGTAAACGGTGATTAAGACTTCTTCCGTGCGTTGACTGTTAGCACGTGTCTTGTGCACCAGTTTTCTACTATTCGTAGGCCCTTTGCATAAGACTGAAATGGTGCTAGAGACATTTTCCTATGACCATTATTACTATGTCCTCTGCGTAACCTGAGTCAGGAATCTGCTTCATTGAGCTCACAGATGAGACTGTCCACAACAATGCCATTGAAGGGGTGATAGAGACTCCGCCCTGTGGAAAACCCTCTGGTCCTCTATAATGAAGAGTTTTATTTCATCAACGTTGTTGTGCATTCGATTTGTAGCATGGATCCCATCCATCTGGTGGTGGTATCGTCCGTTCCACGATTCACCATGCTCGGAGTGTTATACATCGAAGTGGTGTTGTCAAAAGCACCCCTTCGGATGTCGGAGAAAGGCACAGAGTGCAATTTCTTTGTCTTCTATGAAAAAAAAACAAAGGGCCCTTTTTTTTTTCTCAATTCTGTCCACCAATCAATAAGTGCCGTTTCCGTGGACTTGCCTGTTTGGTAGGCTGTTTGTCCTTGCACTCAGGGGTTTTCAACGAGGTAGTTTGCCCTGTATGTGACTGTTTAACACCTTTCCATCGTTTTTAGTCGGAATAGGTGAGACTTATCGTCTGTAGGACTTTGGGCTGTGATTTGGTCTTTGGTCCCCTCCCTGGGGATGTAAGTGACCCTCCGCCCTAGTCCACGCTGATGGCAGATAACTCCAAGCAAAGCTTGCACGGTAAAGTTTTATCACGTTGAGATGATGATCTCTTCTTCGCCCCGTTGCAATAAAGCCGGGAAAATCCATCGACCCCACCGATTTATAAGGCTTGAAGCTCCTAATGGCCCCACTTACTGTTTGGTGACGAAAAATAACGGAAGCTCTACTCCATCTTCATTCCGGCGGTTTCCTGTCCGAAGACTTACTTGTTCCCTGGAGTTCTCTTTCGTTATTAATGTACAACGGATTCCGGAAAGTGCGTTTGAGCAAGGAGTCTTAGTGTTTCTCCGGGGATTCCGTGAAAGATCCGTCCGCTTTTCCTTAGTCAGCACTAGATGGGATTCAGGTGTCTTGGCTATATTTTGTGGATCCTGGCAGCTGGGCAGGTCTTTGATGGACCCGCAAATTTTTTGCCAGTATCTCCTTTTTGCCTTTCCTGAGCTCCCTATTGGAGCGTGTTAGCGCCTTCCTGTAAGCATCCCCAGTTTCTTGTTTCACCCCCCCCTTTTTTTGCCTGATTAAAATAAAGAGGCACGGGCCCTTTTGCCTCAGACGCCCAGGTTTTTGTTCCACCATGCGCGTTTCCTATTGCTCTTAGTGGTCTTAAGAGACACTTTTCTAGATCCGCTTTTCATTGGCTTCTGCCTAATCCTCTGCGGCGCTCCACTTGGCCACAGTTTTATGTATTTTAAATCTCCAAGGTATCAACCCTAGGGGTTCCTAAAGCCCTCCATCTGTTCCCTTGGTCCTCGGTACGTGTTTCGGTCTTTGTTCGCCTAGCATATTTATGTCGTCCTAATATGGGTGTGGTTCCCGGACAAGTGACGGCTCATCTGAGACGTGCCAATTGGTTACTCGGTGTGCTAGAGATTACCTGAACACCGATGTATATCTATTACTTCCTGCCTAGAACGTGTGGTAAAGGTTGGTTTGCTACCCACGTTAAGAACAAATTGATTGTTGTGTGAGCAAGTAGTCAACAAGGACTCACCTCTTGCGTTCGTGTCGAGCTGCCCATGATGTGTTGGGTGGGAGTTTGCAGTTCGGTCCCACCAGCACTGGGTTTCTCTCTCCAGACAATATCCACTAACCGGTGTCACCTTGTTCAACGGATCCTGGTCCCTCTTCCGGTAGGTAATGAGCTGACTATGAGTTGGTCTCTGCACCTTTCCCCCTGGAGGTCTATATACGCTGTCAACAGCATCGTCTGTACACAGCGAAGGGATCGCGAGGTAATTTATATCTCTCTTGAAGAGCATGCATGCCTCTTGCCTCACTTCCGCGGAGTTACTTAAGTATCTTACCTGCCGTTTAGCCCCATTACCGTGGTTTTATTCACCCACGTTCTTGGATCAAGGCGATGTCCAGGTCCTCAGAGAGAATCTTTTTGGCAAAGGGCAGCTGTGTGCTGCCTTTGACTGCTGGAGGTTTACTTGTATCGCCTTATCATTGTGAGGTTGTTTTTGGGGACTGGGAGGGGAAGGGTTAGGGCATTTAGCTAAGACGAGGATGGGAAGATTAGCTATAGTGGCCTAGGTTTGTGTCTGTTTCTTTACGAAGGGGGGGGGTTTATGTGTTTTGTTAGGATGCCAACCACGAGCGCGGTTTGCATTCATAGCTGGGGCCGTCACCATCGTCTGAGGTGTCCAATACACTCCAAGAGCCCTTGGAGCATTTCGAACCCTCCCCTGGTCATTTTAAAACCCAGGGCGTCTATGATGCGCACGTGACGGACCCAGCAACCTCCTTAAAGGTAGGCTTCGAGGTGGACGGCGCGCCAAGGTCGGGCCATTGGTGGGATACCTTGATTTCGAGGTAGACGAGGTTTTGAGAGGGCCTTGACGCCCCGCTCCCTCGTTTCCCCTCCTCTCGGTCCTCTGCTTGCCTTTTCACTCATTGCGCAGTTCCTAGCGCCTGCTCGAAGGTCATACCCTTACGCTACAAGCCGATATATTATGTTTTCTAATCAGCTCCAGAGAGCTTAACCTGGGTTTACATCCCTGCCCCCTTGTTTGGTCGACGTTTCCCTTTGGTGCTTTGCGCCCCGAGGGGTCGACTCTGCATTGGAGTACCTTGTCCCTCAGTCCCAGGTGCTCCGGCAGTGTTCGTATGCTCCTCAGTATCTCTGCAAAGTAGCATAGCCTCGAGGTACCTAGTACCTCTTCGGTAGACTTTAAATGGTCGTCTATATTTCGACAATATCCATATAGTTCCACAAGAAGCTAGGGGAAGTAAAGGTCCACCCATGCAAGCCCCGGGCTTGCAGGGGTAAGGCTAAATAGACCTCGAGTTCGCCTGGTTTCCGAGGCCCCTCCGTTCGGGCGACCGAGCATCCCCTCGGCCATGCTCCATCGGCACGGGATCGGATGACACCTTGGATTGGGTTTTTTTGGAACGAGTTCCTCCTCCAGGAAAAGAGGGGAGGGATGCGGTGATTAGGTGGGGATGATTGGGAGGGATGGGGTGGGAGCATGGGATGAGGGTAACAGGAATGCTCCTAGCCTGGATTGGTTTGGAGCAGCCTCTATTGGTACGGGGTTCAACGTGACACCCTCTTCCGCGTCCCCTCATGGAAAGAGGTGGGAGTGGGGAGGGCGACTATCCGCAAACCTGCTCACCCCGCTAGTCGCATCAGATGACAACTCTCAGTCGCATACACTTCAATGGTCACTGGTCCCATAAACAGTGCATGCACCAACCGACTACCGTCTCGACATAGTAAAAAGAGAAAATAAACAACTTGTAAGGTTTTCTGGAAGAAATCGCTAGAAGCGATAAGACCGCCTTATTGTACTGTCTGTTGTTTTTTTTGTATCATACTTGTATTTTGTTTTTGTGCAATAAAGAATATCCATCTAACTTTTTTACTACGAAACATCACTGGCCAAAACGGGACAAAGCCTGCATGACAAAAAATAGGACAATATTTAACCATTCATTCCACGTGAGTGAACCAAAAAAAGTGAGTTGTGACGTCAAATGAACTAAGATTGAATAAATTAATCCCAGACCCCATTGTGTTTTTGTGACCGTAATATTCACTTTGATATCCAAAATATCTGGTTTTAGACATTGTCTAGTGAAATATTATACAAAGGGTTCGTTTAGATGGGCGATAGATCGAGGGTTGTTATCGAGAAATGTTTTGCTTATAAATAGCGTGATTTTATCCCCTGGACTACCAAATGGTCAAACAGGATTTTGTAAAAAGAACAACATTCAAAAATACAATGGTCAGTGTTGAAATTAAATCAAAACAAAATAATGCTGGGTGAAAAGTTTGTTTTTATAAGCTAACATAGGAATATTTATGATTGGATCATAAACATAAATACACCTTTAGTTTTATGAGTACAATGTTGTAAAGTAATGTAACACGGGAGAATTTTACAGTACCTCTGTAAAATAATAAGGTACGTTCATTTTCAAATATTAATAGAGACAAGCGGCGTGAAGCAGCACTGTGCTGTGTTTCACTGCGTGAGTCGGGGTAAAAGGGGCTTAAAGGTTGGCAGCGCGCTTGTGACTCCACTGCTATCGCGGGTATCCATGGGCGGCGGCAATCACATAAAAAAACACAGAATATTTTAAGAATCGTAAGTCGCGTCCATAATTAATTATCCTGGTAACCCGTGATTAAAGATTGTCTACAGTACAGGCCTAGCCTAGTGTAGAGATCTCTGTTAAGTTTTTAAGATAATGGCAGTCGATACCTACAACCTTAGCATGTTCTAACCTATAGATAAGAAAACAATTTTGTTAAATATGTATGCTGATGTTGTTTTCCAATAAACTTTTTCAATTTTTTTTTTCAATTTTAGCAGCAAGTCCTTATTTACAATAATTAGAACAGTAGTATGATACCTAAATAAATATGATAATATTCTTCTTCGTCATCATCAGCATTCTTTCGCCCAACGTTGGGCAGATGAATGCTTTTTAAGCCTATCTGATGATAAGCGGTAACCGCCGCTTATAGACATTAAAAATGCAATGGTCGGTGGCAATCGCTTACCATCAGGCGATCTGTCTGTTCGTCTGCCACCTACCACATTAAAAAAACTCTAATAATAGGGTTCATATTTGAATGAGGTTGTATACTTATTACTGCACATGACTGTACTAATAAATAATGAGCTAAGAGTAAATCACAATGGCAACAAAAATACGTATTTCTTTGAAATCATGCTCCATATTATTTTAGACAATAAAGTAGAAACAAAACTTGGGCATGAATGGCACAAGTACTGGTGGTCACACATTATTTTATTTAGAACCCGGAGGAACACCCTTTTGTTATAGATTATACAATAACAGAAGGTATATGAATATCTTTGGTATGGTATTGTACTCTAGTGCGAAAAATTTGAAGTTTCTCAAAAATCGCCGGCTCGACCGGAGTAATACCACGTCCTCACAGAAAACCGGCGTGAAGCAGTGCATGCGCTGTGTTTCGCTGCGTGAGTGAGGGTACCGGAGGCCCAATCCAGGGGAAGGGGGGTTAAAAGGTAAGCAGCGCACTTGTGACACCACTGGTGTCCATGGGCGGCGGTAATCGCTTACCATCAGGTGATCCGTCTGCTCGTCAGCCACTTATATCATAAAAAAAATAAAATCTCTCGTCTGAGTGTGCTATACTCTATTTGTTTAGGTAACTAAATGTAAACAAACCGTAAAAAGGGTTCTTTTTAGGGCCATTATTCATTGCGACACGAAACGCAACAGAAATTATATTATTCTGAATCGAAATCTCATTTTCTCAGTTATAAATTCTTATATTTTTACCACTTTGTTTTAATAAAAAGGGTGAACATTATCTTTAAGCTTACAAACAATTGAGTAAATTGAGATTTATTTGTACTTATTTCTAAAAGTATTACAGTGTGCCCACAAAAAAGTATCTAAAAAACCAGTTATCCAAAACCTTTCTTGTGAAAAAAGTAATGGACAACCCTACTAAATCAAAAATTCATACTGCTTGGTAGTGCGGCAGCACTTTTGACTGATATTTCACATGGTCGGGTTTCCAGTATAGACGCCAATTGTGAACTTTACTTGAAGTGACAGATCACGATTCGAATAAAAGGTAAAAATCCCTGAACTCCGCCATTTTTGTTGTTTACCTATAGTTAATTACCTAATCAAACAACAGAGTATAGGAAACAACGCCGATATCGTTAACCAGTACTTATAGCACCGGGAGTATCTTAGTTTTAGACAAGACTATAATATGGTGGCGGGATTATTATCCCGCCATCAACCCATGGTTCTTCCTACCGTCTCGCCATACGGGTAGTCCCCATGATTTTGGTGATGTCATCGACCCATCAGGATACTGGACGACCCGGAATTCGGTTAGGATTTTACTCCATCTGCCATCACCGCATCTAGCTAAGTGTCCTGTGAATGGTGGTGGTGTTGGACTTAAGTCCTGCGACGGATTTGAGAGTGCTGGATCCGATCTTGGAGTCCGATGCCATCAGGCTTAAGCGAGCTAATATAATGTGCTATAATAAAAATATATATTTTAAGCTGTCTCTGTACAAGTTTCGCTTAATCTCTGACCATCCCCTCAGTCGTAAATATCCAGCGATTTGCATAAGAAACACGGGCAGTCACACACTTCGCTACTGAATAAATTAAGTGTGCCTTTGACTTTTTGTTAGGAACGAGCTTTTACAACACCATGTTTATTATGAACAATTTTTACTACTTTCTCGGTTCAATGTGAGTTTTTAACCCTGAAAGGGAAACAATAGGGCGTTGTGGAATAAATTTGGTTTCAGCATCGAATTTTTTTCTTCGTTTTCTGCACCGTGTAGATTATATGTTATTATATTCATTATGCATTTATTCATGAGTCAGACTTTCTTCGCAGGTGTTATTTAATATGAGAAGGAGGTGGTAGACTAGCAGACGGATCACCTGATGGTAAGCGATTGCCGCCGCCCATAGATACTCGCGACACCAGTAGAGTCACAAGTGCGCTGCCACCCTTAAAAACCCCCTTTCCCCCGAATTGGTCCGGTACCCTCACACACGCAGCGAAACACTGTACAACACTGCTTCACGCCGGAATTCTGTAAGGCCGTGGTATCACTTCGGTCGAGCCAGTCCATTCATAACGGAGCGTTCTACAACTCCCTATGTACTTACAGACACACATCGAAGTATACAAAACTGTTCTCTCTGATTTCGTAGATGTTCATGGGCGGCGAACATTACTTTCCATCAGGTGACTCGCTTGCTCTTTTGTCACCTCTAGCATAAATAAAACTGCCAAATGTCTTCAGTGGATTCTCACCTTAATGGCAAAGATGTTAGGTTCAATTTCAATTAAGGAAATTTGACAGTTTGTGTTAACTTGATGTGTGTCTGTCTTGTATGTACTTGTACTTGGAGACTAACGATATTAATAGAACTTTATAAACATGTTGCATGTAAAGTGCCTTTCCCATAGGCAAATGAATAAATGCGCTCGACGCAAGGGCACTAAGCAAGCTCCATCATGCTAAGTACACGGAAATATACACGCGTGTGCAAGAAAACTTGGCCGGGAGTCACTACTTACTAGATATGGCAAAAAAATCATATTGTTCATTTGTAAAAAAAAGTATGCTGATGTTCATTGGCGGCGGTAATCACCTACCATCATATGCTCGTTTGTCCGTCATAATGTAAAAAAAATATCATGGCAGACGAGCAAACGGAAAAGTGAATCTAGGCAATAGTGGATATTTTTAGCAATTTATTTTTAAGTAAAATAATAAAGCAAATAACGCACTTAAACATTTCGTCTCGCGTTCAGGATCAATGCATTTATTTATATTATATCTTAATTATGAAATAAGTTTTTATTCGTAATATTTTTTTAACTTTTAAGATTAAACAGTTTAATATATCTGTCTTAAAGAGGAGACTGTTGCCATAGTCTCCTCTCTAATACTAACTTTAATATGAGCTAACAAAATACATCTATTTACCAAGTTTCAATAATATAGTCTTATAGTTTTGGAGAAAAGTGGCTGTGACATACGGACGGACACCCAGACGGACAGACATGACGAATCTATAAGGGTTCCGTTTTTTGCCATTTGGCTACGGAACCCTAAAAAAACACTCTACTTGCACAGGCTTGTATGCGAGTAAAGTTTTTTTATTTTATTATAATTGCACTTACAAATCGTCATAGGCACATTTAAGTAATTTAAAACTTTTTATAAGCACCGATGTCTTTACATGTTTATACATATAGATAGATAGATACTCTTTATTGCACAACACACAAAACTTAAAAGCTAGGTGGATAGAGATACAACGTGCAATTTATAATTTATATGTTGATACAAAAAATATACTAAAAAAACATAAAGCGATTCTACGGCTCGGAAAGTTGTTTCTGGTCGTGAAGATATGAAAAGAAACTAGCCAGTTACTCTTGTTAATAGCCAAACTTTCATACAATGTTGTATTATCATTATACCAAGCCGTACAGTTTAACTGTAACACAAAATAAAGAAAATGAAATAATAAAATGGAATAAAAGGAGATAAACCGAAGCAGACCGGCCCTCAAAGGTGGCACCTGTTCAAGTATGACGTATGTGTCAGCCATCATTTCATTCAACCATATTAGAGGGAATGCATTGACCCGGCACATTGGGCCGCCACCACTTGTTTATTTCAATATTGTAATCCCTTAAGACTTCTCTCGGATATTCAAAAAGCTACATTGTATATAACAGTTTTAGGCCACATCCAGCAGTTTACATCCCAAACACCCCACGGCAACTCGGACGCCAAATGATGGCATCTACTCTTTTACGTTTTTTATCTAAATTAAAAATCTTAGGCGTCTCCACGTATTGGGAGGTCTAAGGTTACCGTGATAAAAAAAAATGTTTATTGTACAACTACCATGCCAAAGACGACGCTTAATTATGAACCTTATTGCTAGATGCGTAAGAGTTATGTGTGTTTGTTATGAGTTAGGTGATGTCCCGTTTTGTGGTAGGAAATTATGCCGATGGCTTTATTTACTCTATGAGATCAGATATGAGGTTAACCTTTAATTGGGAAAGGCGGGGGATATGCGTGAATTGACGTTGGGGGTCTCTTAGACCATGGTGTTTATCTGTTTTTATGGTAGGTACCTTAACTAATCACCGGTTCAAAGTCGCTCAAAGAGCTATGGAAAGGGCTATGCTCGGAGTATCTCTGAAGGACCGCATCAGAAATGATGTAATCCGACAGAGAACCAGAGTCACCGACATAGCCCACCGAATTAGCAAACTGAAGTGGCAGTGGGCTGGTCATATTAGCCGCCGAACTGACAGCCGTTAGAGCCGTAAAGTCCTTGAGTGGAGACCGCGACTAGGTAAGCGTAGTGTAGGACGTCCTGCGACAAGATGGGATGATGACATTCGAAGGCTGGCTGGTGTGGGCTGGATGAGAGTGGCCGAAAATCGGGAGCAGTAGCGTGCATTAGGGGAGACCTATGTCCAGCAGTGGACGAGTATGAGTTGCTGATGATGATGATGATGACCTTAACTAATTGCAGAAATATCCATTACGAATTGACTTCAGTTTTAATCCAACATACTTAGCTGGTACAATTTTTAACAGTTAGACATTTCATACGAGATGACTCGTGTGAAGAACACTTGTGCTGGTTCAGTGTCTAGGTGCAATAATAAAAAAAAATCGGACAAGCATTTGACCTCAATCACGCCTGATGTTAAGTGCATATGGAGTCTTAGGTGGACCATCATCATCGTCAGCCCATTTAAGTCTCCACTGCTGGGGCACGGGCCTCCCTCAATCACATGAGGGGTAATTGCCATACTCACCACGCTTGGCAGACGGGTTGGCGAGGGTTTTGATATAAATGCAGAGTTTTCCTTCTCTGGGTGCTGATGATCATGCCAGCAGCTTTACCTTAGTCGCCTTTTACGACACCTCGGTAAAAGTGAGGGTGGCCTATTCTACTCTGCTGAGACCACACAGCATGCTTATCTAAAAAGAAAAATGCTTTGGTGGACCATGCTTATCTAAAAAAAAAATTTACTCTTGACCTAAAGAAGTCTAAGATATAGAGTACAGGAAATACTTAAACGGGTAACCAGTAAGATTCCTTGGGCTAACTTACTACGCTGGCTCAGCAAACCAAAGTGGATCTTGACGATATTTTAAGAAATCTCGTCAAGATCCACTTCACACAACAGCCCAATAGCTGTTTGCATTAAAAAAAAGTTCACGTATCGTTTCGTTTAGAGGTTGGCCCAGGACCGTTACTAGTACGCCCTGTGGCTGGGGGCGTTTAAGAATACTGCCAAGGTTTTGCCGGCCTGTCGAAAGAGGCGACTAAACAGGCTTTCGGAGTACGTGAGCGTATCCACTGCTGGGGAGTGGCTTGCTCAGCATACGACTCCGCGGGGGACGACCTTACTGGGTGTCCTGGTAGGTCGTACAGCGTTGAAGGGCTGTATTGCGCCAGATAGGGGTGAAGCGGCGAGCGCGATTAGCGGTACGGTCTAGTCCCGGCTGTGGGGTTTCCGACCGCGATTGCGCGGAGATGGACACCCCAGGAGTTTTAATTAGGGTTTGAGTCCCACACACCACCTTGTTCCCTACATGTAGCAAGGTGACGACCATCATGGTTTCCCCTGGGACCAAAAAAAGGACCGTTGCTAGTGGCGAGCACAGGAGCAGGCCTATATCCTGCAGTGGCATCATAATACAAGCTGATGGTGCCGACGATGAGCGTTTAGTGCTTCGAACGACCTTCAGCGAAGGCGAAGTATACCAGTCACAGAAAACCGGCGTGAAGCAGCAATGTGCTGCGTTTCGCTGCGTGAGTGAGGCCATACTCGTTCTATGATTTTCTAATCTTGGTCTTCTTTTTCTCTGCGTCTCTGTATTTGTGTATCTGTTTTGTGCTGGGTCTGGTCATATTTGGTGCCCTGGTTATTCCTGGTTCCCACAGTACAAGGAAGGAATTTATAATAAAGAAAAAGAAATTATAGAAATATGCGATTATACGCTCAAGGAACAGCCGCTCTATGGCGATTAAAATATATAATAAATTACCCTTAGACGCATGGGAATTGACATTAAATAAATTAAACGCGACCTTAAAATGTGGCTCATTCACCATTGACTACAAAAATTGGCATGTATATTATTTTAATTGTGTTTTTTGTTTAATAATATGATTGTATTTTAATTATTATGCAATGATGTTTATTTCATATGAATAATGAATTTATTTTTATTTTTTTATTTATTTATTTAAGGACAACCAACAAAGCATACACTTTACAATCTTAACTCATAATTTAAGTACATGATATAGTGATGCCTTAATTAAAGGCTGCCACGGCATGCAGAGTGACTAACACATAATAACAAGCAGTCGTCGAAACCGGTTTTGTTAATACTAGGTGAATTAAGAACTAGCGTAACCAATACCGAAATTGTTACATGCGTTATATTAAGAGCATTAAACATTTCGCCGTGCTGCATGTTAAACATCATGCAGCACAGCGAAATGTAGAATAAGTTTAGAGAAGCTAAACTTAGTAACAAACAGAAAAGAAAGTATTTAGAATTAAAAAAAAATAACTTTAACAATTTTTACTAACTTGTTGCTGATACTAGAACTGATTTGAATTTACGTAATGAATGAGACATATCCATATCAAGTTTGCGCGAGCGTGTTAGCGAGTTTAACTGTGACTGAATCCTGTGCATGGCAGAGAAATGTCCCAGGTTGGTTCTAAAACCTCTTGTTTTATATGGTAGGTATCTGGATTTCCTGGCAAGTTTATAAGGAGCGTTAAAGTTAATTTGCTTTAATAAATCAGGGCAATCGATGAGACTGTTACTCACTTTGTGAAGGAATAGGCCATCAGAGATATTTCTTCGACTTTCTAGGGTAGACATTTTATAATATGCTAGGCGTGAGTTGTAAGTTGGAAGTTTCCTAGCCATTCTGTCTTGAAATGATAAGTGCCAAAGAAACCTTTTCTGCACGGACTCCAAACGATTTTTATGAACCTCATAGAAAGGTGTCCAAACGACACTACAGTATTCAAGACTTGAGCGAATTAAAGAGTTGTAAACTACTACTTTGCTTGAGTAGTTCTTAAAATCACGACAATTTCGTATTATGAACCCCAGCAACTTAAAACATCTAGTGGCTATCTTGTCTATGTGTACGTGGAATCGAAGTGAATTATCAACGTAAACCCCAAGGTCCTTAACCACATCTAGCTCGCGCAAAATATTTTCTTTGATGTGGTATGATCTGTGATATAAAGATTTTTTACGAGAGAAATGTACGAAGTTACATTTATCAACATTGAGTTTCATATTATGTAAGTCACACCAATTGGAGAAGCGATCCAGGTCGTCCTGTAAAGAGCTAGTGGCAAAATCATTATCCAGCCGTTTTGTAACTTTGAGATCGTCAGCAAATAAATAAATCTGTGAATTCACGAAGCACGCCTTGACGTCATTGATAAATATATTAAAAAACAACGGGCCTAAGTGCGATCCCTGGGGCACTCCTGATGACGCCATAAATAGCTCAGATGTAGCTCCATCAATTACAACCCCAGATAGTCTATTAGTAAGGTATGACGCGCACCAGTTCAGGAAATTGCCAGTAATTCCGTTGTAATAAAGCTTGTTGATCAATAATTGGTGATCTACCTTATCAAAAGCTTTACTAAAATCTGTATAAATGGCGTCAACAGAAATGCCTCGATCCATGGCATCGACCACTTCAGTCAGGAAGCAGACCTAATTAATGAATTTTATAACTAAGTAAGTAACAATGATTTGCATGCCCTGAAGGGGTGAATGTGTTTAGTTCCTCACAATTAGCTTGTATATGCAACACCTGAAAGGTACATTATTCTTGCAAATAAAATTCTATTCTATTCTATAAATTATTATTTATTATCTGTTCGTCTCCCAAGAGCCTAGTTAGTGGAGTCAGGTTTTGTTTTAACAGCATTTATTTAAATAAATAAAAAAGTTTATAAAGGTTCATAAATGGTTACAAGGGTACGAGTTAAAAGCACACAGAATTTATGATAAATAGATACTTTTTATTGCACAACATACAAAACATAAAAGATAGGTATACAGAGATACAATGTACAATTTAGGCGGTCTTATACATTAGATAGTAGAGGGGAGGTAGTGCAATCCTTTTGATTTTGGATATGGGTGCCTGCTAAACTCTATGAGCATATATTCTCAGATAGTAGGTGATTTTGAAATTACGCTGTTGTTGTTATCTCAGTGGTTTTGAGATATCATATCAAATAAAATAAAAATCTTAGGGTCTCACAGACCCGCCCATACAAAATTGATTGTTAACTTTTTATTAAGTAATCATAACTTGCAAGTTAGTGTAACAATCGATTGAATTGTCAGATAAGCTTCAATGGCTGCCATCTATGAATAATAGTTTTTGTCTAAAAAGGGAGATCAATACTCTCATAACAAAGAAGAAAACATATTTATCTATATTTAATCAAATATATGTAGGTAGTATATGATATTTTATGCAGATATGTATTAGTATATATTTTATTTATGTATTAATATTTAAACTTTCTATGTAAGTATATAAATATTAATATTGCACTGCCCTACACCTCAAGTGTCCTTTACCCAAAAGGTTGCCTGGAAGAGATTAATTTTTTTTTCTCGATTGAAACTCTGTAATCAATATTTGAAAAGAGTAACTACTGAGTTTCTTGCTGGTGTCTTCTCAGTAGAAATCGACATTCAGACAGCGGTAGATATTATGTACCTATTTTGACATTCATAAGTGTTCTGTGTGGACCTAAATTGAATAAAGATTTTTTTATCTTTATCTTTATCTTATTACTCATAGTAATAAGGCCGCATTCGTTGTACATATCCTGTAATACCTAGTATTAAGTTTTCATACTGTACTTTGAGTGCAATAAAAGTATATTCATTCATTCAAAACAAAATTGTATACATATCTTTTTTTTTTGTCTTATGTTATCAAAACGCGGTTACGCCTAATAAGTAACGTTCGTAGTTGGTATACTAGAACCTAATTAATTAAATGTGAATCCTCATTTTAGTGTGTAGTTCCCGGTTTCAAAGCTGTCGCTTTTGAGCCCAGGGTACGCTTGAACAGGATTAGATTCAGGGTTTGGGGAGTCTGTTAATTACGATGAAATGACTGCCAACCAACTTTTTTTTTATATAGTGACACAGTATATTGGCTCTCCTCAGCCTGATGGTAAGCAAGAGAAGAGCCCACGTTGCAATTACAACAGAAGCGATGTCAGGCATCACCTCCTTTAGGACTGCCATACTGGCCCGCGAGATGCTTCTTCACGCTTCGTTTGAAGGAATCCATACTGTAGAAAGGAGGAAATTCGAGTCCCATTTCTTGGTGCTGTGGCAGAAATAGGAATAGCAAAGTTTTTACTCCGTGATAAATTGTTTTTCACTGTGAAGCGGTGACAGCACGGAACTAAATCATAGTTACATGTTTCAGAAACTATCCGAAACGTGCAGGTTACCTCACGATGTTTCCCCTCACCGCTGATGGTAGAAATACGCACATTTTAATGTGAATCTGTATTATACCTCTATTATTCTGCACTGAATTGAAACATTTAGCTAGTATCTTATCTTATCTTATCTGTTAGGGGGTCATTTTCATGGGGCACGTCGACCCTAACCCTTTTGTCCCTATCTTTTGCGTTCCTACTCACGAAAGATTCGTTTCATCAGCGTCACGATGTCTTTCGGATTGAAGTGCCTGTAGTCTCCTGGTTTAGGATAAGCGTTACCTAGAAGACACATTCTGCCTCTGGCTAGTGAGTCGCATTCACATAAAAGATATTCTATGGTTTCCGTCTCCTCCTTGCATGCTTTGCAGTCGCTGTTCGATGTTATGTTCATCTTCATCAGCATTTTGTTCGTTGCATAATGCCCTGTTAACGCTCCTAAGAGCATCCTTGTCTGTTGTCTGTTGCCGCCGAGAAGATATTTTACATTTAGCTAAAATTGTAGTATTATTAACGTAATTTAGGGCCACCTCTGGCTAGGTGGGGGGACGATCTGCGCAGGATGGCTGTCAAGAGCTGGACGCGAGAAGCCATGGATAGATCACGGTGGCGAACAATTGAAGAGGCAGTCTCCAATCCTCCAGCAGTGGACTGCGATAGGCTGATGATGATGATGATGATGTAGTATTATTTACTTTACTTACAATAATATTATTCAGGATTTTACTATGAATTTTAATTTTTTATTCCCGATAAGTATGAATTGCGCAAAAATATTTAAAGTACCTACCATGCTCTTGACCATTTTTTGTGCTAATCAATTTATTGGTCCAATATCTGAAGCAGTCTAATACGCAAGACATATTAAGGTGCACAAATGTACGCGCAAACACAGGTGCACTCACTCGTCCTCCCCCTTTCGACCTTTCGATACTCATTTGATCGGAGGCCGATTTGACTGGAAAAGGGTTCGGATGAAACCACAATGCTTTTTGGGTGGTGTAATCTGGTAAACAAGATACAAGAAAATTAGATGGGTGCCCTATTCACGCTTCCTTAGTCGCCTTCTATGATACCCACGGGAAGATTTGGGGTGGTGCTATTCTACTCTGCCGGCAACACACGGCTACAAGACCGCCAACTTGCAAACTTCAAAAAACCGGCCAAGTACGAATCGGACTCGTCCATGAAGGGTTCCGTAGCAGCAAGTAAGATATATGGAAGGTAAATTGCGGTTTACGGTTCATACAAGTTTCGTATAAAAAAAGTACTTACTATATCTAGTTCAAAACAATTTTCGTTGTTAGTTTTCATGATTGTGTACATCATGTATTTTTTTAGTTTTATAATTCATTTATTATAGAAGTTAGATGGGGGGACGACGACACAATTTAACACTTTGGGAGCGTGTCTTGCGCAAAGTGTTGTGTTTAAAAAAAATGATGTTAAAAACCACAACATCATTTTTAAAGACCTGTCCGTGTAGATTCCACGGACCCCACACGTATAGGTTTGATGAAAAAAAAATTTATGGAGACCCCCGCCATTTTTTTTTCCATTTATTATGTAAAAATCGTAATGCGGTTAACAAAATACATCTATTTACCAAGTTTCAATAGAATAGTTTTTACAGTTTCGGAGAAAAGTGGCTGTGACATACGGACGTTTAAAGGATGGCAGCACACTTGTGACTCCACTGGTGTCGCGGGTATCCATCGGCGGCGGCAATTGCTTACCATCAGATGATCCGTCTGTTCGTCTGCCTACCTATTACATAAAAAAAACTACAATACAATTAAACAGATAAAAAAATAAAAGAGTATGTATAAGCAATGACTAAGTGTCCACAAAATGCCGACTTTTTATTCCTATTTAAATAATTGATAGCGATCTGCAGCATGACTCAAAATCCATGACTGACTTAAATTAATGAAATATTTAAAGAATGAAGTCCCAGGATTGTACAAAAACTTGTTCCAGTTTTTATATCGTTTAATATTGTTGTCGAAATGCAAGATTGGAATGAATCAGTTTTGGGTTTAGTTATGTTGTTTAAGTTACCTATACCGTGGGCGTGCGTCGAGCTTTTAAAGCAACGTCTGCGCTTGAGGTCCCGAGTCGGGCCAAAATTTGTTTTTACCTGAGTTTGTCTGTTAAAATAATTTCAATGTCAGCCCGTAGTCTGGAAATTGGCGGTCTTGTACCCCTGTGCCTCGGAAAGCACGCTAAGCCATTGGTCCTGCACTTGATCCTTCTCCGGACGTATCACACTGGTGTTCCATCGGATTATAAAGGCAAGGGAATATAGAGTGCGCTTGTGTTTGCGCACACACTCGAGCACTATAATATATCCTTCGTTAGTGGCTGATCGTTGAGATTGGCCGCTTTCGCCGAAATCGGATGGAGTATATTATTTTAATTACCGTGGGCAAGCCACGCTTTGGCTCGAATAGGTCACAGAAAACCATCGTGAGACAGCATCTGGGCTGTGTTTGGCTGCGTGAGTGAGGGTACCCGAGGGTTTAAAGTTAGGCAGCTCACTAAACTTGTGACTGTCCACTGGTGTTATGGGTGTCTATGGCGACAATCCCTTACCAGCAGGTGATCCGTGTGCTCGTCTGCCTTCTAAAAAATAGGGGCCATATTCGGGACTTTGCTTTTCAAAGAGTGCTGAACTCAACACCTGGATACACGCAGTAGAGTACACACGAGTTCATTTCATGGCTTTATAATTTAAAAAGTAACTCGTCTAAAGCAAACATTTGATTCACCATGGAATATTTCCGTTTCCAATTTGTGCAAAAAAATATAAAAAATATATCATCATCATCAGCCCATTTAAGTCCCCACTGCTGGGGCACGGGCCTCCCTCAATCACATGAGGGGTAATTGCCATACTCACCACGCTTGGCGGACGGGTTGGCGAGGGTTTTGATATAAATGCAGAGTTTTCCTTCTCTGGGTGCTGATGATCATGCCAGCAGCTTTACCTTAGTCGCCTTTTACGACACCTCGGTAAGAGTGAGGGTGGCCTATTCTACTCTGCCGGGACCACTCGGCTATAAATAAATAAAAAATATATATTTGTAAGAAAAATACACTTCCTTTTTCGTTCTTTTGACTTCGTTGACGAACGATTCTTGGACGTATCGGAGGTGCACGCAGTAAAAGACCATTTAAATGACCAAGAAGAAGGGTAGACCGATATGTCAGCTAATTTACAGTGCGACAACGATCAGGAGGCACTCCAGCAACATTGACGGGGGACGATTTACAATATTTTTTCCTGTCAAAACAGCGTTGGTTCTGACTTTTGCCACGTGCCAAATACATGGAACTAGAAGTCAACGGAATGTGTCATCTTAGGAAAAAACGTCACAGAGTGTTAAAAAAAATCAATCGTCCCTGACGCAGATTCTATACGGGTGCGGTAGAGAAATAACGTCGCCCAGCACGTCACCCTAGTACTAATCGCTCCACGCAGTTTTTCAAAGTATAGCTTACTATGAAAAGGCACAGTCCGTTGAGGGTGCATGTCTATGGCCAAATTACCGTGGGGCGACTATAAGCGCAAGAAACTTCATTCATTCATTTATTCATTCATTAAACTTTCATTTGTTAAACTACTTTGCACTGCCTTCCCTTATTATTACGAATACGATATTTCTTTCCTCTACCCAAAGGTTGTCTATCGCTACAAGCGATAACGGTGTAACCGCCTTATTGTACTGTCTGTTGCTGTTGTATCATGCTTGTATTTTATAATTGTGCAATAAAGAATATCTATCTATCTATCTATCTTCAGTTACACCCATAGAATTAGGATGACACCCTCTAATTTTATGGTTAGGTACACCGTCACCATGGCGCTTGCAACAACGCCGAAATATTGGAAACTCAAATAAGGTCCCTCTCTCTCTAATTAAAGAGTGACGCTTTTGTCGGTGGAGTAGTCTCCATTCCTCTCTCGACTCTGCCAGCACCTTTAATTCCTTGTACGACATGACATTCGCTTTTTCCTTCAGTTATTGGACGTAATTTCTTCTTGGTCATCCTCTCCTCTCTTTCCTTCCACATTTCTTTCCATTATTATTTTAATGAACTTGTCATGTCGCACCAGAAGCCCAATTCTCGGGTTAGTGACATTTAAAAAACATGGCGGATATCACTTGAAAATCACACAAAAAAGCTATGTTTTAGTCATATATGTCGTATCTAAAGAAATGTCACGAGCCTGAGAATTGGGCTCCAGGTGTCCCATCATATTTCCCCTCCTGATAGTTTCGAGCAAAGACCGCTTCTCCCCTACCATTTCTAAAACTTCTTCATTCGTTTTCTTTTGTATTCAGCTAATGCCTTTCATTCTTCGCCAATACCACATCTCGAAAGCCTCCAAAATAAGGTACATACCAGAAATCCCGTAAAAAACGAGTCTAATGTTAGTGAACATTAAAGTTTAAAATACATTTCATATTGCTTCTGAGTGCATTATTTTATATACCTATCCACTAATTACAGTACCCTTTCAACAAAATGATAACGTAAATCATTTTGAAACGCAATAATTGTGTTATTACAATTGAATGATAAGGTTAAACCACTAACTCGAATGGCTAATAAAAACTCACATAACACCACGAGTGACTCACCGCGGATAGAAACAGCGAGCTTGTGTAAGGGTTGGCAGTTCTTTAAAAATTTAAATTAATTTAATGCATGAATAAGTTAGGTAGGTATTTCAAATACATCGTTATTTTTTATCGCTTACATCACGACACGCCTTTTTATTTAGAATTAGCAATAGAATCGTTGACAGGATCAGCAAGATCCCGATTAAATATCTATAGAGAGATAGTTGGAAGTCTTTTGATGACTTTGAGCGCGATTTCCGTGAAGTATTTTGGGGCATAAACGAACAAGAGATAGTGAAACAAAAATTCATCACTTGTAAATATGATGAACGCTCTCGTAACGATGGAAGAGTATTTTGCGGTAACTGTGTATTTACCTACTTATTGTCTTTTCTCGTACTCACCTTTGTCTGTAGTTTTAATCTGTCAATGTTACTTATGTTTTCTAATGAGTAAAGCCCGGCAATATTGTATGGAACAGCAGATTTTTTTTTTCGCATATTTTGGTGATCTAACATGCTAAATGGGCTTTATTCACGATACCTATTATGAGGTTTTTGGGATGTAAACGTAAAAAAATTACGGTGTATTTCTATGAGTACTAGATGATGAAGTTGAGTGATGGCTATAGATAATAATAATAATAATTCTCACAACATCTCATACATTGACCTGATTCCGTACTAAGTAGCTTAAGCACTTGTGTTACAGATATCAGACAACAGAGGAACACAAATATATAATTAAATACATATATTACACCCAGACACTGAACAAACACAAGTGTTCATCGCACGAATGTTTGTCCAGGGTGGGGATCGAACCCACGACCTTTGGCGTCAGAGGCAGGGTCACTACCAATTGCGCCATCCAGTCAGTCAATAGATAGATAGATATTCTTTATTGCACAGAAATAAAATACAAGTCATCGTCGTCGTCAGCCCATTTAAGTCCCCACTGCTGGGGCACGGGCCTCCCTCAATCACATGAGGGGTAATTGCCATACTCACCACGCTTGGCAGACGGGTTGGCGAGGGTTTTGATATAAATGCAGAGTTTTCCTTCTCTGGGTGTTGATGATCATGCCAGCAACCTAAGTCGCCTTTACGACACCTCGGTAAGAGTGAGAGTGGCCTATTCTACTCTGCCGGGGACCACACGGCAAATACAAGTATGATACGAAAACAACAGATAGTACAATAGGGTGGTATCTAACTGATGCGATGGTAGCTCTGTGGTTTAGAACGCACCTTTAATACGGGGGGTCGTGGTTAGAATCCAAGGAAAAAACATGGGGCCCTGGAGCGAAACTATCTTGAATCCTGAAGTTAGAACGTTTTACTAAAAATAAACATTCCTTTATTCTTAAAATGAAAGAATAACTGCATTTAACTTTTAATTTAAAAAAAAAATTAAAATAAAAGTTGGCTATTTTATTTCTACCAATCGATAGAGTTATTATTAAGAATACATTTTTTCCCAGATACCTTAAGTCTGTTACTTGTATTAGCGTGAAAGGAGCTTCACGCTAACTTTCTTCACAAGTGGAGGTTTGTGCTATAATTCGCTGAGTAAGTGAGGATACTTTTTCTCCAAGGAACCTTAGGTCTGTTACTTGTTTAAGTGTGAAGGGAGCTAAATAATAATAATAATAATTGACTATTTTATTCCACAAATCGATAGAGTTATTATTAAGGATACTTTTTCTCCAAGGAACCTTAGGTCTGTTACGTGTATAAGTGTGAAGGGAGCTAAATAATAATAATAATAATTGACTATTTTATTCCAAAAATCGATAGAGTTATTATTAAGGATACTTTTTCTCCAAGGAACCTTAGGTCTGTTACGTGTATAAGTGTGAAGGGAGCTAAATAATAATAATAATAATTGACTATTTTATTCCAAAAATCGATAGAGTTATTATTAAGGATACTTTTTCTCCAAAGGAACCTTAGGTCTGTTACGTGTATAAGTGTGAAGGGAGCTAAATAATAATAATAATAATTGACTATTTTATTCCAAAAATCGATAGAGTTATTATTAAGGATACTTTTTCTCCAAGGAACCTTAGGTCTGTTACGTGTATAAGTGTGAAGGGAGCTAAATAATAATAATAATAATTGACTATTTTATTCCAAAAATCGATAGAGTTATTATTAAGGATACTTTTTCTCCAAGGAACCTTAGGTCTGTTACGTGTATAAGTGTGAAGGGAGCTAAATAATAATAATAATAATTGACTATTTTATTCCACAAATTGATAGAGTTATTATTAAGGATACTTTTTCTCCAAGGAACCTTAGGTCTGTTACGTGTTTAAGTGTGAAGGGAGCTAAATAGTAATAATAATAATTGACTATTTTATTCCAAAAATCGATAGAGTTATTATTAAGGATACTTTTTCTCCAAGGAACCTTAGGTCTGTTACGTGTATAAGTGTGAAGGGAGCTAAATAATAATAATAATAATTGACTATTTTATTCCACAAATTGATAGAGTTATTATTGAGGATACTTTTTCTCCAAGGAACCTTAGGTCTGTTACGTGTATAAGTGTGAAGGGAGCTAAATAATAATAATAATTTACTATTTTATTCCACAAATTGATAGAGTTATTATTAAGGATACTTTTTCTCCAAGGAACCTTAGGTCTGTTACGTGTATAAGCGTGAAGGGAGCTAAATAATAATAATAATAATAATAATAATAATAATAATAATAATTGACTATTTTATTCCAAAAATCGATAGAGTTATTATTAAGGATACTTTTTCTCCAAGGAACCTTAGGTCTGTTACGTGTATAAGTGTGAAGGGAGCTAAATAATAATAATAAATATTTCACAACATCACATACATTGATCTAACTCCGAAATAGGTAGCTCAAGCACTGTGTTACGGAGATAGAATCAACAGTGGGTTAAAATATATACATATATACTTTTCTTTGTAATACAACTTATAATACATAGGAAACACCCAGACCAATACAAACAAACATGGTCATGCACACAAATGTTTGTAATGGCAAATTTGTACTTAAGTATGGATTTGTTGCTTTGTCGATGGTTCTAATACCCATGATACACGTTTTTATATATTATTTAAGGGCCTATTCGACCAATCTTAATCCGATACTAAATCTATGCTATTAGCGCTGTTATTGTATACAAATCTGACGTTATACCATAAATTTTTCCATGGATAAAGATTGGTCGAATCGGGCCTAAGTGTTATTAAAATTATTAAGCTTTTTAGTGTCTAATTTTTGGCGCCAAATAACTAACACACTAACTTACCCTTTAACTCCTTACCGCTGAGGAGTTGACCTCCCATCATCACCAGAGCCATAAAATTAATATAATCAAGCGTAAATACTAGTACAATTTTGAAAACAGTACAAATACATTACGTGTGCCTTTAAAATTTGAGGGTTCTCTTCATTTTTTTTCAGTCCTAATACCCTTATCATGGTACCAATCCGGGACTATCTACTTTCGTACTAAAAATTAATCACCTAAATCGGTTCGTAAATAGCAAAGTAATCGGCGAACAAACAAAAATATATACATACATGTCGAATTGAGAACCTCTTCCTTTTTATTGAAGTCGGTTAAAAACCCAGACCCACTGTTCATCATACTCATGTTTGCCTATTCAAACCCATCTTTGGAGCGTGAAGTAAGTTACCGCTACGTACGGACATCAATGTATAGAATTCTGTTAAACTTAAATCTATTCTCCTATTCTCACCTTTGTGTCAATGTTACAAATCTAACCGATTACTTCTGTTTCCACTTCAAACAAGTTTATTGTTTTAAACTTTCATGATCACTAACATTAGAATAGTTATACCGTGGTAGAGCTACGCTTCGGCATGAAGGAACGGAGTGATCGGTCCACGGCCTCACAAAACCGGCGTAACGGAAGCCCAATCCGGGTTTAAAGGGTGCTAGCGCACATGTGACTCCACTGGTGTCACTGGTATCCATGGGCAGCAACAATCGCTTACCATCAGGTGATACGTTTGCTCGTCTGTTACTTATCACAAAAAAAAAATGTTTGCGAGATTTCTACCATGTACCTTATTTTTGAGGTTGCCGATATTTCGGCACTGTTGCAAGCGCCATGATCACGGAGTAACTGAAGTTTTTGCGGGAAACTTGTTAATGTCAGTCTACCCTGCTTCGTAGTCTTTTAACTACGCGCAATTCAAACTTAAAAATAAGGTACATGGTAAAAATCTCGAAAATAACTATTCAAACTGATCCTTTTTTATTAACTTCATCTGTCTTCCTTTCCTGTCATTGACGCTCGTGGTCGTTAGTCCTCTCCCAGATCCATCCATATATTGTAGGTATAAAATATATCTTCTCTATTATAACCTTATAGTAGTATATTTTATATAATTTGTGTAGGTTATATTGTATTATACTAAGGTAACATTCGTATATATTAGTGTATCATAACGTGTTTATTTATTTATTTATTATCTAGATATATGTATTTATACTATAAATTTACTTAATCAATATTCAAAATCAAAAGGATTGCACCACCCTCCCCTCTTCTATCTAATGTCCTTTACCTGAAGGCTGTCTGGTAGAGATCGCTCCCAGCGATAAGACCGCCTAAATTGTACATTGTATCTCTGTATACCTAGCTTTTAAGTATTGTATGTTGTGCAATAAAGAGTATCTATCTATCTATCTAACAACATTACGTACAATATTTTGAAGAAATTTGACAGATTGTGATGTGTCGCTGCCTGTACCGACCAGGTATCAATCAAACGCTCTTTCTGTTTCGTCTTAAATTTTCCAGTGTACAAGAAACTAAACGATAAATCCACTATCGAAAACGAATCGGTACCTACTTGGTGAAAGTCGGGCGATACCATCAGTGAGTCACAGCTACTGGTAACTCGACGCCATGATACTCGCCAAGGCGATTTGATGGAATCATTCGGTTCTAGTTTAGACTCGATTTCGTCAGATTTTAGTGTAGCCTTTATTTTTTTATGTAATAGTAAGACGAGCAGATGGATCACCTGATGGTCAGCAAATGCCGTCGCACATCGACACAAATGCGCTGCCAACCTTTGAACCCCCATTTCCCCGGATTGGGCCTCCGGTACCCTCACTCACGCAGCGAAACACAACACAGTGCTGAGCTGCTTCACGCTTGCCGATTTTCTGTGATGCCGTGGTAACTCCGGTCGAGCCGGCCCATTCATGCCGAAGCGTAGCTCTCCCACGATCGGCCACACTTTATTACACTCGTGTGACGAACTGTTGTACTTTCTCAATGTCTGAGCCCTATAATAACTGCTAGCTGTCGCCCCCAGATTTACTCGCGTGAAATTCGTTTGTCACAAAGTCATCATCATCATCATTTCAGCCAATAGACGTCCACTGCTGGACATAGGCCTCCCCCAATGTTCTCCACATAGATCGGCCCTGTGCCTCCTGCATCCAATGGATTCCCGCGATCTTCACCAGATCGTCGGTTCACCTTGTTGGAGGCCTGCCACGGTTGCGACTTCCTGTACGTGGCCTCCACTCGAGGACCTTTCCGCCCCAACGGCCGTCTGTTCTCCTCGCTATGTGCCCTGACCATTGCCACTTGAGACATGCAATCCTTTTGTCACAAAGTAGCATAATGTTAATCTCCATCTCTACTTAAAAAATCACGTCAATTCGATGCTCTACTTTGCAGTAAAAGACGAACAGACAATCATACAGCCACTTTCCTATTTTTAAATTAGTATGGATTAAATTGTTAATTATAGTTTTCTTCCTTGTTTCTGGTGTCCATAAAATACATTGCGCGTGGCCTGACACGCACTAGGCCGGTTTTTTTTAAACCTAAGATACGTATAAAGATAAGAATAGTTATTTACGAGATTTCGACCATGTACCTTATTTATGAGTTTCCTATATTTCGGACTGTTGCATGGTCACGGAGTAACTCAAGTTTTTGCGAGTAAGATGTTGAAACGGATAAATATGTTTTGAACGTGTTGTCATAATCCAGTTTTTGTCTGGTATAGTAATATTACGAGGGGCAGACGTTAGTACTGTCATAATGATTTGGTAACTACCTACCAGAATTATCAAAAACTGATTATGTGTGTGTGTGTGTGATCGGTATCCTCAATTCTTAAGGTCGTGTCCTTGAAATTTTCTCGTAGCTTCGTGCACTAGCCTCTTCCATTTAGTTCGGTTCTCGGCTGTCTTTGGAGTGGTTACGACAGGAAGCCAAGAATCGTCGTTACTTGGTCATACCACTGACTGGGACACCGGGCCTCTTCCCCTCCACTTTGCCCACCACAATCAATTGATCAAGGTTCGAATATCCTTTGACGGCAAGCGATATGACCAAAATAGTTTAGAATTCTTTGGTAGCAGACTGTTGAGAGTCTTTTCTTGACATTCAGTTGTTCCAATATAGACTTGTGTATTCTTCTGGCGGTCCATATTATGCGGAGCATCTGTGTCCGACACCATATCTCGATTTTTTCCTTTCTATCGCTCGTATCGTCCATGATTTAAGGCTATAGAGAAAAATCGAGAAGACCAGTGTTAGGACTGGTCTCATTTACTGATGATTATGGTTTGGACACAAATGATGACACTAGCATGTCATTCAAAAAGGTAGGTAATTAAGAATTTAAGAGAAGAACATGCGTTTTTATACCGGGTGGTCGAAGGTCCAAATCGTGCATGGACCTCGGAATTTTTAATTGTCATGAGGAAATCTGCACGTTTCGAAGAATTTTGAAATCTTAGAGTTAATTTTTCTAAATGTATGATCATGATCTACTTAGTCTCGTTCCCCTGTCTAAAGGTTGCGAATATCAGTCGGCAGTTGCGACATTGTAATTATCAGATTTGTCAAATCCTGGATCAAGGTCCATTATGTACACAGAGCTCCGAAAGTGACAGTTTGAACGAAATCGGGAAATACTCACTCGAGATGACGATTTAAGAAAGATCCGCCTACTTCCCATCATAAAATGAAAAAATCGCCACAAATCTTTTGTTAATGTGATAGATGGCAGATGAGCAGACGTATCAGCTAATGGCAAGAGATTGCCGCCGCCCTTGGACATCCGCGACTCCAATGGAGTCAAAAATGCACTGTCAACCTATAAACCCCCTTTTCCCCCGGATCAGGCCTCCGCCGGCACCCTCACTCACGCACAAACAGTACAGTGCTGCTTCTCGCCGGTTTTCTGTAAGGCCGTGGTATCACTCCGGTCGAGCTGGCCCATTCATGCCGAAGCGTGGCTCTCCGACGGTCATAATCGCCATCACTTTACCATAAATTAATACATAATCACTAACCCTGTAACGTATACTTACCTCAGCTTCATATAATTTGCTACTGTCATTAAACTTGTTATCATCAATTTATCCTAATGATTTCAAATTATGCACCCAGCTTTATAGTGGGTAACGTTCCCGGTATCTTAGTTACAGATTTAAAGAGGGGGATTGAAAGAGTGGCAGCTAAAAACATTGGAACGTATCTCTTTTAAACGTACCTCTTATAAACCAATTTAATGTATTTTAGTCTGTTAAAATAATGTAAGTAATTTAATTTTTTGTTATTTAATTTTAGAAATTTAAGTAATGTAATGTAATTTAATTTTCATAGTAATTTAATTTAATGAATTTTGTTAATTTACCTGGGTTTATTCCCGCTGTCTACCCTCTGCTTGTCTTCTTGGTTGAAAGAGGGGGTGAATAGCGGGATTTTTTTCAACAATTATTTCACTGTCCACCCGGGGTGGACAAGCAGAGGGTGGACAGCGGGAATAAACCATTTATCGGTCCCTTTTTAATAATAGTAATTAGCTTTGTTGTAAGTATTGTAACTACCCACTTTGGAAGAACAATACCAGAACCATTACCAATGTGTGGATAACGGTGTTGGTTACTCATTTATTAAGCAACTAAGAAATATTTTGTAATATATAATGTTTTAATGTGTAACTGTTTGTTATTCTTAATAAATAAAATAAAATAAAATAAAATAGAAAGTACGTAGGTTTGAATCTGATTTTATAAACGCGGTAGATTTGCTTCGATGACCCGTTTGGTTCAGTGGCAGTGAACGCTGCCTCTGGTGCAAGGGTTGCGGGTTCGATCCCCACACAGTATTAAAAAACCGGCCAAGTGCGAGTCGGGCTCGCGCACAAAGGGTTCCGTAGCAGCAAAGTCCAAAATTACAGTTAAATCAACCTATCTCAAAAACTATAAGAGATACTTTGATCAAACCAAAAATCGTTGAAAGAGTTAATTAGCATGCATCACCTCTATTTTTTTTAGAATTTTATACCCCGTAGTTATAAAAATAGAGGGGGGGGGACATACTTTTTACGACTTTGAGAGCTGATATCTCAAAAACCGTTCACTTTAAGAAAAATGTTTTTTAGAAAACTTTATATCATTTTAAAAGACCTTTCCATTGATACCCCACACGGGTATGTACATCGAAAAAAAAAATTTCATCCCTCAGTTACATGTATGGGGGGCCCCACCCCCAATTCTTTTTTTTACTATTTAGTGTCATATTTTTGTAGCGGTTCATACAACACATATTCCCATCAAATTTCATCACTGTAGTACTTATAGTTTCCGAGTAAATCGGCTGTGACAGACGGACAGACGGACAGACGGACAGACGGACATGACGAAACTATAAGGGTTCCGTTTTTGCCATTTTGGCTACGGAACCCTAAAAACCAACAGTCAGTCAAAATAAAAGTATTATAATATATGTTTGTAATTCCACTGTTGATTCTGATATCCGTAACCCAGGTGCTGTAGCTACCTATCTTGGAGTCAGATCAATGTGTGTGATGATTTGAAATATTTATAAAAACTTCAATCAGACTCAAACTAAGGTTGGTCGATTGTAGATCAATGGTTCAGAAGAAACCTTCCATAGGTACTGAGGGTGGTGATGCACTTCTGGATCTATGTGCGAATTAGTAGGTACCATTATCTCGCTGGTGAGGATATAGGCAGGTTTACGCCGTATGGACCCCGGCAGAGTAGAATAGGCCACCCTCGCTCTTACCGAGGTGTCGTAAAAGGCGACTAAGGTAAAGCTGCTGGCATGATCATCAGCACCCAGAGAAGGAAAACTCTGCATTTATATCAAAACCCTCGCCAACCCGTCTGCCAAGCGTGGTGAGTATGGCAATTACCCCTCATGTGATTGTGGGAGGCCCGTGCCCCAGCAGTGGGGACTTAAATGGGCTGACGATGATGATGATGGTGATGATGAGGATACAGGGAAGAAACAATCGGGAGGAAACGTGTAGCACGTTTCTGATAGTTTCTGAAATGTTTAACTATTATTCAGTTGATCTGGTTTCCTTTTAAAAAGGGTTATGAAAATCAGACGCGAAATTTTCTAAACGTACCTTGGGCTACAGAGCGACAGCTTTGGACGCAACCGAGAATTATACGCTAAGATGAGGACGAAACGAACTGACGGATCACCTGATGGTAAGCGATTGCCGGCGCCCATAGACACCCACGACACCAGTGGAGTCACAAGTGCGCTGCCAACCTTTAAGGGACAGGGGGGTTTCCCCAGGATCGGGCCTCCGGTAGCAAAACACAGTAAGCAACACCAGTTTTCTCTGAGGCCGTGGTATCACTCCGGTTGAGCCGGCCCATTCATGCCGAAGCGTGGCTCTCGTACGGTCGAATATAAATGTATTAGTTCAGTAACTACGGATCAAAAATCGGCTCTTAGCCTTTAACTAGGGTATTCTTAGTGCCTGCTATAATTAGGTAGGTACAAGACTACGATAGTGTTTTTTTATGCTAGAGGCGGACAAACGAACAAGTGAGTCACCTGATGGAAAGTAACCAACGCCGCCCATGAACATCCGCGAAATCAGAGAGATCGCTAATGTGTTGCCGGACTTTTTAAAAAAGAGTACGCTCTTCTCTTAGAGGTCCCTAAGTCGTAGAAGTCGGGAAATACTCATGCAGCCAAACCGTTCCACAGAACTGAGGTACGTGGTAGAAAGATCCGCGAGAAACGCACAGTAGTAGACCGCCATCTATCGAGACGATAGGGATGGAATGACAATCGCTTGCATGTGGCGGCGTGGTTATTTTGGTGTATTAACAATTTAAAATTAATTTCTTCCCCAACGACAAAGTACACAATATACCGGACTATATAGTATATATAGGACTGACCGGATGGCGCAATTGGTAGTGACCCTGCCTCTGACGCCAAAGGTCGTGGATTCGATCCCCACCCTGGACAAACATTCGTGCGATGAACACTTGTGTTAGTTCAGTGTCTGGGTGTAATATATGTATTTAATTATATATTTGTGTTCCTCTGTTGTCTGATATCTGTAACACAAGTGCTTATCCTATTTAGTACGGAATCAGGTCAACGGATGAGATGTTGTGAGAATTATTATTATTATTACAGAATAAACTTAGCTAAACGAACCGTTCATTTCTTACTCAAGGGGCTCGAAGACAGAACGAAAAGTAATGACGTCATCATTCACCGGGAAACCAGAAACAAAAAGCGATATGCATAAACTGCACTTTGAAATGTGTTAGAAACTGGTTATGCGTAGCGCAGTAGTGACCGAGAGAGCGGTGGGCCGCAAACGTGGCGACACGATTTCGATTCGATGGTACATTCGCCAAAGCCAGCGAGGCGTTAAGTGTAGGACATCTGTTTTATTTGATAAAAAAATATTAAGTACATAGCATAAAATTACATTCTGCCAAACTGTGGAACAGTTTGTCGGCAGTAGTTCTAGTGGGCAATTAACTAACACAATTTAATTATATACTACAAATATAAATTAAGATTAAACAGGCGACACATAGCGTTTATTTATGTTTTATATATATACACACTAGGTACACAAGGCTGACGTCCGTGGCACTCACTCAGCTGGCCCTACTGAAAATCAGCGTCATGACCTTTTTCAGGGTCATGACATAGGCTGAGTGGGGGCCATTTATGTTGGAGGTCACAACACACCATATACTATTTGCACTGCCTGGTTATTAGTACTCTTTATTTTGTAGTGTTGTGATGTCCAAAATAATAAATTTTTCTTTCTTTCTTTCTTCTTTCTTTCTTTCTTAATGTTATGTAATTATATACTAATTCAGTTATATTATGTATGCACTTATTGTATATTTATTTATATATGTATTTATTCATTCATTTATTGATTAATATATACATTAGTGTCTAAGCGCTTCTTCTACATGCATCAGTTCCACGAAATTCCAGATAGAATCTTTTTATGCGGCTACCCAACAGGACGTCGTCTTATTCGTGGCTGCTGTTCTGATCATCTTTCCAAAATCCTTAGAACGTTTTACACTCGTTTGTGTATATTTTTTCAATATGTAACAACCTTGGGAGAGCCACACTTCATAAGCATGAACTTTGTGGCTTAGTGGATAAAAATGCGCCTTCCATACGGGGGTCGTGGTTCGGATCCAAGCATGCACCTCTGGATTCCGCAAATGTATGTGAATATTATGTCTACCGTGTGGTCCCCGGCAGAGTAGAATAGGCCACCCTCACTCTTACCGAGGTGTCGTAAAAGGCGACGAAGGTAAAACTGCTGCCATGATCATCAGCACCCAGAGAAGGAAAACTCTGCATTTATATCTAAAACCTCGGCAACCCGTCTGCCAAGCCTTGTGACTATGGCAATTACCCCTCATGTGATTGAGGGAGGTCAGTGCCCCAGCAGTGGGGACTTAAATGGGCTGATGACGATTATGTGTACCATTAGCTTGGCAATGAGAAAAGACATGGTGAGAAAACTTGCTCGTGTTAGGTAGTTCCTCAAAATTGTGGATACCTACCTAATAATTGAAATAACGATTCAAAACTTGTAACCGTGATCCAATTAGTCTGGTTCCTCTGTTAAGGATCACTATAGTCAGTGAGCAGTCGCTTAATTGTAACTAATGGAATCACCAAATCTTGAACCTTGGTCTAAGCGTACCCTGGGCTCCAAAGTGTGTCATTCCTGGTTGCGTCCAAAGCTGTCTTCTAAGCCTGGGGTACGTTTGGACCATGATTTAAGGTTTTGAATGTCTGAAGAAATCTATGGGCATCTGCAATTGCTTGCCATTATCAGGTGAATTGCTTGCTCATCCGCCAGCTTTCACATAAAAAAAAACTCTTTTTTGTAAAAAAAAAAACATCCAGGGAAGACGCAGGTCTTGGATTTTAATTTTTGGAGTAGCATTCATCGACGCATTGTATAATAATATTGATACAAGCTATTCCAAGTCTCGAACTTTCGAGCTTTTCTCCAATCGCCACCAAGTCGTCGAATATCTACTGTCCTAAAACAGGTTTTTATTAGCACACGGCAGTGGTCGGCCAGCCGGCCCGACACGATGCTTTATTGGATAAGCCCCACTATAGAGTTGTGACAGAGTAAAAGAAATATCGATTCATTTTACCGATGGTTTTATTGGAAATCGGTTGAAGAATCCACAACATGTAGGCGACTCACTATTTCACTTGCTTCCCTTTTCTGTAAAAATCAATAGATTTCCTAAAAATAATGTTAATTTTTGTTTCAGTAGGTACCGGATTCCTTACATAAATGGAAATGTTTGTGAATCCTGTAATAGACAAGCATGACCGTGTGATAAAACTTGTATTGTGCTTGATAATGTTGTTTAAGTACAATTAATTAAAATCGTTTCATTCTTATCAAGTGTTTTACTATTCCAATAAATTACCTGAAGACTAAATTATTCTGTATGATAATAATTATGTTGCTTTTATTTATGTGCTTTAATATTTTAAGACGCTGAGATTTATATGCTGGCTTTGTTGACCAAATTAAGCAGTTCAAAATAAGGAATTTTCTTTTGGCGGATAAACACCAAGGGATTAAATCAGCGAAATAGTAAAAAAAATAAGGTACCGATTTATATCAATCATTTATGAACATACATATCGGTATGTCTGTTTCATGTCAACATCACTAAGGCCCAGCCGAGCTTTTGGCTCGTTCCTTACTTCTGTTTTTACAGCTTTAAGCTTCGACTTGGATATGTTTTTAGAAATCTTTCTTAGAAGCTGAATTTGGTGCAGCCGCGAGCTTTTCGGTGTAGTTTTCTTTGAATAGAGCTTTCTTGGTCGTTTTTGATGTCTTGCTCTTGTTAGGTAGTAAGATTGAGAGTAAAGCGGTCAAGAGTGCACGAGTAGTATTTACACAGAAATGTAATTAGATTGCTGGATAAAAAAAAACAAAAAATCAAAAATGTCTTTATTCAATTAAAGTCCATACAGAACATTTATGAATGTCAAATATTATGTAATCTACCGCTGATTCGGAATGTCAATTTCTACCGAGAAGAATCAGCAAGAAACTCAGTAGTTACTCTTTTCAAATAATATGGTAATTACAATATTCATTCTTATACAAATTATGATTACAGTGACAGTATGATATACAATGCTTATAATCAATATCGTTTAAATAAATCGTCAAAGAAAAATTATGAAATGAATTATACATTAGAGTACAGGCGAAGAGATCAACATGTCCAGTAATCCTTATCATTCAAATAATCATCTACTTTATAGTAGCATTTTTGCATTAGGCAGTCTTTTACATGCAACTTAAACTAATGTACCGGTAAATCAATAATATTTTGAGGTAACTTATTAAACATTCTAATGGTATACTTATACCCTTATCGTATTGTACATTTCATTATTATAAAGTTTAGAAAAAATACTTATGTAGGTACTCCGCTGGCTCAGAGACCCGAAACGAGTCTTGGTCCTAGTCCTAGTGTGTCCATGGCAGATGTTGAGTGGAGACCTTTTTAAGTGCCTACATGATATAAGTTTTTTCAATTTGATTTTGTTATTTTTTTAGTACTTAAACAATTTCTTTTTCTTAGCCTTCGTAACAAGACAGCACTACTTTGGTCGATCCTGCACTATTTCTTGCCAGTCATTGACCTGAAGTTTTCGCAGATCAGTCTCGACGAAGTCTTTCTAGCGATACCTAGGTCAGCCAACTGGGTGGCGGCTCACCAGTCCCTGGTATGCTTTCTTCACGAGACGATCCTCTTCCAATCTGCTTAGTTCAGTTCAGTTCTGTAAGTTCTCTGGAATGGTTTGCCTGCGGGAGTATTTCCCGACGGCAACGACTTGGAGACCTTCGAGAGAAGAGCGTCCTTTTTTTTAAAATGGCAGGCAACACATTAGCGATCTCTCTGATTTCCCGGATGTTCATGGGCGGCGAAGATTACTTTCCATGAGGTGACTTGCTTGCTCGTTTGTCGCTTCTAGCATAAAAAAAATCTTTCGACGAATTCTGTTACCTATTAGCTCACGTTTTTATGATCTTTGTAATACTTCAAGATCTTTCAAGAGAAGGGCGTATTCCTATCTTAAAAGCCGGCAACGCATCATCGATCTCTTCGTAAATGTTGATGGGCAGCGATGTTTGCTGACCATCAGGTCGCCTTTAGCATTTAAATATGCTGTTGATTTCTTTTTTAATTTATTTGTTGAAAAAACAAATAAATTAAAAAAGAGATCAAACACTTTCAATATTTTACTTGTCAAAATGGCGTATAAAAAGGTCATCTAGTATAATTTTAGTAACAATACTTGTTTATTATTGCATTGCTGCTTGCACCAACAATGTTAAATGGACTTTATTCACAATATCTGTTATCAGGTTTTTGGGATGTAAACGATAAAAAAACGGCGTATAAACAATTACCCTTTTCTAGAGCATTCGCTTAAAATTTCACGATATAACATTTCAATTTGAAAACTTAAACATCTAAATAAGCGAACGAAACAGTTATCCTCCGTCGTCCTCCTGCCCTTTACTCAGAGTATAGTAGAAGCCTCACTGCCAACTTAGTTAGGCACCAGGCAAGCCATAATCGCCTCTATCAATTCCACAATACGACCTTTCGCAACCGCACAGCTGCAGCCGTAGTCTTGTAACCGGTGCCTAAGAGTGGGTGTGCTACTATTGAGCTACGAGATACATGTTATATGTAAGTATATTAACAGCTTTATACAAAACCTTGTTTATGCAGTATTTTGTAAAGGATAGAAGCTCGTGCTCTTTCTTTTAGGATTTATGGGGAATTCAAACCAATGTAATCATGCCTTACGTTTGAAATATGCCTTTTTATATACATTTGTGTGATGAACGAAGACTTAAGTTTGGTTTCGTTTGATTGTGCCCACCAAGTAATTTATGAAATGAAACTTTTTATAGTAGCAGTAGTTAGACTAATAAAAGCTTAAACATTATCTGCGCTCAACATTGCAAAAACTATTTTGATACATTTTATTGAAAAAACCACGAGAACAATATTACACCGTATAAATAAATACTAATTACTTATACTAAGGGAATAAATTTTAAGTTTGTTGCCTGAACTAGAAATATCCTGTATCTCAGGTAAAAACGAACGAAAGAAAAGAACAAAATGAGCTTATCAATTTTAACTTATTGTTACATTAAATTAAACTTAATCCAAATTTACCTGATCTAGAGCCCATGTAAATAATCATCATCGTCAGCTCATTTAAGTCCCCACTGCTGGGGCACGGGCCTCCCTCAATCAAATGAGGGGTAATTGCCATACTCACCACGCTTGGCAGACGGGTTGGCGAGGGTTTTGATATAAATGCAGAGTTGTCCTTCTCTGGGTGCTGATGATCTTGCAAGCAGCTTTACCTTAGTCGCCTTTTACGACACTTCGGTAAGAGTGGGGGTGGCCTATTCTACTCTGCCGGGGACCACACGGCAAATGTAAATAATGAAAACCTAAAAATAAATAAACCTGAAAATGATTCTTGATTATTACATAAGGTTTGCCCTTTTAAAGAAAGGAATAGAATAGAGTCTTTAGTTTCTCATAACATTACGTTGATTATGAGACATAAATATAGTTTTTTTCGCGTTGAATTATGACCATAATTAAAATTCGAATTCGACGAGTGAATGAATCGGCAATAGCAGGACCTCTACTGGAAACGGGAGTTAATCATTGAATGGAACTAAATGACCCGAAAATCCTCTTCACCGAGGATTTATCATACCAGGATAGCACGTGAAGCGATTCAATCAAGAAGTACAAGACATGGAATCCAGTAATTAACAAGTACAAACCCCGTGCTAGGCCGTTACTAACGCTAACAAACATCGATACTGTTGGTGTAGTGTGTACGTAATTCATCTCATCATTTCAGTTCTCCATACAGATCGGTCTTGTGCCGCCCGGATCCAATGGATACTCGCGAACTTAACCAGATCGTCGGTCCACCTTGTGTCTGCCATGGCTGTGACTTCTTGTACGTGGGCTCCACTCGAGAAACTTTCTGCTCCAATGGCCGTCTGTTCTCCTTGCAATGCACATGCATTGCCACTTGATAGTCGCGGGCTAGTGTCACATCACATTAGACTAAAATTGTCTATCGAACGGGCCTGTACGTTTTTTTTTTCGGCCCAATACACGCTTTCCAAAGGCTCGTGGTTGTGGAACGACTGACAAACATAATTATTATATCTTACTACCTATTTTGGCTGAAACGGCTACTACAGCGGCGGATCTCAATCTACGATCAGCCACTCAAGTGCACTCTCTATTTCCCTGCCCTCATATTCCGATGGGACACCGGAGGGGGGTCGGGCGCAGGACCAAAAGCTTAACGTGCTTTCCGAGGCACGGGGTACAAGACCACCGCCAACTTCCAGACACCGGGCTGACACTGAGAATTTCTTAACAGTAAAACTCAGGTACAAATTTTGGCCCGACCTGGGGCTCGAATCCCCCAAGCGCAGCCGTCGCTTTAAAGTGAGATGCACTCCCCACTGCGCCAATGGGGCAGTCATCTTAAATTATACTGAGCGATTAAAGTACATAAAGTACAAGTAGCTACATCTTGAGTCAAGAATAAAGCTATTAAATGACTCAAGCGTAGGCCTCACTGGAGGAGAAGGGGTGTTTAAAGGTTGGCAGCACTTTTGCGTCTCTGCTGGTTACGAGTCCATGAGCGGCGGCAATCGCTTACCATCAGCTGATCCATCTGCTCGTCTGCCACCTATCACAAAAAAAATGTAATAAAAACATAGAACTTATCCTATATTTTAGGACTCATGAAATTAACATCAAGTCATTCCGACTGTACTCCAAAGGTTCCAACGACTCTTTTACGAACTTCACTTTCAAACTCGGCGCAAACATGTATACTTCAATCCTCATAGATCTTTAGCACGGAGCACTTCTGCACAAAAGTGGCAAAGACAACTCGTAAGTCAAGAATGTAGACAATTTTCTAGTGGGAGTAGGGTGGCCAGGCGTCCAGGTGAAGCTGGATATAATCAGACTTTTTGGTTGCGTGTCCGGCCAAATTGCACGGTGCCTAGCCTCTCGGTGCCTCTTTTGTTAGGCTTTTAGAACAGTTCTTTTGTATTTGTTATGTGTTGGCTTCCGGAGAAGACTATACATATAACACTATCCTCCTTCTTCCGTTTTGAGAATCATCATCATTTCAACCAATAGACGTCCACTGCTGGACATAAGCCTCCCCCAATGTTCTCCACATAGATCGGTCCTGTGCCACCCGCATCCAATGGTTTCCCGCGACCTTCACCAGATCGTCGGTCCACCTTGTGGGGGGCCTGTCACGGTTGCAACTTCCTGTACGTGTCGAGTAGAGGTACTCGAGGACCTTTCCACTCCGGCCGTCTGTTCTCGTTGCTATGTGCCCTGCCCGTTTCCACATGAGACATGCAATCCTTTAGGCTATGTCTGTGACTTTAATTCTCCTGTTTGGAAAATATCCAATAGTTAAACAATAAAAGTTTGTTTTTTATAGAGGCACAGAAAGTTGGCGTACCTTTGCCTGATGATAACTAATAGGAGAGTTTGCGTTGCAATTACAAGAACGGACGCTATAGCACGGCATCACATCCGTTGGCACTACCATGCTGGCCCACAAGATGCTTCTTCGCGCTTCATCATCAGCCCATTTAAGTCCCCACTGCTGGGGCACGGGCCTCCCTCAATTACATGAGGGGTAATTGCCATACTCACCACGCTTAGCAGACGGGTTGGCGAGGGTTTTGATATAAATGCAGAGTTTTCCTTCTCCGGGTGCTGATGATGATGCCAGCAGCTTTACCTTAGTCGTCTTTTACGACACCTCGGTAAGAGTGAGGGTGGCCTATCCTACTCTGCCGGGGACTTCACGGAAACGGCACACAGGGACCTTCGCGTTTCATTTGAAAGATATTGTAGGACGGCGGAAACTCATGGTCTAAATTCGGGAAATTCGATTTTGGAACTTGTTAGCAATCTGGCTAAACTGCTTAACTTGTCCGGCTTTTCGTTGATGACCTGGCAACCCTAAGTGGGAGTGAGTCGCGAGTTGCCGGGATGTCTGCAACTTTTTATTTGCCCCTTGTGTTACTCCTTTTGTGCTAACACGTGGTGGAGGCTTACTCGTACGCTTAGTGGCTGAAAAGGTCAGTTGTGTTTAGTCTTTGCAAGGGAGTTGGCTGTGAGTGACTTTATAGTTTGTGAAAGTTCTTTTTTTTTGTGAAAGGTGGCGGACCGACGGATGACACAATGTGACATTGTATCATCCATCGGTCTGCCACGGATCATCTGATGGTAAGCGATTGCCTCCGCCCATGGACAACCGCGACACCAGTGGAGTCACAAGTGCACTACCAACCTTTGTACCCTCACTCACGCAGCGAAAGACAGCACGGTGCTGCTTCACGCCAGTTTTCTGTTAGGCCGTGGTATAACTCCGGTCGAGCCGGCCCATTCATACCGAAACGTGGTTCTCTCACGAACAAAGTATTAAAATCATAGGTAGTATTTAAATCATGTGTATTTATGTCATTATCATCCTAGCGTGTAATTTCCGGTTGTATCCAAAGCAGTCGCTTTGAAGCCCAGGGTGCAATTAGACCATGATTCAGGATTTGGGGAGTCTGGCAATTACATTGAAGTGACTATCGTCTGTCCTTCACAACCCTTTTCACAGGGAAACCAGACCAACTAAATCATGGTTACACGTTTCAGAAACTTTCCGAAATATGCAGGTTTTCTTAAGAAGTTCTCCCTCACCACCGAGCCAATGGTAGAAATTCACACACAGATTTGAAAAATCAATCGGTGCATGTTCGGATTTGAACCACGACCCCCCATATTGAAAGCGCGTTCTTATTCACTGACCTACCATCGCTCATGTCTCTAAGTGTATTCATACAAAAATGCAATGTTTACATTGACTTCCAAAAATTTACCACTCCTTGACAAATATTATATTTCGCACCCGTAATTAAACTGCTGACACAAGCGTACCCGGGGGCTAAGACTACACGTGTTCCCAATTATTGATGGTGTCTTGAGCATGTAAACGGATATGCGTTATTATAACACCGCCTTAGGCTTGAAGCCTTGTCTGACAGCTGAGTACAATATCGAAAGTGTGCCCTCGAACGATTCCGAACTTTATGACAAACGCACAATAGAGAATATTGATTGGCAAACACGGAAAGTTTGTAATGTTGACAGTACAGTACTGGGGTACACCTTCGTCTTGCAAGTTTTGAAAGGCTGCTAATTCAGAAACGAAGGGTGAAGTTAATTAATAGTAACTATTTAGTTTAATGGCGTGGAGGTTGTGCGTCTATGGGTACAAATGTGCCTAAAGGGTTTTTTATGCCCATCATTATCATCATCACCTTCTTTGAGTTTCATCACGGTTGTGACCCAAGTACTGGTAGTAGGTACCTCGAAGTAGATAAGGTATCCAGAGTTGTAAAATGACTAAATATCATTTACAGATTAAAATTGTTTAAGATTATGCCTAAATTCCAAAGCGAATTCAGTTCGCGACATCTCCGTCCAAGTAGCATGCTTAAGCTATACATACCTCTCGTCTCCACAAGTCTGCTAGTGTCTATAACTCTTATACCCTGTCTGTCACCAGGCTCTAGAACTCGCTGTAGTGGATTTCGTTTTATTAGTTCCAGTTAGAGTCATCATCATCATCATTATCAGCAACCCACACTCGTCCACTGCTGGACATAGGTCTCCCCTAATGCACGCTACTGCTCCCACTTTCGGCCACACTCATCCAGCCCACACCAGCCAGCCTTCGAATGTCATCATCCCATCTTGTCGCAGGGCGTCCTACACTACGCTTACCAAGTCGCGGTCTCCACTCAAGGACTTTACGGCTCCAACGGCTGTCAGTTCTGCGGCTAATATGACCAGCCCACTGCCACTTCAGTTTGCTAATTCGGTGGGCTATGTCGGTGACTCGGGTTCTCTGTCGGATTACATCATTTCTGATGCGGTCCTTCAGAGAGCTCCAGTTAGAGTAGTTTCACTTTTCTGCCCATAGAATCAAAACCCATCTACCCTCATCCTATCCTTGCAGTGAGCACTGGGAACGCCAATCACCGATATTCACCGGCCTGTGACGTTCGTGTATCTTCGTCCAGGCCTCGCCAATCTATATTTTCTTGTAATTAATTTTGAAGGGTGTATAAGTGCTGTGAATTCAACAATCCTGCCGGCGGGAGATCATGTCTGCCGGGGACGATAGACGCTGCTGGAGGAGTTCATGTTGGTAAGTCTCATTGCATTCCCAGTACAACTCGTCTTATCCTTTTGTCTATCGGCAGATAATTTTCTTCCATCTGTGGACTGTATTTTTAGGTAAACTAGGTCCCCCACAAAATACAGTCTACTCCTTTCATTCTTTACTGGCACACTAGCGACGCCAATCGATTTTAATTTTTATCTACAAAACTGGCTAGCTAACTAGTTTAGTTGCTAAAAATTAAAATCGATTGCCGTCGCTAGTGTGCCCTACCCGTCACCTTAATAAAATGTGTTTAAATTGATTGAAAATGAAGACAGAGAAGAAAAAGAATATTTTTAATTTTTTTCTTTTTTTTCTTCTCCTTTCCGTGATGCTAGTAATTATATCTATGTATTTAATAATGTGTTAGTATGTATGTTTTTAATCTTAATATTATTATTACTTATCATACCTTCCATATACATATATATTTTAAATGTATAAGTAGTCGTTAATATTTATTATAATATAATATTATGACTCCACAAATTTTCTGCTTCGCCCAATAGTTGACTGGTTGAGAATGTTGTAAGGCATTAAGTCCGCCAATTGTACCATTCACTTCGTGCGATAAAGACCAGATAAATAAATAAATACTGTTGACTGTACTTATTGAGCGGGTGATAAAATGTGATTCTCCATTTATGTATGGTTTCATCCTTTTATCAGTAGTGAGGATCATGGGACTATAACTTGCATATTAAATAAGTTATCCCTATTAAAATGTTAGAAATATTGTTTACGATTTTTACTTAATCCTGGTAGACTAGACATTTCCCAATGAGTGATGACATCCCGCCGTACTCGTGTCCACACCGAGTTTGTCACACTGGTGTAACTATGTGTATTTCGTAAAACATACATCGGGGTGTTTCGGATGAATAGTTCCACTTAAATCACCTAAGGTTTTTTTATGTTTTATGGCACAGGACCGCCGTGTGGTCCCCGGCAGAGTAGAATAGGCCACCCTCACTCTTACCGAGGTGTCGTAAAAGGCGACTAAGGTAAAGCTGCTGGCATGATCATCAGCACCCAGAGAAGGAAAACTCTGCATTTATATCAAAACCCTCGCCATCCCGTCTGCCAAGCGTGGTGAGTATGGCAATTACGCCTCATGTGATTGAGGGAGGCCCGTGCCCCAGCAGTGGGGACTTAAATGGGCTGATGATGATGGCTCAGGAGCAGATGAACCTCTGCGCACTCGCCTCCACCCCGCCATGGGAGTTGGAGGCTGGAGTGCTAGCCGCCGTCTACGAGAAGACGGCGGCCAAGCGAGCGGCTGGCGATCCCCTCTGCCCCCGAGAAAGGGAGGCACTGAGGAAGGAGGGTCGCCAGGAAATGGTAGAGGCATGGACGGCCTCTCTCCAGGTGGAGAGATACGGCCGTCCCACGCTCGCGGCGCTCGCCCCGGTATTGGACCGGTGGCTCGAGCGCCCCCACGGGTTTTTGTCCTTCCGGACGGTGCAGGTACTTACCGGGCATGGTTGCTTCGGTGACTACCTGCACCGTATTCAGCGGGAGGACACTCCTTCGTGCCACCAGTGCGGCGCTGCGGAGGACTCGGCACATCACACGTTGGTGGTGTGCCCGTCCTTCGACCAACAGCGGTCCGCGCTGGTCGCGGAGGTCGGACATGGCCTCTCATTGCCCAGCATAGTCGAAGCTATGCTGGATAGTGAGGGGGCGTGGACGGCCTTCGCCCACTTCTGTGAGGAAGTGGTGGCGCAGAAGGAGGCGGCGGAGCGGGAGCGCGAGATTAACCCCCTCGCAGGCCCGCTTCGAGCAAGGAGAGGACGAGTTCGGCGGAGAACTCTTCGTCCTCTCCGTGGAGGTGGCCAGCCGGCTACAGGGACGGGGGTCCCTGTGCCGGCACCGCCATTGGCACCTCCACCGCTCGTTGGGGACGGCTCAGCTCTTCCGGCTGTCCCCAACCCCCCTCCTCCTAGTCTGAGGAGGGGCGTGGCCGCACACCCCGTGTAGGGGCCTGTGGGGGAGTGGGGTTGCGGGGAATAGCCTAGTGCAGTTCCCGTGACCTCATTCTATACCCACGGGTGGTTGAGCCCCGGGAGTTTTAGTGGGTATGCCCTCAGGTCGCTTCTTGTTAGAAGAAGCGGCCCGGAGGGTGAGTCCCACAGTACCCTGTCGCCCCCCGGCGGCAGGGTCTGCGTAATGCATTTCTCCCGGGAAAACAAAAAAAAAAAAAAAAAAAAAAAAAAAAAGGAGCAGATGAACCTGGTGGCAAGTTATTGCCATAGTGAACAGACGGGCAGAGTCAACTTCACTGCTAACCTTTTCACTTTCCCTCGAAATTTTGCCAGCCCTCGCTTACTCGGCGAAACACAGCGTAAGCACTGCTGCAAGTTAGTTTTCATTTCATGCAAGTCAGTCGTATCATTTGCATCGAACCGGCCTTTCATGCCTGATATGTATGTACCAGGCATGAATGGCTCCTTAGAGTAACTTATATATACTGAGATAGTGGCATAAACGCGCTGCAGCGCGTCGGGCATGTTCGCGGCAGCGCGAGTAGACTGTTTCTTTGCCACGATGTGGAAGCGCGCTGCGTCCCTCGTGCGCAGGGTCAGGGCTAGCTCTAGTTCCCTCCTGAAGATGATTGCAGACCGAGTGGACTGTGTCTACCTGCTGCACTGTGGCGCACTACATGCGAAATAGATAGAATAGAAACTAATACCTAGGATTACGACGTTACTAACAATATATGAGTTATTGACTTAAAATAAATGATTAGCAATAAATCGGCTAGCCAGTGCTAGCGCCATCTAGTGGAAAACGACCAATACTCAACGGCTATGTAGTACGGCCACCTTCGAGAATTAGTCAGGGAGACGATTAAATATAATATCATAAATGATTTAATTTGCCATATGCCAAATTTCCCAGTACCTTCCAGAGATCTGGTTTATTTGAATTGAATCTATAGGTGTGCATTGAGATTCAAACCCACGACCTGCCATTTAGAAGGCACAAGTTATTACTGAGCCACCACCGCTCTATATTTTAGTCTTAATCAATTACGTTCTAATTAATATCAGAATAAAGTTGATATTGACCTGTGCTTATTTTTGCTACGTCACTACTAAGTCCTTATAGTAAGTGACTTACTTAAACAATGCAAAACATAGGAAGCCCTTAGGCGGCCATGGTAATAAAACATACACGTTTTATGCTAATTAAAGATGTGGAAGTTAAAGTTGTCAGTAAATATATCGATGGAACTATTATATTTTTTGACTGCGGATTTATTGACAAAAAATATCATAATTGACTCGCCTTCACGGGTCAGACACATATCTCCGGACACACTGTGTATTGAAATAATTATTTTTATACGTCTACGCATGTAATCTCATGAAGTAAAGACTTAAGACAAAAAACATTTTCAATTAAACATAGAATGTGTTTAGTCTAAGCCCTTATAATAAGTCAAATTGAAAATGAGCCATTTCTTCATGAGATTACATGCGTAGACGGTCGTCATATGTGGTCATCTTTCGTTAATCGACCCGTACTTGGAGATCGTCATCCTCAGATATTCCACCTACTAGGCTAATACCTGGATTAAGCTAATAATAGATTAAGATCTGTAAACTTTTTGCAATAAATATTGTATCTATCTATTTGACATCTTCATCATCATCATTAACCTGTCATTTGTCCAATAGTTAGATGTTTTACAAATCGTATTAAACTCTCTTACAAGATTAATAAAATTCATTTCTCCAACCACTGCTTACAAAATTCTAAAAAAAATATGAATACAGGTACAGACAGCGCCGATTCATAATGTAGAAAAAAAACCTGATATATTTTAGTGACATCTAGGTTTGTCTGTTATTTATTGGGTCATCGTCAGCCCATTTAAGTCCCCACTGCTGGGGCACGGGCCTCCCTCAATCACATGAAGGGTAATTGCCATACTCACCACGCTTGGCAGACGGGTTGGCGAGGGTTTTGATATCAATGCAGAGTTTTCCTTCTCTGGGTGCTGATGATCATGCCAGCAGTTTTACCTTAGTCGCCTTTTACGTCACCTCGGTAAGAGTGAGGGTGGCCTATTCTACTCTGCCGGGGACCACACGGCCAACGGTCCAATTTATTGGGTCATTAAGTTTTATTTTCCATCCTAACTTTTTTCATTTGCAAAGCAACTATTAATATATTAGAAAAAAATATATTCTAAAATTAGCTATGATTAATGGACAATGTTCAAGAACGGGTGGTACGTTTAGGGGTTTCGGAAAAAAATATTTTTTAATTTTTAAAAAGTTTATATTGATAAAAACGTCAATTCTGCCAAGTAAAAATAGCGTAATTTCAAGATTTTTTTTGCATCGTAAATATGATTTGATCTCTATTTAATATGAACCTAAAAATATAGTCTTAAATCGAAATACAATTATAGTAAACTGACTTAATGCTTATTAAAAAGCAATATCATAGGTAGCTTTCATAGGTATTTTTTTACTTTTGCGTCGATTACAAATACTTCTTGACTTATATTTAAAAACATCGATATTTTATTCACAACCTACATCGTTAGCATCTCTAATGTTAATACCATCAATAATTGAAAATGCGTGTTTCTGTCTCGGCCGTTACACTACGACAGTTTAAAGTTAAAGTTTTATTTTAGCTCGGTACGTGCGACGAATTTAAACGATCAGTGTGTTTAGTTGGCAGACGAGTAAACAGATCACCTCATCATAGGCGATTGCTACCGAAAGAGTTTAAAGTACGCTGCTAAATTTTACGAGTAGCCTCCAGAACCCTCACTGATACGACAAATACTGCTTAACGACCGTGGGAGAGCCACGCTTTGACATGAATGGGCCGGCTCCACTGGAGTGATACCACGGCACAGAAATCCGGCGTGAAGCAGCACTGTAATGTTTCAGTGAGTGAAGGTACCGGAGGGGCATTCCGGGAGAAAGGGGGGTTTTAAAAGGTTGGCAGCACACTTGTGGAGTCCACTGGTGTCGCGGGTGTCCATGGGTGGCGGTAATCACTTACCATCAGGTGATCCGGCTGATCGTCTGCCACCTATAACATAAAAAAAATACGCTGGTTTTCTGTAAGGCCGTGGTATCGCTTAGCTTATTCATGCCGATGCGTGGCTCTCCCGTTACCGTAACACTAAAACAGTTTAAAATTTAAATTTTTATTTTAGCTTGCTACGCGCGGAGAATTTAAACGATCTGTGTGTTCGTCTCTCTTGGTGTAATTAAAAGTTTGGTACATTAGGTCCAATGGGCAGAAAGCTGTATGAGTTTGGGCGCTGAAACTTTTAGAAATTTAGCCGGCTCGACCAGGGTGATACCGCGGCCTCACGGAAAACAGGCGTGAAAGAGATCCTACGTTGTTTCGTTCGATGCAGGAGCGGCGCACGTTTTACTTTAGTGGCCCAATCGAGCTTATCGTATAATAATATAGCCTCCTTTGTCTATGCGTGATCGAGCTCATGCTGACATGTTGCCTCTTCAGTATATTGCGAGGATGTAGTTATTCAGGCCTCCATTTGGTCGCTTTTTTAGCCTAACTAATCATTTCAGCCAATAAACATCCACTGCTGGGCATAGGCACTCCTATGGTCTCCACACAGATCGGTCTTGTGCCGCCCGCCGCATCCAAGCGAATCCCACGACCTTCACCAGATCTTTGGTCCATCTTTTGGGGGCCCTACCACGGCTTCGACCTTATACGCGATCTCCACTCGAGGACCATTCTGCCCCATCGACCGTCTGATCTCCTCGTAATGTGCCCTGCCTATAAACCTATCTGACATGCAAGAAATCAATCCAATTAAACTTTAGTGTATGTTGTTTTGGCAGACGAGCAGACGGATCACCTGATGGTAATCGACTGCCGCCGCCCATGGATACCAGTGGAGTCCTAAATGCGCGCGAACCTTTCCCCGGATTACGGGTACCTAAGTCACGCAGCGAAACACAGCAGACACTGCACTGGTTTACTGTGAGATCGTGGTATCACGCCGCTCAAGCCGGCCCATTCATGCCAAAGCGTGGCTCTTCTACGGTAATCTAATGATAATTTCGGACTCAGAAACGATATTTAGTTCTTCCGTTTGGACCGTGTTCTTCTCGATTGAGCTACTCTCCGTTCAACGGAAAACGAAGTTTGTTTAACGATTTCTACGATAAAAACATTTTTATCATTTTCTAAGTATTCTATTATAATAGTATAAGACGATTACTTCCTTGCCTCAAGTAATAATTAAGCATAACGAAGACCGATCATTACGCGTTGCGTATCTATCTTTATATCGAAACATTTACAAATGGCTTTCTTCACGGTGCAACGGTGAATTGCAAAAGCTCATAGGTAACTTTTATCGTATTTTTTATTTTATTAATATATAAAAAAAATGCTTATTAGGTAATTATATTTTTTTAAATCAGCCTTTAAACTGTCCCACTTCAGGGCACAGGCCTCCATCATAGAAATCAAGTTATCGCTACTGAGATGGGATGGGAAACGCCCTGTTGGTCTAGTGGTTTAAGTACCGGGCCGTGATCACAGGGTCCTGGGGTCGATTCCTGGGTCGAGCGAAAAGTATGTTTCGAATTATTCGGACATAGCTCGGATTTGTGATCACCAATCCGCATTTGGCAAGCGTGGTGATTAAGCCTAATCCCATCATAGTAGCAAATTATGGTATTACAACGTATGGATTACTGGTAGCCTCCGAACTACCTAGTTTTGAGGCTACCAGTTCTAAAACTTAGTCCCCAAGGGACAAGATCCTAGGCAATCTGCATTAAAATTTCATTAGCCAGTTTTTAAATGGTCAGTTAATTGAGAATATCTATCTATCTATCTACGTGTTTGTCTAGCCCCCTATGCCTTGGAAAGCACGTTAAGCCAATGGCCCTGTGCCCGATCCCTCACCGGTCCTGTCACGCTGGTGTCCCATCGGAATATGCTCTTGTGTTCGCGCACTTCAGCACTATGATGCCTAAGTGGCTGATCGTTGATATCGCCGTAGACAAAATCGGTTAGAAGATATGATTATATTTAACTAAGTAACTTCTATACTTAAAATTATGGGATATAAAAAAAAACGCAGTGAAAAGTGAGATAGGAGGTTTTACCTCCCAAACGTCGATATGCTTGATGTTGTTGTCAATAAAAAGTGCATTAGTGTTTATTTTGCATCGACCTTATTTAAATTAGATAGATAGATATTGGTTTACGATCTGTCCGTCAATTATAGATCAGGTTTGTTAGCTAGAGGGGTTTCGTTTTTTAGTACTAGGGACTCCGATATTGTGGTTAGGGCCTTGTCTATGCCTGGAGGTGTTAAAGGTGTGAGTATAGTAAGTACCTTATAATAATAATAATTCTCACAACATCTCATACGTTGACCTGAATCCGTACTAAGTAGCTTAAGCACTTGTGTTACAGATATCAGACAACAGAGGAACACAAATATATACTTAAATACATATATTACACCCAGACACTGAACAAACACAAGTGTTCATCGCACGAATGTTTGTCCAGGGTGGGGATCGAACCAACGACCTTTGGCGTAAGAGGCAGGGTCACTACTAATTGCGCCATCCGGTCAGTCAATTAGGACTGAGAGAGTTAATAGGTTTTTCATATTTTTAATATAGGTATTATGATTGGCAATTTTATGCTGTGTGCAAAAGCTAATGCAAATAAAAAAAAATACTTAATTATTTTTTTAAATATTAGGTTATTGTTGTGACACCTAACATAACGTCTTTTTGATAGGTGGCAGACGAGGAGACGGATCACCTGAAGTAAGCGATTGCCGCCACCCATGGATACCCGCGACACCAGTGGAGACACAAGTGCCAACCCCCCTTTCCCCCAGATTGGGCCTTCGTTACCCTCATTCACGCAGCGAAACACAGCACAGTGCTGCTTCACGCCGGTTTCTGTGAGGCCGTGGTATCACTCCGGGCGAGTCGAGCCATTCATGCCGAAGCGTGGCTCTCCTACGGTCTATTAAATGAAAGGCAGTAAATACTAAATAGTCATCCGCCTCTGGATCATCTTGGCTATTCCGCTTTTGGGCATTACTTTTCTGTTATATGTCCAAAAGATAGATAGGTGTCCTATATTGCACAGAGACCAACTAAAGGTATGGAATAGCCATGGACAGTACAGTAAATATTTTAGTAATAAAACGTCTATTGGCTGAAATGATGAATGAATGAATAAATGAATAATGAATGAATGAATGAATGAATGAAATAAATGAATGAAATGAATGAATGAGCATTTGCCACCGCCTATGGACACCCGCGACACCAGTGGAGTCACAAGTGCGCTGCCAACCTTTAAACCCCCTCTATCCCCCGGATTGGGCCTCCGGTACCCTCACTCACGCAGCGAAACACAGCACAGTGCTGCTTCACGCCGGTTTTCTGTGAGGCCGTAGGTATCACTCCGGTCGAGCCGGCCCATTCATGCCGAAGCTTGGCTCTCCCACGGTAGCGTCCCATTTTAATACAGTACCTACTAATATTTAGGTATACAAAATGGCAGTCATTTTTCTCATCATGTTATATTTGCCTGTCATGCCAGAAAAACATTTAACATAAACACGGATATATGGTTTACACGCGATAGTGTTAAGCTGAAAACTGAAAAGCAATCTGTCATGTCAGAGTTTCAGTTTCAGGAAATTGTGGCGCAAGCTACTAGAATAGCTTTAGCTTTCAGGCTGTTTTATTTACAGATTTACTATGGATCATTTGTACAATAAATCGGGGAGGGGGTGTTGTAAAAATCTGCCAAGTTTGGGGAGGAAAATATCCTATCGTTCAATGTTGCCCATGTCAATAATGCCGTGTCATTTTTAATGTGGATCTCCCCTCTTCTGTAAGGATAAGTTCGGCAATGTAGGGAAACAATTAAAGAAGTGGGTTCAGTCGAAGTTAGTCAAAGTCTTTTTTTTTACTTGGCTCAACCCAAAGATATTTGCCAATGTCGAGTAACTTATAGAAAACAGTCGAAGTAAGTCAAAAATACAGTCACTCAATAAAACGCTGGTGTTTTACGTTTTATCGACCTACAGATTCTAATCGTACCGATACCATTCTAAACACAAACGCAGGTTTTAAGACTGTATTAGGTCCAATCAAGTTGTCATGGAGAGGGCTATGCTCGGAGTCTCCCTGCGTGATCGTATCAGAAATGATGCGATCCACAGGAGAACTATGGTCACAGACATAGCCCAAAGGATTACATGCCTCAAGTGGCAATGGGCAGGACACATAGCGAGGAGAACAGACGGCCGGTGGGGCGAAAAGGTCCTCGAGTGGAGGCCATGTAAAGGAAGTCGCAACTGTGGCAGGCCCCCCAGAAGGTGGACCGACGATCTGGTGAAGATCGCGGGAATTCATTGGATGCGGGCGGCACAGAACCGATCTGTGTGGAGAACATTGGGGGAGGCCTCTGTCCAGCAGTGGACGTCTATTGGCTGAAATGATGAAATAGTATAAGTTTTTTTCGAGAAGCTGGCGCTTTAAAATAGTTTGCGTCGCCAGTGTACCCTACCCGTCACCTTAAGGCTATAAAGTGCGAGAAAATTGTCAACACACAATAGCAGTGTTAAATACAATACTATTTAAATATTAAACTCCGGCACTTTCCGCACAATAATACACTAAATTGGTACACTTAAAATTTAAAATTTAAAAAATCCCCGACGGCGGCCATCTTGGATTTGAAATTTGTCACAATAAATATATTCTGCTACTCAAGTCCTTTAGCCATATTGTGGGAGTTGTGTTAAAACATACAATCCATATCTTTGTGACGGCGGCCATCTTGGACCGTTTTTTATCTAACATATCTAAGAACCTTATTCATCTTTCAAACAAAAAAAACAAAAACAAAATCGGTTCATTTGTTCAGAAGCTACGATGCCATAGTCAGACACACACACACACACACGCGCGCGCGCACACACGCACGCACGCAATAAGAAAATATTACCCGATATTTGGAAAACTTTCCTTTTTTATTTGATAGGTATTAGATGAGCAGACGGATCACCTGATGGTAAGCGATGGCCGCCGCCCATCAACACCCGCAACGCCAGGAGTCACAAATGCGCTGCCAATCTTTAAACCCCCGCTTCCCCCGGATTGGGTCTATACGGTACCCTCACTAAGCAGCGAAACACAGCACAGTGCTGCTTCACGCTGGCTTTCTGTGAGGCCGTGGTATCACTCCGGTTCAGATGGCCCATTCATGTTGCGTGGCTCTCCCAAGGTCATTCCTTACTTTAAGAAGACACGTTCATGTTAGAAAAAATACACTCTTTTATCATCTCCTGACTGCCACTTAATCATACCTACCTTGAAAAAAATAAAATAGGCACAACACATCAGTGGTTAAAGTAGTGTCACTGCACTTTAAGTAAAGTTAAATTAAGGTAAGTTAGTTGAAAAAAAGAAAGATACATTTTATTGACCATCACAATAAATAATTTAACAATGAACATTCATTAGAAAACATAGGTAAGGTAACATTGACACATTAAAACTACAGACAAAGGTGAGTAGTACGAGAACAGACGACAGGTAGGTAAATACACAGTTATATAATGAAAATATTCTAAATAAGTAGGCGTGTGTGAAGTGTGAGGTCAATCAGGTCCTGACCTCAGCATGGTGCTGCCACGATAGAAATGCCGCGGCAGCGCTGGTATTCTGGCAGGACCTGTTGTGAGTGACGACCGTGTTAATGTATAAGCCATAAATAAATAAATACTAATGTAAATAAATAAATGATAATGTGAGATAGAATTACTAGATAGAACGGAAGAAGATAGAATTATAACTTATTTATAAAAGCGACAGTGGCGCCATCGATTGTTTCATATCGTCAATGTTGACACGTTAACGTAAATGATTAAAAAAAATAATTAGGGAAAAAAAAAATTGACAGTTTGATCCAATCTGTGGTTTTATTTGACATTAAGTGCAAAAAAGTGCATTAGTTAAGAATTTTTGAGACGTACTTATATAATAAAATTACTACCTACAAGTAAAAATAATCTCCATAATTGTTAAAAGTGGCCAATTTTAACTATTCACCTCAATCAAAATAAATTACTTGGCGGCGCAAGTATCGTCAGGGTGTCACCTTTATATGACAATGACACCTGTATTTTTCATAATCAATCCTAAAAATTTGAGAATAAGGGTTAAAATCAACTGTGCCAGACCATGCAAGTTTCCTCCATAATTCCCCTCGAAACATCGAACTTATCTACCAAATAAAAGCAAACCACGACCCCATAAAATTCGGCACCTGTTCGCCCACTTATATCACCCCATAATAACATCGGTCATAAAAATCAAAGTAATATCTTTACCTGGGCAGACGACTGAGCAATAAAGATAAACCTTTAAAAACCTAATGAAAGTATGTACCATCTTCATTAACATGGCTCACGGAGATTATAAGCAGTAAATCATTTTTAGGGTTTTTTGGAATGACTTGTAAATGATGTAATGTTTTATTGACATATTTGGAGTTTATGTTAGCCAGCTAATGGTTGGAAAGTGGTGGCATAAAAGTGAGTGGCACAAGGTTTTAAATGTTTTAGTTTGAAATAATGAGGCTTGATAATGCTGCTTAAGGTGACGGGTAGGGCAAACTAGCGACGCCAATCGATTTTAATTTTTAGCTACAAAACCGAATCTATTTTAAACAATTTCGGGGTTATGACCTCTCGGAAAACACTTATACTGTTTATTAAATAACCTTGCACAAATGTTGGGTCCGTTTTTGCACGCGAAAAATTAAATAGTATAAGTATTTGCCGAGAAGTTGTAACCCCGAAATTGTTTGAAATAGATCCGGTTCAGTAGCTAAAAATTAAAATCGATTGGCGTCGCTAGTGTGCCATACCCGTCTCCTTAAGTTCCCATACTCATACATTATGTAAATATATGTAAAGTTTTTTTTTGTTTTGTTCTCCACGTTCACGTAATCTTCTTTCGCCGTATGATTATCCTTTCTGTATGATCCAAAGGTTAACTGGTAGAGAATGCCTCTTGGCATTAAGTTCGCCTATTCTATAAACTTTTTGTGCAATAAAGTTTTAAATAAATAAATACATACTCGAGAAGCATTTATTTTTATATGTGACAGGTGACAGACGAGCGGACGGATCATCTGATGGTCAGCATTCGCAACACCAGTAGAGTCACAAGTTTAAAGCAACGGCTGCGCTTGGGGTCCCGGGTTCGAATCTCCGGGTCCGGCCAAAATTTGTACCTGAGTTCTTAGTGTCAGCCCGGAGTCTGGAAGTTGGCGGTCACTACCTCTGTGCCTCGGAAAGCACGTTAAGCCATTGGTCCTGCGCCCAATCCCTCTCCGGCCGTGTCACTCTGGTGTCCCATCGGATTATGAGGGCAAGGGAATAGAGAGTGCACTTGTGTTTGCGCACACACTTGAGCACTATAATATATCCTGCGTAAGTGGCTGATCGTTAGATTAGCCACATTAGCCGAAATCGGTTTGAGAATACTACTAGATTCAAAAGCACGTTGCCAAACTTTTCCCCTCCCCCCAACACGGCCTCTATTAGCCTGATTCACTCGGCGAAAAACAACGCCCATTTTTTAATGTCGAAGCTTGGCTCTTTCATGGTCTAACTGAAATCAGTAATTACAATGAAGTGACTGTCATCTGACCTTCGCAACCCTTTCAACAGGGAAATTAGACAAACTAAATCATGATTACACGATAGATAGATAGATAGATACTCTTTATTGCACAACATACAAAACTTAAAAGCTAGAGATACAATATACAATTTAGGCGGTCTTATCGCTGGGAACGATCTCTACCAGACAACCTTCATGTAAAGGACATTAGATAGAGGACGGGAGGGTGGTGCAATCCTTGTGATTTTGAACATTGATTAAGTAAATTTATACGATTTTTACACGATTGAGATATTTTAAGAAACGTGCAGGTTTCCTCATCTGAATGAATTTGTACACAATTACAATATCATATCCATACACCTTACATGCATTTTGACGACCCGTTTGGTACAGTGGTAGTGAACGCTGCCTTTGGTCCAAGGGTTGCTGGTTCGATCTCCGCACAGTACAAACATTTGTGTTCATAAACATGTCTGTTTGTATTGGTCTGGATGTTTTCTATGTATTATAAGTATATATTTACAAAAGAAAAGTATTATATGTATATGTTTGTTATTCCATTGTTGATTCTGATGACACACACACACACAAACACACACTGTCACTACTATTGTCCTCACGGCATAATTCTTATTTATCATAGTTTAGTAGCAATTCCATATTTTCGTATTTTAGATTTATCTTTAACCTTTATATATGTATGAGTGTGTTGAGGAAGAGTGGCCTCTTCTGGCACAGGTGCTCCTTGCACTTAATAGAAGAGGCCAACCCTTGCTTATTTTATGTATGGGTTATGATGAAATAAATTATTTTTGTAAAAAAAAATCTGATATCTGTAAGGTGCTTGAGCTACCTATCTCGGAGTCAGGTCAATGTATGTGATGTTGTAAAATATTTATTTATTTATTTTAGCACTTGTCACACACCATATTTACATTAAAAAAAAATATATACAAAGTACTTTTTTTTTTACTTTAGTACCTCCATAACATTGTTTAGCTGCTCTGCACCTAAATATAAACACTTATATCTACATTTATACCTTAATATCATCATCATCATCATCAGCCCATTTGAGTCCCCACTGCTGGAGCACGGGCCTCCCTCAATCACATGAGGGGTAATTGCCATACTCACCACGCTTGGCAGACGGGTTGGCGAGGGTTTTGATATAAATGCAGAGTTTTCCTTCTCTGGGTGCTGATGATCATGCCAGCAACTTTACCTTAGTCGCCTTTTACGACACCTCGGTAAGAGTGAGGGTGGCCTATTCTACTCTGCCGGGGACCACACGGCGTACCTTAATATATTAGGATATTTATAGTATATGCGGACCTACATGAAGGGGCCTGGTGTCCTGTAATTACAGGTTCTTATTGTAACGTATATCAGGCACCAGTCTCAAAAATACACCCGTATACCCGCCTCTAAAATTAGAAATAAGTCCTAGCTCTTAAGGTGACGGGTAGGGCACACTAGCGACGCCAACCGATTTTAATTTTTAGCTTCTTCTGGGTACGCACGGTAAGCACGCTACATCTTAGACATTATTGTCACTTTCCATCAGGTGAAATGAGGTCAGGTGCAAACCCATTTAATATAAAAATAAATAAAAAAAAGCTACTAAGCCGGATCTATTTTAAACAATTTCGGGGTTACAACCTCTCGGCGAACACTTATACTATTTATGAAATAGCAATGCACAATTAATATTGGGTCCGTTATTGTACGCGAAAAATTGATTCACGCCAAAAGCGGCCACTTGTGGCGGTAATCCAAAGTTCGAGTGAAAAAGTAGACCAAACAGTTAACTATAAGTATTAAATTAAATAGTATAGTTGTTTGCCGAGAGGTTGTAAGCCCCGAAATTGTTTAAAATAGATCCGGTTTAGTAGCTAAAAATTAAAATCGATTGGCGTCGCTAGTGTGCCCTACCCGTCACCTTAAGACCTATTTGTAAATAGAAACAAATGATTTGTTTATTTATTATTTATTTGAAAATTCTAGTGGTGCATGCTTGGATTCGAACCGCGACCTCCCGCATAGAAGATGCGTTCTCATCTAATGAGTTACCATTGCTCTATTATACACATATACATGATGGCCTCATTCAAAACAAAACAACTACTTTGTATTACACAACCTAAAATATTAGATCAAAAACTTTGTTCATTGTTTGTGACAATGGAAACCACTCACAATTCCGTTAAATCGGTCACTACCCGTATTGTCTGGTCAAATCCACAAGTTATTATCACCCCTATTGCTTTAAGCATAAGAATAGTATTAAGGCGTAAAACAGATAGCGACTTTCAAATAAAATAGGTTAATAGGCTCTTTAACACCGAAACGTAAGTCTTACAGTGTTTTAAGCATGCACCTTTTAGGTCAAAGATCAATGGTGAGTTACTGTAAGTGTTTTTTACCTACGAGCATAGTTTATCTTTAAATGAATAAAAATAAAAATATTTATTCAGTACATCATCACCATCATCATTTCAGCCAATAGACGTCCACTGCTGGGCATAGGCCTCCCCCAATGTTCTCCACAATATCGGTCTTGTGCCGCCCACATTCAATGGATTCACGCAAATTTCACCAGATTGTCGGTCCACCTAGTAGGGGTCTGCCACGGCTGCGACTTCCTGTACCTGGACTCCACTCGAGGACCTTTCCTGTGTGTATTATTTGAGACGCTCCTGATAAATTTAGATCATTAACAAAAAAACTTTTTATAATAAATTATAATACATATGTTTTTGATCATTTGATGGGAAGGTATTGCCACCGCCCATGGAAGCAAGACCAGAGAAGTGCGTTGTCACCATTTTGAATTCCCTTTCATCCACTTAGGCCACCGGTGCCATCACTCACTCGTCGAAATATAGCGCAAGCGTCAGTTTTATAGTATCACTCTGTTTCATTTATGTCGAAGCATGGTTCTCCTACAGTCAAACGTATATATTGTCGCTCCATCTAAACCTGAGAGCATACAAAAAAATCTCGTTCGTTACGAGACATGTTTGCTGTAGACCACCAGGTTTTTTTATGTGAGGTAGGCAGATGACCAGGACGGATCACCTAATGGTAAGCGATTGCCGCCGCCGCCATGAACACCAAAAAATGACACTATTTTGACATAATTTGATGGGCTTAGATACCCTGTGGGATATCTCAACTCATGGCTTTACTTTGTCACTGAGCATTTTGGAAGCAGCATAAAGTTCCAGCTGTTTTATGGTCCCAGACTTATAGCAGGTTGGGGGCCCCTGGCATTAGCTGTTTGATATACGTTCGGGTGTGAGCCGGTCAGACGTCTGGTTTCCCGTCAGGGTTGCTAGGTAAACTAAATTAAAATCTTGCTGTCTCTTTTTTACATTACAGCGGGAAAACGAGCAAGCTCACTTGATGGTAAGTGATCACCGCCGCCCATGGACATCTGTAACACATGAGGCATCACTGATACGTTTCCGGCTCCTAATATCCGGCTCATAATCCGGAATAACCTCATTTATGGTCGACACCAGTGAAGTCACAAGTGCGCTGCCAACCTTTAAACCTCCCTTTCCCCCGGACTGGGCCTCCGGTAGCCTCACTCACGCAGCGAAACACAGTGCTGCTTCACGCCGGTTTTCTGTGAGGCCGTGGCCGTCGAGGCAATCCTATTCATGCCGAAGCGTGGCTCCCCACAGTGAAGGTGAGGTTCCTATTTACATTTGTCCTCTCTGCATATTTCTAATCTTTGGTACAAATAAAGAAGCTTATTTGGTGGCGATAACGCTTACCTCGCCGGTTATCTCAACGGTAGCTTGTAGCTTTCTCGCCTAAGCGCATTATGACAAATCAGTCAGTGGGTTCGATGATGTATTTAACGGAGATTAGACGTGTGAAGTTAAGAGTCGATGGTAGCTTAGTGAATAAGATCGTGCGCTTTCTTAACGGGAGTTTGTAGGTTCAAATCCGAGCATAGACCTCTGAATGTATTCTAATCAATATGCATACAGGGTGTATCTGTGAACATTTACATCCATTTAACCACGTGTTCTACTAACCATTATGAACAACATTTGTTCTATCACTTTTGGAAATTTGCATGAAAAAATTTCAACTTTTCATACAAAGTCGGTCATCGACTTGGTCATTTTGTATGGGGAGTCGAAAAATTTATCTATAAATTTCGAAAAGTCGTTGAACAAATGTTGTTCAAAGGGGTTGGTAGAACATGTGGTTAAAGGGATGTAAATGTTCACAGATACATCCTGTTTTTCTACCTATAGATCGACAGTGAGAGAAAAAATCGTGAGGAAACGTCTCGGATAGTTTTTGAAACGTGAAACCATGATTTAGGTAGTTGGTCTGGTTTTTTTTTTATTAGAATAGCCAGACATTTGGCCACAATCTCACCTGATGGTAAGTGATGATCTGGCCGAGGATGGATCATGCCTGTCTAGTAACAGCCTATTCACTCTTTTCTTGAATAAGTTCAGATAATAGCGTTCAGGGAACACATCTTCCGTCAGAGAGTTCCATTCCTTAGCTGTATGCAACATGAATGTACATTTGAACCGTTTGGTACCGTTTGGTAGATGGTTGGATGGCTAGCGAGCCATTCATTTTAATAATTATAATATCCTCCAATTAATTTTGGCTAAGGCGGTCAATCTCATATCTATCAGCCACTTACGCAGGATATTAAAGTGCTCAAGTGTGTGCGCAAACACAAATGCCCTCTCTATTCCCTTGCCCTCATATTTCGATGGAGCACCACTGTGACACGATCGGAGAGGGATCAGGCGCAGGAGAATTTCTTGAGAGAAAAACTCAGGTACAATTAAGTTTTGCCCGACCCGGGGATCGGACCCACGTGCAGCCGTCGCTTGCGCCAACGAGACAGCCTCTTATTTGAATAAAGCGTTATTGTAAGTACCAGACTCTCCAAATCCTGGATTTTGCACGCAACATGCTGAGACTATGGATGATAGGTCGTCAGAACATGGATGGATATCCATGTATTGGTATCAATTGAAAGCCGGAGACTCAAACCAGGTGAAAGGGAAGAGCAGCGTCTGCGCTGTGTTTAGCCAAGTCCTCATCTTAGCATGTAATTCCCAATTAAGTCCATAGCTGTCGCTTTGGAGCCCGGGGTACTCTTGGACCATTACCAATTAATTCAAGATTTGGGGAGTCTGATAATTAAATGAAATGACTGCCGTCCGACGCAACCCTAAACAGGGGAACCAGACCAACTGAATCATGATTAAACGGTCCGAATCATGTCATTGTTTAGTTAAGTGAGTGAAGTTAATAGCAACCCAATTTGGGGGAAAGAGGAAATGGTTGGCAGCGCAATTATGACTAGACTGGTGTTCAATGTATCCATTGACGGCAGCAATCGCTAATTTATTAGGTGATCCAAATGCTCACCTGTCACTTATTACATAAAAAAGTCGTGATTTAACCACATCTGTAGATCTATTGCACAAATAGTAAATACCCTTGCTCTTAAGTGTAAATTCATTAAATTGTGAAGTAGATATTATAACTAACTATTCGTAAATCTAATTTCTGGTATACTCCTATAAATTAGCCTAACCTGCCTACTCCTTTCTTAATAGCCGGCAACGCATATGAGATACCTCAGATGTTGCAGATCAGGTGTGCCGTCTGCTCGTTTGTCCGCTATAAATGTTAAAAGTCAAATGTCAAAATGTTTTTAAGAACAAGTGTTAACCGAGACAGATAAATAATTATCATAATAATAATTCTCACAACATCTCATACGTTGACCTGATTCCGTACTAAGTAGCTTAAGCACTTGTGTTACAGATATCAGACAACAGAGGAACACAAATATATACTTAAATACATATATTACACCCAGACACTGAACAAACACAAGTGTTCATCGCACGAATGTTTGTCCAGGGTGGGGATCAAACCCACGACCTTTGGCGCAAGAGGCAGGGTCACTACTAATTGCGCCATCCGGTCAGTCAAATACTTCCTTAATCCAAGTAACAGCGGTCAAACGTCGAGATATCTTCAAATTGCAAATTATTTTAGTATTACGTTTGTATGGGAAATACATTGTTCGCCGGCCCCTAACTTAAAAATACTTATATTCAAAACACCACTATCGTTGAATAAACATTTTCACAACAAAAAAACTCTCTAATACCCTAATTATAATCAATTCTTTGCCTGCTTAATACGCACTATTTCCTTTGTTTTTTACCGAAATGAATTTGTCAGAACATAATGAGACCTGATTGGTTGACGTTATGAGCCTTTTAAATTCTAAATTACAAATTAATACTGTCACATACACTCCATAAGTGGTCAAAATACTATAATTTACGACAAAGAAAAGTGGTCTTTATGAAAATGAGTTAAGATTGATTTTTGAAGAGGAATGGATCTTAATAAGTTAACCCGAAAATGCGAGAGGACGGCTTGCGTGACCCGCGTAATTAATTTCGAACAAAACAACAGACTGAGTATTATCTAAATTGTAAATGCGGTAGAAAACATATGAACGATGTGTTAATACGGACCGTGAAGAAGTTGGGGTGTTATTACATTTGATAGTTACTTTTTTCACTTGAATTTTTTGAGGTAAATGTGCAAGTTCTGGTACTAAAATGGTTTAAGTGGTCGTAATTGCAACTAAGTTGGATAACTACATTGTGTATTGGAAGCTTTTCTTACTAAAGTGTTATGGTCGGTTTTGGTTTAGCACATTTTAAGTAAAAGCTTTGCGAATAATTTTGAAAAGATTTAACGGCGTTAAAAATACTTATTCATTTTGTTAACTTTGTCAAAGTTTCATGAAGGTTTACTGGCGTTAAAGAAAATAAAGTGTGAAAGATATTATGATGAAATAGCACACACTTTATAGCAAAGTAAATTAAAATTTTGAAAATAAAAGAAGCTTTATTATTTAGTAATTGCGGTGCGGTGGTCTAAAATATTACAAGTACACGTATTTATCAGATAATTTGAGTTATAGCTTTTTTTAGATTTTCGCGTTGCATTATAACTATAATTTATCAATACGGGGATTAACACGGAATGTGAAAATGTTAAATTATTATGTGAAACAATATTGTGTACTCACATATTTGGCTCGACGTTTCGGCTACGTTACAGCAGCCGTGGTCACGAGCGGACTGTCCGCTCGTGACCACGGCTGATGTGTTTCACATAATAAATATCGTGTTAATCCCCGTATTGATATATTATAATCTGAGTAATATTTTTGTGAGATAGGGGGTAGACGAGTAAATGAATCACCTGATGATAAGCGATTACCACCGTCAGAGGATAACAAAAGTTTTTTGAGAAACGGACAATTGGGTTTTGTCAGCTATCTAAATGTCAGGGGTTGTCGACTTCTTTTTTTTATGTGATAGGTGGCAGACGAGCAGACAGATCACCTGATGTTAAGCGATTGCCACTGCCCATGACACCCTCGACAGCAGTGGAGTCACAAGTATGCCTCATGCGCAGCGAAACCCAGCACAGTGGTGCTTCACGCCGGTTTTCTGTGAGGCCGTGGTATCATTGGGGTCGAGCCGGCACATTCATGCCGAAGCGTGACTCTCCAACGGTCAAAATTAAATTTCTGGCTACCGATATCAGTTAAGTAAAAAAATCTCTCGATACGATGAGAGCGATGGTAGCTAAGTGGGTAGGAACCCGCCTTAGCCGTGTGGTCCCGGCAGAGTAGAATAGGCCACCCTCACTCTTACCGAGGGGTCGTAAAAGGCGACTAAGGTAAAGCTGCTGGCATGATCATCAGCACCCAGAGAAGGAAAACTCTGCATTTATATCAAAACCCTCGCCAACCCGTCTGCCAAGCGTGGTAAGTACGGCAATTACCCCTCATGTGATTGAGGGAGGCCCGTAACCCCAAAATCAAAAATATCTTTATTATAAACACGGTATTTTTTAGAATGTGTGGGTCTTTTCTTTAAGTTTGAAAAACTTGTATTAGAAAGAACCCCTCCTTACCGTATACAAAAATATTTTGTTTGTTACAAAAGATTAGTTATTTTTAAATCTAAAACTATATTTTGACTTAACTAAAAACAACGACATAACAAAAATACAATGCCTCATAAGATTTGTGCAGTAGGTAGGTATTTGGTTTATTACACAGAATATTTAAATCACTACATTGATATACTAACAGTTTGATAGTAGATTTTCTTTTCCCCCCCCCCCCTTAAAAATTTAAGAATTTTTGCGATTTGCATTTTTAGCCATGATGTTACTTTTTCTTTACATCCATAGTAAGTAAGGGGCGAATTAGATGCTAGATTGCTGTGGGACTTAAATGGGCTGACGATGACGATGACGATGTCCATTTCCTACTACATGCCTCGGATAGTTTTTCAAAATTGAGGATACCTACAATATTTGAGATAATGATTCTGACCGTGTAACCGTGATCCAATTGATCTGCTTCCTCAGTCTAAGGGGCAATTTTTTTTTATTTAAAAAAAACACATTTTGGTGATATTTGATCATTGGTTACTTTTTTTAAACCATTAGATCTGTTTAACGACAGTTCGAGGATGAGGTGAATAGGAGAATCCAGTAAGGTTGGGCAGCGTTTGGAAAACTACGTTGTGTCTTCGTATCGTCGATACCACATTGCCTAAAGACGAAAGTCTTCAATCAGTGCATCCTACCCGTCATGACATACGGAGCTGAAACGTGGACACTTACGGTACGGCTGGTCCACAAGTTAAAGGTCGCCCAGCGGGCTATGGAACGAGCAATACTCGGCGTCTCTCTTCGAGATCGAATCCGAAATGAAGTGATCCGGCAGAGAACCAAAGTCATCGAGCAAGCTTAAGTGGCAGTGGGCTGGCCATGATGATGAACGACGGATCAAAAAGTCGCCCCTAAGTGTTGCTAAAGTCAGACGGCAGTCGCTTAATTGTAATTACCAGACTAATTAACCAGGGTACGCCTGAACCATGATCCAGGATTCTGGATCAAGGCTCTGGCGTACCCCGGGCTCCGAAGCCACGGTTTTGGATGCAACTGGGAATGGAACACTGTGATGATGATGCTGAAATGAATTATTGCAACTTTACCTTTTGATATACTTTAAGGTGACGGGTAGGGCACACTAGCGTGCATGATTATTTAATAAATAGTATAAGTGTTTGGCAAAAGGTTGTAACCCCAAAATTGTTTAAAATAGATCTGGATTAGTAGCTAAAATTAAAATCGATTGGCGTCGCTGGTGTGCCCTACCCGTCACCTTAAAGGGAATATTATAGCAATTTAAAAAATAAAAGTAGTCACATAAATTGCGCTAGTTCGCCTTTTATAACGGGCTCACAAATTAGTAGAGTTAACAAAGATTAGCAAAATGTACTATGCATGACGAATTAACAAAAAAAAATAACATAAATGTGGGATTCCTGAAAATCAAAATGAAAATTATTATCACTGTACTTAAGATTTTTATGAGAGAAAATAACGATTATCGCGATACGCGAACGATAGCGCTATCTTCGAAGAAAATTCGGCACTTTTACTTGATCCCCTGTTTGTCTAGCGTTTTAAATACCGGACCGTGATCCGTGATCCGTAAACAAAAAGTATGTTCCGAATTTTTTGAACATTGCTCGGGTTTGTGATCACCAATCCGCATTAAGCAAGCGTGGTGATTAAGCCTAATCCTATCATAGTAGCGGTAACTTGAGTTTTATGATGGAGGCCTTTGCCCTGCAGTGGGGCAGTATATAGGCTGATACTACTACTACTATTTGATCTCACATAGAAATTCGGATATGTCAGTATGATTACTAACAATCACTCATGTAGGCACCATCTCATCTTACTTTACTTTTACTTTGGGTCTTGGCCTTGGCCTTTTCTACTATGGACTGCCATGCGTGACGATCCCTGGGTATTCGCTCCAGTTCGTAAACTTTTTCGTTGCTTTAAGATCTTTTTCGATGCAATCGCACCATCTTTTCTTAGGCCTTCTCCTTGGTCTGCTGCGGCTTCCAGTCGGTCATTATTTTTGGAACTCTGCTTTTGTCCATTCTCTCAACATGTCCTGCCCGTTTGAGACGTTGCGACTTGATGAATTTGACGATCGTTTCATGATTCATAAGTGCCTCTAGCTCATGATTCATCCGAACCGAAACTGCGTAAAACTTTCTTTTCAAATACATCTAGTTTCTGGATTTCCTTCAAACATAGCTAGTTTCTGGTGTTCTTTCAAACACAGCTGGTTTAGACTATCTCATCCTAGCGTACAAATCCCCGTTTCATCCAAAGCCGTTGCTCTGGAGCCTAGGGTACGCTTAGACCATGATTCAAGATTTGGGGAATCTGGTAATTACAATAAAGCTACTACCGTCTGACTTTCGCAACCCTTTACAGGGGAACCCGGCCAACTGAATCACGGTTACACGTTTCAGAAACTATCTGAAACCTGCAGGTTTCCTCGCGATGTTTGCCCTCGCCGCCCAGCTAATGGTAGAAATACGCACATGACAATCACACATGTAGTATAATGCAAAAAACCTACCTACTATTAAATATTCCGAAGTTCCACCTCCGTGACTTGTAATTAAAATAACATGCAGATAAAACTTAACCCGTTAATAAAATGCCGCACCGAGAAGTTAACCCGCGCGTGCGTTAATTGTTTTCTAAATGGGCCGTAACATTTGTAGGGTTAAGTCTCAAAGCAGACAAATACAGAAGGTGCGTTGAATTCAAAAACTGTCTTAGAAATTCCAATTTTTATTATTCATGTAGGAAATGGAACGCGGTAAGTAAACAATAGATCAAACAGTACAATTTAGATGGACAGATCTACTACGAAAGTTATTTACGAACACTTAGGACATTGCAATGTTCAAGAAACACGTTTTTGTATTGCTAAAACGAAAAAGAGGAACACAAAGCATTTGAGCATTTTCTGATACACTAAACATTTACATGGGCGCTAATTACTGGGCACCAGGTGATGTTCTTATATTTTGTATGAACTTTTTGGATAAAGCAACTATTTACTTAAGAATAAATTTTCTTATATTTTCTTTTTTATGTGATAGATGGGAAACGAGACAGACCACCTTATAGTAACCGATTGTCGCAGCCCACGGACACTCGCAACACCAGTGCAAAAGGGGTCACATGTGCGCTGCCAACCTAAACTTTGGTCTGTCTGCATAATTAAAAAAAAAAACACAATCGCTGACCAAAATGATTTTCCAAGAAAACAAAAAAAATATTTTCCTTAATTTAAACATATTAATAACAAACGCGCGAATGGTAGAAAATTAGAAATACCCGCAAAGGGTATAGAATTCACAAATCCAGAGGTGCGTGCTCGGAGTTGACACAACCACCTCCTGTTCGGAGGGTGCACTTTTTTATCCTCTGAGTTAACATTGCTCCGTTAGGCATTACAAGCGTTCTTCTCAAGAATATCCCTTCTGCCACTCTCTGGTCAAGTACAACCGTACGTATTCGGGGACGTTTTTTTCAAACGCGCCGCCGTCGGCAACATTGATTGATGTTCTGTTTTCGCTTTGACGGCGAATAATTAAATAGTTCGCGATGGAAGCGATTCTTAAGCGGTGGAGGGTTAGAATACTTTAGATTTTTCCTAAGATAATAATGACCGGCTCTTGTAAATTATTTTATTTGAATACCGTAAAACTGGAATGGTGTTTGAAAAATTGTTGTTTGTGCTTTGGTTGTTGTTATGTCATCGCTATATGGGATATTGATGACTTGTGTGTTGTACCCGAAACTAATTAAACATTTTTATGGAGACACGCTAAGTTGGTTTTATTCAGTTAATAAATCACCACTGTGTTTCGCTGATTGAATAAGATATATACTCAAATCCAGACCGAGGGGAATAGGTTCGGCAGCGCACTTGTAACTCTACTGGTATTGTCTGTGCATGGGAGATGTCAATCGCTTATCATCAGGAGATATCATGCTCGTCTGGCACTTATCTTATAAAAAAGGAGTACATTTGCTATAACATAATGATCTCAGCGTGTCTTTATCGGTTGCGTTCAAAGCGCTTGCTTCTGAGAGCGAAGTCTCCTGCAAAACGTCCGTTGAGTGACATTTGGTACCACCAGCTCAATAAGAAAGCATTCATATTACACGGACATTATTATCTTCAAGCATAGAGCGTAATTTTTTATAAAAAAAAGGTCCGCAACATATTAGTGATCTCTCTGATTTCGCGGGTGTTCATGGGCGGCGTTGATTACTTTCCATCAGGTAACCCGCTTGCTCGTTTGTCGCCTCTGGCATAAGAAAGAAACATCAGCACCCACCACTGATCACTTACCCTAAGGCGACATGCTTACTCGTTTGCGATGCCCTCGGGTATTCATGGGAGCCTACCCTGAGCAGCAACTATATTTTTTTAAATAATATTTATGATAGATAGATTTCAGATGAGCAACAGCAGTGGAATCACCAATTTTAAACTCCCTCACTCCCTAGATTCGGCGAAACAAAGCACAGGTTTTCTGTGAGGTCATGGTTTAAGGTAAAGCCGCTGTGCTGAAATGTGTCTCTCCCACGTACAAGCCTCTGTTTCCCATAAAACATGACAAACGGATATCAACAAACAAAACTCAACATTATTAATGATACACAAACATTCCTATACTCCACAAAAACCCGCCATCACCTATTACCGCATACCCCAGTACATTTAAATGAGTCAGTACAAACGCAATAGCTCTTCTTTGTAGTCGGTTAAAAGTAGAGATGTGCAAACATCATTATTTATCGACAAACATCTAATACTATTTTTTTTATATGATAGGTGGCAGACGAGCAGACGCATCAACTGATGGCAAATAATTGCCGCCGCCCATTGACACCCCCGACACTAGTGGAGTGACAAGTTCGCTAACAACCTTTACACTCCGTGAAGTTAAATATGAAAGAAAATATTCCGCTGTTGATCCAGATATCCGTAACACAGGTGCTTGAGCTACCTATCTCGGAGTCAGATCAATGAATGTGATGTTGTGAAATATTTATTTATTTATTTTAATATCGACATTGCCCACCCGATTTGTAAGCTGAAGTGGCTAGCTGACCAGCCACGTCAGCCGTACAATAGATCAAACGTTGGAGTAAATATAAGATATTAATTTAGTACAAAAGCTTCTTTATATTTTGAAGATTGTTCATATAATACATTGTATTACACTGTTGTAAGAAAGAAAATAAATTAATAAATTTGTGAGGTAAATAACTTCTCAAATGAAAACCGCGCCTCGGTTAATGAAGTGTAGCCTACTGTCAGGCCAGGTGGATAGACGATTTCCCCAAGCAAGTTCTATTTTCTCCAAATGTTCAACAAACACAAGTGGATCCCAAACAAACTAACACCAGCATTGCCCCACGTTGTTTACTGCGTAAATAGCAATTGGTGCAAGAAATATATAAGCAATATTCAATAATTTATACAAATGTCTTTTCAAATTTTCACAATTAACGCAACAACAATAACAATAGTAACTTAGTATTTAAGTAATGTAATAGCATGTAAGCATGACAAAAAAAAGAGGAGTATAAAAAAACTGTAGGTAAAACCTGCTTTTTGTCTAATCAGCCACTGGCAATATTTTGACACTGATTTGAATTTAATGTATATACTTTGTTTATAACTATATATCATGTCTGACTGTCTTCATGTGACCAAGATACCATGTATACTTAAACCTATTAAATACAACTAGGTAATTATTTGGATACTCTAGCGGCTATTGTTCCGGCTTTTTTCCACTGCGTCCTTCCTCTGCATCAGAAAAAACACTACATAAAATAATAATAATAAAAAAAAATATAAAAAAATCATACTTAAAAACAAAATTATACATAGCCTTAAGACTGTCTTAGAAATTTAAGGAACTTTTAGGCACATAATCAAAAATTTTGTTACGCGGAGCACTGTATAAATTTTTTAACACAATAAAAACTAGCATAAAAAAGGCGCAGACCTTGGTCTGCGCCTTGGTGGTTTTTGAATGAAAAATAAATCCGCTGCCTCTTGAGTCAGCGGATTTATTTTTCATTTAAAAAAAAAAACAAGTGGAGGATACCAATCATATCCTGTCGTTTCTTCTGAGAGTCTTCTTCTTCTTTGAGAGCCTCTTTAGTTCTGAAGGTTGGCCGTCAGCTTTCTAAAATCCTCTCTGTTCGTTGCGAGACGAAGCAGCCGTTTCACAGATGCCATGCCAGTCTACTTCCTTATTATCACGCAGCCACAACTTTTTCCTTCTTCCAACGCGTCACCCCCTCTCTTCTGAGAGTACCTATGTAAAATTATCTCGCCGCTCTCTCCTGTACGTAATATCGAATGACTGCCATATAGCTCGTGTCCACTCGATGCTAAGAAATCGATACATGTTCCCGTCCCTAGTAAAAGCACCGCTACATTATGCAAATCCGCCTCGTCGACTTCACGAGTCTTTAATCAAAGAACCGACAGAATTGTTAGGTTCTTTTTATTTTTAATTAATCGAATTAATCGTACGAACGTGAGGGTTGGATAGTTAGGGTGACTGTGTTCAGGTGTTCGTCACTGTCAAGGTTTTGTTATGAAGCGCACATGTGACTCCACCGGTGTCGCGGTTGTCTCTGAGCGGCGGCAATCGCTTCAGGCGATCAGTCTGCTCTTCTGCTACCTCATCATTTCAGGCAATAGACGTCCACTGCTGGACATAGGCCTTCCCCAATGTTCTCCACACAGATCGGTCTTGTGCCACCCGCATCTAATGGATTCCCGCGATCTTCACCAGATCGTCGGTCCACCTTGTAGGAGGCCTGCCACGGCTGCGACTTCCTGTACGTGGCCTGCCACGCGAGGACTCTTTCCGCCTCAACGGCCGTCTGTTCTCCTCGCTATGTGCCCTGCCCATTGCCACTTGAGGCATGCAATCCTTTGGGCTACGTCTGTGACCTTAGTTCTCCTGTGGATCTCATCATTTCTGATAAGATCACGCAGGGAGTCTACTACCTATCACATAAAAATAAGTATTTCTTGTTTGAAAATAATAACAAGTACATACTTTGATTTGAATCTTGATCACGAGCTAGTATTGTTTATTATATAAAGTAAAGTATCAACCTATAAACTGTCCCACTGCGGGACAAAGGCCTCCATCATAGAAGTCAATTTATCACTACTATGATGGGATTAAGCTAAAATACCACGCTTGCCAAATGCGGATTGGTGATCACAAACTCGAGCAATGTTCGAAAAATTCGGGACATACCTTTGCTCGACCCGGGAATCGATGACCCCGAGATCATTGCCCGGTACTTAAACCACTGGACCTACGGGGAATTTATTATATCTTTAGGTGTCGGTGTGCCTTTAGGGATCAATGGTGCCGCCACCAGTTTTTTAATTGATTGTAACAAAATTAAGACTATAAATTAAAAATTGATAAGGACATTATAAATTATAAAAAAATCTGTGAAAAAAAACCGCCTTCAGAAACCACAAACTGAAAAGTGTAAAATAATATTTTTAACGCTTTATTCACTTCAAATAACATTTTATAACAGTACACTCGAGAAAAGGTTTACGTCAAATGACTAACAAAGTAATTGTGAGTACAGTATTGAAAGAGCTATCCTTTAACTCTAAATCCTTTAACTATCCATGGCTTTTGCATCCAGCTCTTGCCAGTCATCCTGCGCAAATCATATAAATAAATCATTTTGCTTAATTTAGAACCAATATCTGTTATAAATTTATATATTTCAATCGATAATTTATGTATAAACAATCATAATTCTAAAATTAATAATAAGAATAATACTCAATTGAATAAGGCATCATCAATTTTTAATTTAATTAGACATAATTATGATATTAAAAATGATATTGACATGATTTTTTCTAAGCACAATACTTTGCGCAAGAGACGCTCCCAAAGTGGTAAATTGTGTCCCCCCCCCCCCCCCTAACTTCTATAATAAATGAATTATAAAACTAAAAAAATATATATGATGTTACATAATCATGAAAACTAACAATGAAAATTTTGCCTTTGACTTGTTTTCTGATATTTTTCACTTTTTACAGCATACCCAGAATTATATTGTATTTAGCACTAAAAAACAATTACACACTTAAAGTACAATTAATTTCCCATCTAAAACTATATTTCAGAAAGCTTCAAATGTAACAGTTTTGTTTTCTTACTCAAGAATAAAAATCGTATCTCATAATAGGCATCCTTACTCTACAATCAGTAATTGTAAAATCAGCCATCCCTATTTTTGTACCTAGGTCTAGTATTGGGATGTACTATCGGACTACTCAACAAAAACGTTGTTTAATACCTAAATAAAATAAGTAAAAACAAAAAAATGCCAATTTAATAATCTCCTAATTTTTTGTCAGTTAAAATATACAAAGAATTTAGCCCCATTGACAACTCGACCGTAAACTGTTATCTGTAGAGAACATTTAAATAAAACATTTAAATGTCTTTCCTTACTCCCTTTTCCCCTAAACATTTCCATCGTTTTCCAAAGAGATTTGATTAGCAATACAACCCTTTCATGTTTTTGGCACGTTGGAAATTAAGATCGTCGAGAACGATTCAAAGCAGCGATCCACATCGAAGCAACAGGGGCGTATGAATATTGCCTTGGTAGATACTTTGGGGCTCTTGGGGGCACTATACACCATCCAATTGAATCCTTCTTCTATCCTACCTGAAGTTGTTTAGTAGAGATCGCTCCTAGCGATAAGATTGCCTACAATGTACACTGTAGATACAGTATCATCATCATTTGGACTGCCTCGTTGGCGCAGTGAATAGTGCGTCGCATTTTAAAGCGAACGGCTGCTTTTGGGGTTAGGGGTTCGATCCCCGGGTCGGGCCAAACCTGGTGTCCCATTGGCATTACCCAATGGGACACCAGTGCAAGGGAATAGAGAGTACACTTGTATTGGCGCACATATTTGAGCAGTATAATATATCCTAATCCGAAATCGGTTTGAGGATCATTATTATTATCATCGTCATCATTTTAGTCAATAAATGTCCACTGCTGGACATAGGCCTCCCCAATGATCTCCACACAGATCGGTCCTGTGGCACCCGCATCCAAGGAATTCCCGCGACCTTCACCAGATCGTCGGTCTACCTTGTGGGGGGCCTGCCACGGCTTCAACCTCCACTTGAGGACCTGTCTGCCCCATCGGCCGTCTGATCTCCTCGCAATGCGCCCTGCTCATTGCCACTTGGACTATGGCTTTGACCTTGGTTCTTCTGCGGATCTCATCATTCACACAAAGCCGGCGTGAAGTAGTGCCTAAGCCGTGTTCCGCCAAGTAAGTAAGGGTATCGGGCGCCCAAGTTACAAAGTTCAAGCTCGGCCGAGAGTGTAGTGGAATAAAAACTCTTTCTATGTGCCGGGGGTGTGCTGGAATAGGACACTGTCATACCTGTTGAGGGGGGTCCTAAGTCCGGGCCCCTTTTAGTTAAGACGGTATTGCATGGGAATTATAAGGAAGTTGTCTTCAGAGTTTTATTAGCTTTTGAACATTTTATTTCACGTTTATGTTTGAAAACCAACCAGCAATTTTTTTTGCGAAAAAGGAGTTTCTTTTTTTTTTAAGCGAAATTCAATTCTTATTTGCACAATTTCTGCATGAGTGAACGCGCCCTGTAAATTGTGGTTCAATTTATTGAAATTTGATGCTTTGATAAAATACGTGGATTTAAAATTAAAATAAAAAAGAGGAAGTTAAGCCTTTTTCGCTGGCAAAACAAAAGACTGTCAGAATTAAGAGATTATTTTCAAATCCAAATAAATAAAGAAATCGTAAACCTTTTTTTCGAGACATACAAAATTGATGAACAGATCCTGATTTATTTTAGTGTCTCCGATCGTTTGTTTTGTTTTTTTTTTTAAGCACGTATGTTTTTAAATCATATCAAATGAGTGACCGAAATAGAAGAGCAGTATTTTCTGGCACAGGAATTATCAAGCTTAAAAGATGGCTTCAAGATTGAAGATGCATCCGAAGAAGAAGAGGCTCCAATCACGGGATGATTTAATATAAATTCATATTTCTGGAGAAAAAAAAGTTATAATTAAAAGCTCTCGTTGGGCTACTCAATCTGTCAAGCTTTAATTGGGGCTAACGCGTGCAAAAAATCCGCAAGATGGCGTACCATAGGTCATCTACAAGGTGATTTGATATTTTTAAACGTGATCTGTCAAAATGTCAATTTTACAAACTAAACAACTAATGCTGTTGATGTTGGACTTGGACCTCAGTCCAACAGTACAATATGAACCCTGTAGGGCACTGCAAACATATACACAGAAGACCGGCGTGAAGAAGCGCCTGCGCTGTGTTTCGCCGTGTGACTCCACTGGTGTTGCGGGTGTCCATGGGCGGAGGAATTGCTTACCATCAGGTGATCCGTGTGCTCGTCTGTCACCTCTCATATAAAAAAATACTACTTTTATAATTTGTCAAACATTATGTCTGCACTGTTAAATATTTGAGGGGTCTAAAAGCAAAAACGCCACTGTCCTAAGTAAATACTTAGGATGGTGATTTTTTTAGACCCCATTTAATACCTCATTAAAACTAAATCGTAAAACGTGACCTATTAATTCCTGTTGACAAGCCAACTATCGAGTTTATCAATAAAATTCTACTCTAATAAAGTAGCGAATGTCTATTTTCTCAATGCAACATACACCATAAAACATGTAGACACATTTCTTAATTTCAAACAAACCACTTAATACGCTATAAAACAAAAAATACCCCTTTATAGTAACAGCGTAAAAACCATTAAAATTGAATTAATTACAATAAAAAAAACTCATTATTTATTCCATACACCTGCATAATTTTGAAAGCGGGCCCATTTGCATTTTTTAAACTTTTTTTTTGGAATTCAAAACGTGTTTTTTCGATGTCCTCTTCTAATTAATTGAAATGAAAGGGTTGATGTAGGCTATCTCTTTATCTCTGTATACAGGGCGTACAGTTTTGAACTTGGGTGATTAAAAAATAATCAACATGCGGTAATTAATTTTGTGATTGATGGATTGTTTTCGGTGTTGAGGGTTAAAGGGTCAAGTTATTTTTTAAAGTAGGACTACAAATACGATTTAGGGACCTTCAAGAGAAGAGCATACCCCTTTTAATGGCCGGCAACGTATTAGCGATGTTTCTGATTTCACAGATCCTCATGGGCGGCGTTGATTACTAACCATCAGGTCATTCGCTCGTTTTTCGCCACTAGCATAAAAAATGTGATAGGTGGCAGACGAGCAGACGATGCCGCCGCTCCTGGACTGGGTGTTTATGGTGACTTCGATCAACCCAGGAACATGGAACCAGTTCCATAGTACAAGAAAACACCTAAGTTTGGAACCCGGGACAATATATGTGGTAATGTCTTAATTTACCTTCAACTATTTACACTTTAAAAATCAATTCGTGTCTCCTTTTTAGGGTTCCGTAGCCAAATGGCAAAAAATGGAACCCTTATAGATTCGTCATGTCTGTCCGTCCGTCCGTATGTCATAGCCACTTTTCTTCGAAACTATAAGAACTGTACTATTGAAACTTGGTAAAAAGATGTATTTTGTTAACCGCATTACGATTTTTACACAAAAATTGGAAAAAATAAAAATAATTGGGGGTCTTTAAAATTGATGTTGAGGTTTTTAACATCATTTTTTTCTAAACACAATACTTTACGCAAGAGACGCTCCAAAGTGGTAAAATGTGTCCCCCCCCTCTAACTTCTATAATAAATTAATTATAAAACTAAAAAAAATATATGATGAACATAATTAAAAAAACTAACAACGAAAATTGGTTTGAACTTCGCACTTGGCCGGTTTTTTTTTTTATGTGATACCGTGAAACCTTACTACTTTGCCCTCGGGGGACATGTTTGCCCAAAAATGAAAATTAACTAAAACGTACCATATACTTTTTATTTTAACAAAGTATGGCATCTAGGGAAAACTACTATATACTAACTAAAATATCGGTTTGGCAACACTGACTAATACGATCGCAGCTAATTCAGTCATCTGTCAGCGGCCGTCAAAAAGGCATTGTCGAAGGTGGTGCAAAAACGTTTCTGGAGTTTTGCATCCAGTATTGTCAGGAAACGCTGCTCAGTTAAGATTCATTATTGTTAACGTGTAGAGCATTAATTGTTGCTGCTTTTAATCATGATCTCCTTCTTCTACTCGTATTAACTAGCGAAAAAATTGTGTGGGCAATGTTGTAAACAATTTTATATACTGAGTTCGACAACATTGCCCAGCTAAACATGTTGTTAGGGTTGACACTATTGAAAACAAAACAAGGACTCATGTAGGTAGGTATAATTCTAAGTATAGGCTGACGTGTCCTGCGTAACGTTATCTTTGTCGTAATAATAATTATGATAGTTTATAAGTGATTTAATGCCTGCATACTGCTCGTGTCAGTTTGGGACACGCTTAATGCTACTATGTGGCAGACGAGCTGACGGATCACCTGACGGTAAGCAATTGCCGTCAACCATGGACACCCGCAATACCAGCGGAGTCACAAGTGCGCTGCCAACCTTTAAACTCCCCTTTCCCCCAGATGGGGCTTTCGGTACACTCACGCAGCGAATCACAGCTGCTTCACGTTTTCTGTCAGGCCATGGTGTCACTCTGGTCGAGATGTCCCATTTATGCCGAAGCGTGGCTCCTAAAGTCAAAGTCAAAGTCTATTGTCGTTATTAAACCAAACGAATGCGTTTGTGTCTGTTTGTTTGTCCAACTTTCACGGACACCGACACAAACACATTAGTTTGGTTTTTGTTGACACCCTGTTTATTCCAACCGGCAGCGCCAATGACTACATATCACAAAGTCTGTCTTTATATCTAGAATTACGATATAAAGGGAATACTGTCAGAAAATTTCACACCCCTTATCTTGCCAGTTAATTAAACGATACATTTATACGAATGTTTTGCATAAAAAATAAAACGGGAATTGCTATTTTATTCTTAAATAATATTATTCATTCTTATAGTTGCTAATCGAATACCGTTTACAACTTATTAGCTTTCACTTTTCCTTAAATAAAATACTATAATCTTATTATTTTTTCAAACAAAATCCAATTCCGTCATAGTAGCGATAACTTGATTTCTATGATGGAGGCCTTTCCCATGCAGTGGGACAGTATATAGGCTGATACTTTAAATAAAATACCGTGTATTTTATTCATAAAAGCTCTTTAAGGTAACACCGCGAAGGTACACAAATACTTTCTTAAAAAATAATTTAAGGAAAGTATCAATTTTTTTTAAGACGAACTTATGTATATACTTCCTACAAGTAACAATAATTGCCATTATTGCTGATAGTAGCTACATTTAGTATTTTTTTTATATGATAGGTGGCAGACGAGCAGGCGGATCACCTGATGGTAAGCGATTGCCGCCGCCTATGGACACCCGTGACACCTGTGGAGTCCCAATACGCTGACAACCTTTAAACCCCTCTTTCCTCCGGATGGGGCCTTCGGTACCCACAACACAGTGCTGTTTCACGCCGGTTTTTTGTGAGGCCGTGGTATCACTCCGGTCGAGCCGGCCCATTCCTGCCGAAGCGTGGCTCTCCCACGGTAATATTATCGAGATTATTGTTACTTGTAGGAAAATATTATTACATATGTGGGTCGCAAAAATTGTTAATACTTTCTTTAAAGTATTTGTTGCTCACTTTTTAAAAAAATGCCTATTCGCCCCAATAAATATAAATCACTTGGCGGTACTATTATAGTCGCTGTGTCGCCTTAAATCCTTGTCAACTAAAATCGTGTTAAAACAGTTTCCATTCTTTTTTCGATATTTTTTGTTTCAAACATCAAAACTGCTCTATAACGCCGTCTTTTTATGCTAAAGGCGACAAATGCGCAATAGAAACGCGCCCATGAAAATGTTTTAGCTAGCAAAGGTTTTTTTCCTATGTATTTGGTTTCATATTAGGAAGTGGGACTTGCTATTTGATACAAGTCATCTGCTGTCAATGTTATATTTATGTTTCGCTGTACTATTTGTTTTGATTTGCGTAAATGCGTAAAAGATGGGAACAATACAAATAATAGATATATAATTTAATTATTTATGAGTACTTACTGTTATGTTTTAACTTTCTAGCCTGAGAAACAGGTTCGCCTAGTTCAGGCATTTGTATTTATCTCTGACCTTATTTGAATAGGTTTACATATGTATTATTCGTGTAAAATTATTATCTGAATAAATTGAATTGAATTGAATTTATATAATATAATATACATATGTATGTATACAATTAATATTTATTAACTATTTTTTGAAATTTTTTGCTAGCAAAGGTTTATTGAGATTGATTTTGTCTTGTGTGCTAAAGATCGTGAGTTTGATTCCCGGGATAAATGTTCATGTGATGAATATTTGTGCTTGTTCTGGGTCTGAATGTAATAAACGCATTTTTTTTATGATATAGGGGGTAGTCGAGCAGACATACCTGTCACCTGTATGTACGTGGTTACCACCGCCCATGGACACCTACACGTCAAAGGAGTCACATAACAAGTGGGCTGCCGACATTTTTAGTTTAAAGGTTCAAAGGTTGGTAGCGTACATGTGACTCCACGGTGTTGCGAGTGTCTATTGGTGGTGGCAATCGCTTACCATCAGGCGATCCATCAACTTAACAAAAGGATCTACATGAAAAGGTCTTTTTTATGGTTACTTTGTCGTAAATTACACAGGTACATTAAGCTTTCACTCGAATTCATTAAATGGCTCCGTGACCTTGACTAATATTATTTCCCATTTATTTGTCATCAGTTTGACATTTTATTTGAATTAAATTGACATTATGTAATAGCGTGCTATCAAATGTTATCTCGCCTATAGTATAATATCATAGGAATAAATAAATAAGCTACTCAGTATAGAATCAGGTCAATGTACAAAATGTTTGAATAAAATTGTGTCAGTGTACGAGTGTACCATGAAAATGTACTGCTGTATAACCTTCCTATACAATTCCTTCCTAAACAAACCATCCGCCTTAAAATGGCTGTCTCCTTACTTATTCAAAACAATATTGCTTTCGTTTCTCAAAATTCAAATCATTCGCGGTCCCAGCCATCAAGTTGACATCAACAAATTCTATTGCGCTCTCCATTCTATTCAGTAAGCCTATGCTTAAAATGAATTACATCAGCCGTCAGAAACATTAGACGGTTACAATTTGTAGTTCAGTTCGTTGGACATTGTTTACACGGGGAGATTTTATCGAAGTGATAAATTAAAAACATAAATAAGTCAGCAACTTCGGTACTTCGGTTCGGTCCCCTGCGTGATCGTATCAGAAATGATGAGATCCGCAGGAGAACTAAGGTTACAGACATAGCCCAAAGGGTTGCATGCCTCAAGTGGCAATGGGCAGGGCACATAGCGAGGAGAACAGACGGCCGTTGGGGCAGAAAGGTCCTGTAGTGGAGGCCACGCACAGGAAGTCGCAGCCGTGGCAGGCCCCCCACAAAGTGGACCGACGATCTGGTGAAGATCGCGGGAATCCATTGGATGCGGGCGGCACAGGACCGATCTGTGTGGAGAACATTGGGGGAGGCCTATGTCCAGCAGTGGACGTCTATTGGCTGAAATGATGATGATGATGAACTTCGGTACTTGGGATCAATATTGACTGACCAGGATAAGGTTAAAGAAGATGTAAATGCTAGAATCATGACCGGAAGCAGGTCTATTCTTTTAGCAAACTATTTCGCTCGAAACATCTTAGTTCAAAATCCAAACTTTCCATCTACAAAACCATAATCACCCCATCACCACCAGTATGATACATGGTCATTGACAGTTAAGGAAATCCAAAAACTGACCAGATGGCGCAATTGGTAGTGACCCTGCCTCTTACGCCCAAGGTCGTGGGTTCGATCCCCACCCTGGACATACATTCGCGCGATGAACACTTGTGTTTGTTCGGTGTATGGGTGTAATATATGTATTTAAGTATATATTTGCGTTCCTCTGTTGTCTGATATCTGTAACTCAAGTGCTTAAGCTACTTAGTACGGAATCAGGTCAACGTATGAGGTGTTGTGTAAATAAAAAACTAGCTGTTTAAAAGGAAAGTTTTACCCAAAGTGTTTGGGCCTCTCAGAGATACGCAATTTAACTATGGGAGCGTCTCTTGTGCAAAGTATTGTGTTTAGAAAAAAAATATGTTAAAAACCTCAACATCATTTTTAAAGACCTATCCATAACCCACACGTATAGGTTTGATGAAAAAAAAAAAATTTGAAATTCAATTTAAAGTATGGAGACCCCCCAATTTTTGTGTTAAAATCGTAATGCGGTTAACAAAATACATCTGTTTACCAAGTTTCAATGATATAGTTCTTATAGTTTCGGAGAAAAGTAGGATATGGACGGACAGACGGACAGACATGACGAATCTATAAGGGTTCCGTTTGGCTACGGAACCCTAAAAAGATAAAAAAAGGCAGGCAGAACATTTATGACTCCACTGCTGTTGCGAGAGACCATCAACAGTGGCAACTGCTAACCATGTAGGTGATACCTGTACTTGTCTACCACTTACCATAGACTACATCTTATTTACTGAAAACGGCCCGTGTAAACGCCACACCGCGCCGAGCCTGTCTCGGTCTCCCTCCACTGGTCTTTAATTTGAACGGAGTGCTTAATTTAAATTTAAATAACCCTTTCTATGGTGGCGGCTTTTAGTGGGTTCGATTCCTATGGGAATACTCGTTAATTTCTACTTCATGTAAGTTGGGGGCGAATTAGACAGATCGATGGAAAATCAATTAAGTCAGCGGTTGTGAATATTTGATTTTCAATTTGAATAGTTTGTAATTGATCTCATCGTATCAAATTTAATTACATAATACCGGGTCGAGTCTTTATTATTTAAAAAGCTGGGTAAATTTTTATATTAGTTAACCCAGCAAATGCTGAGGTCGGGACCTGATTGACCACACACAACCACACCACCTCTTATTATATCGTCTCTTGTCTTTGTATCTGTATCGTGTCGTGTTATGCCTATTGTACATATTAACTTTTTCTGTGTGTACATTTATTGAGCATCACAGCTCAATAAATGTATTTACTTTCTTTCTTTTCTTTCTTTTCTCTTCTGCTCTTCGGAGCCTAGGGCACGATTAGACAGCGTCCTTATGTTCGTCTATCACCTATCACAAAAAAACATAACGTAACCATAATCCATCAGAAGCCTATCAAGACTAGAGCGCAAAATACTTTTTGCGCTGGAAAAAGTCTTAAGATCAAATGAATTATAAAAAAGTTCAAGCTTTGAAAAGAACCCTGAGCTTCGAATTTAATAAATTTGAAGTGAGCTTTACAAACAACACCTAAGCCCTATATAAGTGTACTCAGAGGCTTAGTCTTTGATTATTCAAATTGGGAGAGCCACGCTTCGCCCGGAATGAGCCGGCTCAACCGGAGTGATACCACGGCCTAGAAAACAAGCGTGAAGCAGCACTGTGCTGTGTTTCGTTAAAGGTTGGCAGTGCACTTGTGACTCCACTAGTGTCGCGGGTGTCTATGGACGGCGGCAATCGTTGATATGAAATGTAAATATCTGTTTTTTTATTTAATAGGTGGCAGACAAGCGAACGGTTCGCCACAAGTGCGCTGCCAACCTTTACACCCCCCTTTCCTCTGGATTGGAACTCCGGTACCCTCACTCACGCAGCGAAACATCACAGTGCTGTTTCACGCCGGTTTTCTTTGAGGCCTTTAAATTTGTGGCATGGTTGTTATTGCTGTGTGAAAAGTACTATCATTTCTTAAATAGAATATAGTGACAGGTGAATTAATTAAAATATACACTTTTAAGAGAAGATAAAACTTTTGTTTTTTTTACATTATAGCGGACAAATGAGCAGACGGCACACCTGATGGAAAGTGGGCCTATGAGGCGATCTGCTCGTCTGCCACTTATCACATAAAAAAAAGACTGTGCTGATTCATCATCATCATATCAGCTACACGTCCTCTGTTTAACATAGGGCTCCCTCAATAACTTATGAATGACGTCCTGTGACGTCGACGTGACGTCGACGTGACGTCGACGTGACGGCGTGAATTTATGACGTCCTCTGTCCATCTGCCGGTTGACGGTTCGTGGCCTCCATCCAAGAAACTTTTAGCCCCATCGTAAAAATCGTGATTAAATTAGTTTTTTTTTTGGTCAATAGGCTAAAGCTTGACCACAATCGCACCTGATGGAAAGCGACGATAAAGTCTAGGATGATACGCGTTCGCCTAAAAGATGCCTGTTCACTCTTACCTTAAAGATGTCCAGATTATAGTAGACAGGAAAAACAAACCTCGGTAGGGAGTTCCATTCCTTAGCCGTCCTCATTATAAATGTGAAGCGAATCGCTATAATTGTAAAGCAAAATAAAAGATTCCCAATCTAATTAATTATTGTGTTAACTTATCAAACATTCCGGGGGTGGGCAGCCATAATTATAAGATCTCTTTCACTTAACCAGTGCGTGGCGCTGGCATGCGATTTTGTGCACGCGATTTCGTTATGCATAGTGCATATTGCATTTGGAATTCCGAATTCTCTTAGGGTGAGGTCGTGTGATGGAATTCGAGGGGCTGTGATTTTTTGGTGCGTGTCTCTGATAAGTTTATGATAAGGCTATGTGTGCAATGTTTGGAAGAAAAAGCTAAACAGAAATAAAGTTAAATTAGTTATTTGGGTTTTTTTGCACGCAACCGTTCTCGCTTCGTTTAAATGAACTTTTTCGATATTAGTAAATAATTTTTATCTATACATTTTCATTTAATGTTTTCTGAGATAATGAGCTCTTGTTTGATAACATATAAATCCAATTTTGATTGAAAAAATTTTGTATGATAATATCCAAATTAGCATGCTATTATTAAGTAGTAAAACATGAGCACATTGTATTATTTATCGTAAGACCGTTTATACCAAATGTTTTAAGCAAATAAATAATTTTATCTTATCTTTATATAAATAATAGTCTTTTTTTGTAAAAAAACATTTTTTTTATTTTATATTTTATTTTTTTTTTTTTTCATATTATTTGCGTCGTTAATTAAGCATTAAAACCAAGAAAACTTTATACTTTCCCAAAAAAAAGGGAATCGATTATATAAAGCTTCGTAAAACGTAGTATGGGATATGAAAACTGATATAGTATATAGAACATTTTTGACCCAATTTGAGAGTTTCCTTTATTGATTGAAATGCTTGAAGAAAAACATTTTGCAATAAAACGTTATATTTTTAACATATGACATTGTCAATTGAGTACGTTAGTGTTAAAAATACGCTATGAATACTTACATAAATAAATAAATAAATATTTCACATCACATACATTGATATGACCCCGAGATAGGTAGTTCAAGCACCTATGTTACGGATATCAAAACCAACAGCGGAATTACAAATGTATACATTAATTTTTTTTATGTGATAAGTGGCAAACGAGCAGACGGATCATCTGATGGTAAGCGATTGCCACCGCCCATGGACACCCGCGACACCAGTAGAGTCACAAGTGCGCTGCCCCTTTTCCACTGGATTGGGCCTCCAGTACCCTCACTCACGCGTCGAAAAACAGCACAGTGCTGCTTCACGCCAGTTTTCTGTCTAGCCGTGGTATCATTCCGGTCGATCCCCACCCTGGACAAACATTCATGCGATGAACGCACGAATGTTTGTCCAGGGTGGGGATCGAACCCACGACCTTCGGCGTAAGAGTAAGGCAATTACCACTCATGTGATTGAGGGAGACCCGTGCCCCAGCAGTGGGGACTTAAATGGGCTGACGATGACGATGATGAATGGTAGAAAAACGCACATAGATTTGAGAAATCCAGAGGTTCGTGCTCGAATTTGTACCACGACCCCGATATATGGAAGGCGTATTCTTATCTCTTTAGCAACCTTCGCATCTGAGTGTACGTCGTATTCACACTGTAACTGCAATCGATTCTCACCCTTATGTCAAACACGTATGGTTCAATATCAATTAAATAATTTTGACAGTAGTAAACTGATGTGCGGCTGTGTATACATTAGTTACAATAGCAAATTATCCCATCACAATTAAGATATTGGAGTATTAACAACATTAACTATTGGTCAGCTCCGAGATACATATCTTATGTTAAGCCTGCCTGATATTAAGCTGCTATCAGACAATTATATCTTACCAATTTACCATTAATTTCTGTTTTATCACAGTACCAAGACAAGCAGTAGGAAATATCTGGCCTCATAACGTCGGCAGTTCGCTTATGGGATTGAGCATAAAAATGTTTGATAAGTTACCTCAAATTATTATTGACTTGCCCACACATAAGTTCAAATTGTATATAAAAAAACCGGCCAAGTGCGAGTCGGGCTCGCGCACAAAGGGTTCCGTAGCAGCAAAGTCCAAAATTACAGTTAAATCAACCTATCTCAAAAACTATAAGAGATACTTTGATCAAACCAAAAATCGTTGAAAGAGTTAATTAGCATGCATCACCTCTATTTTTTTTAGAATTTTATACCCCGTAGTTATAAAAATAGAGGGGGGGGACATACTTTTTACGACTTTGAGAGCTGATATCTCAAAAACCGTTCACTTTAAGAAAAATGTTTTTTAGAAAACTTTATATCATTTTAAAAGACCTTTCCATTGATACCCCACACGGGTATGTACATCGAAAAAAAAAATTTCATCCCTCAGTTACATGTATGGGGGGCCCCACCCCCAATTCTTTTTTTTACTATTTAGTGTCATATTTTTGTAGCGGTTCATACAACACATATTCCCATCAAATTTCATCACTGTAGTACTTATAGTTTCCGAGTAAATCGGCTGTGACAGACGGACAGACGGACAGACGGACAGACGGACATGACGAAACTATAAGGGTTCCGTTTTTGCCATTTTGGCTACGGAACCCTAAAAAGGCTTAAAATAGACGAGTTTTTTAATGAAAATAATTTAGGGACATATTAGTAACACAAAAATAGTACTTTAAAGTTAATGGTGACATTTTGTAAAACAACTTTTTTTTAAGAGTTAATGCTAAGTTTCTTGTTGGTGTCTTCTTGGCAGTAAAATACATTCCGAACCAGTGGTAAACATGTTGACATTCATAAGTGTTCTGTATGGACCTAAATTGAACACTATTTTAATATTTTTTGTATTTCATTTTTATTTCAATACCTACATTATATCTACTATTGGCTCGCCCTCATTTTGCACAGTGACATGAAGTGTAGAAACAAGTTTTTTCTTTTTTTTACCGGACTACGGCAAAGCCAAAAAGGAAAGGTTATGATTTTAGCAGTCTATTTATTAATTTATTTAGGACAAACAACAAGACATACACCTTACAAACTAATGTTACATTTTGTAGGTTACGTGTACATAGTGCTGCCTTACTTATAGTCTGCCACGGAAAGTACAATACAGAAAATAGTAGTTGGCAGCAAAATAATCTACAGAACACATAGTAGTGAATAACTGAGTTGCAAACTAACAAAAAAAAACAAAAACTAACTTTTACTAACTAATGTTTTCATATTTTTAATCTAAGTATTTAATTTTTTAATCAATTCAGGAGTAAGGATATTTATTTTATATATGTAAGTAATTAAGTATGTAAATATGTTTGTATGTTCCAAGATTTTGCTCAAGAAATTACTCAGTCGATTTTGATGAATAAGATTTTTGTAATTTTTTTAAGGTGTATCATGCGGCGCCAGTAGATTTGTATTAATCATAGACACAAAACATTGTGTTACTTATTACAAATCGCGAACTAAGGATAGTCCGGGAACAACATGCGTGCCAGCCTCTTTTAACATTGCGTGTTGGAACGGGATGTCATGAGCTTTAGTCTGGTAACAACTTTAGATTGCGATTTATAATAAGGTAATAGTATGCTATATTCACAACAAGTTTTCCACACGATTTGGACGCTTGATCCACAAGTTAAAGGTCGCTCAGCGGGCTATGGAACGAGCAATGCTCGGCGTCTCTCTCCGAGATCGAATCCGAAATGAGGTGATCCGGCAGAGAACCAAAGTTATCGACATTGCTCACCGGATTAGCAAGCTTAAGTGGCAGTGGGCTGGCCATATTAGCCGCAGAACCGACAACCGATGGGGTAAACGAGTTCTGGAGTGGAGACCGCGTCTTGGCAAACGTAATGTAGGGCGCCCTCTGGCTAGGTGGGGGGACGATCTGCGCAGGATGGCTGGCAAGAGCTGGATGCGAGAAGCCATGGATGGATCACAGTGCGAACAATTGGAGAGGCCTACGTCCAGCAGTGGACTGCGATAGGCTGATGATGATGATGATGATGCTATATTATGTCAATAAATTCATTCTTATTCTTTTATCTAATTCTCACTTCCCACAACATTTCTAAAGACAAAGCGCTCGACAATGTTTGACGCTCTTCGCGTGCATTTAATGAGATACAAGTTTGAATTCACAAAATTTTCACGGTTGTTAATTATCTTATTCTTCTAATACCTATTAAGATGAAATGGACAGATAATATGTTAAGTGGTCGGGAGGTTCATTCACACATTGTTTACGGGTGGTACTAAAAACAGGTAATTATTTTCACATAATCGTATATTTTCGACGGAATTAGTCGGATCTGTAGACGGTTTCGTGACTCTTAGAATAGTTATTTACGGGATTTCTACCAAGGTACATTTTTGAGTTTCAAAATAAAATAAAAAATAAGGTACATGGTATAAATCCCGTAAATAACTATTCTAATGTTAGTGAGCATTAAAGTTTAAACAACATATTGTTTTGTGACTGTTCGACCACGAAATTTGTTTTGAGACCTAAAAGAATCTAACTACTTCTTTCCTGCTGCTAATTTTAACTACTTCTAAGTTGCCATTAGTAGCGTTTCCGAATACATCTTATCTTATCTGTTAGGGGCCATTTTAATGGGGCACGTCGACCCTTAGGGATCTTTTGTACGTCCGCTTTCCTTTGCACTCCTACGAAAAGATTCGTTTCATTAGCGTCACGATGTCTTGATTGAAGTGTATGTAGTCTCCTGGCTTAGGATAAGTGTTACCTAGAAGACGCATTCTACCTCTGGCTAGTGAGTCGCCTAAAAGATATTATATGGTTTCCGTCTTCTCTTTGCATGCTCTGCAGTCACTGTTCGATGTTATGTTCATCTTCATCAGCGTTTTGTTCGTTGCATAACACCCAGTTACCGGTCCTATGAGTATCCTTGTCTGTTGTCTATTGCCTCCAAGAAGATTTCTTTGCCATATTCGAATAGATACTATAAGGGCTAAGGGCTTATTCCTTCCGGAAGAGCCCACAACACATGTGATACCTCGAGTGTTGCAGAAGTCTTAGGTCAGCGGTGATCACTTACCACCAGATCCGGCTACTCGCTTATCCTCTATGATGTAAAATAAATCTTCTATTACCTTAGTTTTGTGGGATGGTCAAGTCGCGTTTTATGAAGATTACAACTTAGAGACCTTCAAGAAACGAGCGTACTCTTTTCTAAGCCGGCGACGCATCAGTGACTCTTCTGATCTCACAAATGTTAATGGATGCTTATTATTTACCCTCGGGTGAAGCGTTAGCAGGTTTGTCGCCCCCAGCATAAATAAAAAGAATAATATACACTTACATTTCCAATCAAAAATGTATTTTTTATTATTATTTATGTTATGTAATACCTATTATTATAATAATTATATATCACATTTGTGCATGGTTATTTAATAAATAGTATAAGTTTTTGTCGAGAGGTTGTAACCCTGAAATCGTTTAAAATAGATTCAGTTTGATAGCTAAAAATTTAAATAGATTGGCGTCGCTAGTGTGCCCTACCCGTAACCTTAAGGACCTGCAAGAGAAGAGCGTACTCTTTTTTAAAAGGTCGGCAACATAATTAGCGATTTCTCTGATTTCGCGGATGTTCATGGGCGGTGTTGATTACTTTCCATCAGGTGATTGTTCACAAATGCAATGGAGGATATGTTCAAGACGCTGAACTGGAAGAGACGTGGCATCAACATCAATGGCGAATACATCTCTCACCTGCGATTTGCAGACGACATCGTCATAATGGCAGAAACGCTGCAGGACCTACAACAGATGCTGAATGACCTGGCTGACTCTTCTAAATACATCGGCCTACGCATGAACTTGGACAAAACCAAGGTTATGTTCAATGAACATGTTCTACCGGAACCGATTGCAATTCACGGTGCCGTCCTCGAAGCTATCACATATAGATCACAGTGGCGAACAATTGGGGAGGCCTACGTCCAGTAGTGGACTGCGATAGGCTGATGATGATGATGAGGTGACTCGCTAGTTCGTTTGTCGCCTCTAGCATAAAACAAAATATGGAGAATCTTTTATTGACCTTTTTATCATAGTTAGTCCTAAATAATACAATGTAAAATGCTGTTGGTATTCTAATATACAAATAAATAAGGAATATCTGTATTTTTTCTAATCGTGGACAAGGTAACGTCAAAATTATGCCTAAGATCCCAGATCCATTACTGATTCACTTTGCCTCACCAGATGCTAATTATTTCTCTTATTACCCGCCATTGAATAAAGTATCTCGATTTTCAGGCACAATTAGAGCCCATTCAAAATGTATGGCCTCAGATAAAGCTGTTAATAGGCAAATAGAAAATGAAGGGGGAGAGGTTTATGCTGAATTTTTTATTTCATTTGTAGGAAAATCTTTTATAAATTATGCTTTGCATTAAAAGCATGGGGGTCGATATTTTGAGTTGTTGTCTGTAATTTTCTTCTTGTTTACGAAGCGGAATCTTATTGTCAGAAAATGATATTCCTTTCACTTGAAAATAAGCACTTCAGAGCGCTTGTTAAGTCTATTTAGACGCCATTTGTTGATTTTAAGTATTTCTAAGTTTTTTATCGAATTGAAAAAAGGAGGAGCTTCTATGTTCGACTGTATGTGTGTTTTTTGTTTTTATATTATATTCACTCATCATTTCATCATTCATACATATTCATATTTCTCCGCCAATTCGGCCGAAGGGTTATTGACTGATTTGCTGAATTCTTTTTTAATTTCAAAAACACTCTCAAGTTGGTTCCATTGTCACCATGTCAGGATCTGATGATGGGAATTTAGAAAAATCAAGGGCAACCCTAAAATTTAATAGGCACATGTGATGTTTTTGTGTCTTTTGTTAAAGCTGCACCAGTATTTACACCAGATTGTTTTTTTTTTGGGTCAGCTGATGATGGAAGGTCAACTCCTCAATGGTTAGGAGTTAAAAGATAACTATTTCGATACTGTACTCACATTCAGTTATGTGGAGGGGGCTGCTGCCGAAAATGTTATACGAAAAAAAAAACACCTTTTAAAACCATGAACTAAAAAGTGTAAAATATTATTTTTAACACTTTATACACTTCAGATCTTCTAAAAAAGGGGGGTTACTGAAGTCAGCGCACAATATCTTAAGCCAAAAAAAAATTAAATTATTTTTAAATGTCTTAAATTCATTCATTTAAATATTAGTAAATAATATCTATAAAAAGTAGTAAGTATAGAGGTCAAAACTAAGTAACTATTATTCTACCAATTCCATATAATGTAACATTCTCTAATATTTGTTCATAACTCCTACACTACTCCTTACCAACCCGTCAACATACATAACCCTCTTTAAGTGAAGTTTAGTAACAAAACATTAACTGTGAGTAATTCGACTAATTAATACAAAACGGAATGCTTGTCCGTCTATTGTCGAAAGGTCTCGAGGAAGGCAGCGGGGCGTGACGAGTCAAGCCTAGCGAAGGTTGTCCGGAAATTGTTGAGTTCGGGTTTAGTGACGTAGAATGTTGATACAGTTCTTGAAAATAGTTAGCACTTTGGATTTTTGTTATGTTTAGGTACTGTACAACATGCTTATTTTTGTGCTTAAAGCATGCTATTTTTAACCCCCGACGCAAAAACGACGGGGTGTTATAAGTTTGACGTGTGTGTGTGTCTATGGCATCGTAGCTCCCGAAAAAATGAACCGATTTTGATTTTGTTTTTTTTGTTTGAAAGATGAATAAGGAGGAAGTGTTTTTAGCTATGCTGGATAAAAATCGATCCAAGATGGCCACCGTCACAAAGATTTGGATTTTATGTTTTAACACAACTCGCACAATATGGGTATCATATAAAAGGGCTTGAGTAGCAGAATATATTAATCGTGAAATATTTCAAATCCAAGATGGCTGCCGTCAGAAAATGACGAATAACCTATTTGTTGTTCCAACTCCCTCAATATAGGTATTAAATGAAAAAGCTTTAGTTGTGTCGGGGGTTTTTAAAATTTTAAATTTAATTTTTAAGCATGTGCTACACCATCTATCATAGTAGCATCTGTAGACGGACGTGCTACAAATAAGGATGCTAATTTTGAGCATGCTCAGAAAATGCACGCGGTCGATTTTCAAGTATGCTACCTGTAGTGGTGGTGGAAGGGGGAGTGTGGTGGAGTGCTTTAGCACGTGTAAACAGTTTTGCTTATTTTAAAGCATGCTAAAATATGGGTAATAGCATGCTTAATGATAGCAAATGTGGACAGTTCCTTAAGCATGCTTATACTTAGTCTAATTATAAAATATACTTATATTTAGAATGCTCAAAAAGCATGTTCATATAAAGCATGCTTAAAAAGCATGCTACAAATGAGCATGTGTAACAATAGCTACTTTATACGGTTTTAGGGTGTTACGAGATATATTAATAGTCGATCGAGAGTTTCGACTTTTAGCAGTTTTTTTTTTATGATGGGTGGCAGACCAGCAGACGGATTAGCTGATGGTAAGCAAATACTGCCCCCAATGGACACCCGCAACACCAGTGGAGTCACAAGTGCGGTACCAAAGTTTTACCCCGAATTGCAACTCCAGTACCCTCACTCACACAGCGAAACACAGCAGAGACGCTGCTTCACGCTGATTTTGTTTATTTTTATATGAGAGGTGGCAGACGAGCAGACGGATCACCTGATGGTAAGCAATAGCACTGCCAACCTTTTCCCCTTCCCCCCCATTGGGCCTCCGGTAACCTCACTCGCACGGCGAAACACAGCGCAGGCGCTGCTTCACGCCGGTCTTCTGTGAGGCAGTGGTATCACTCCGGTCGAGCCGGGCAATTTATGTTTACTATAGCTCTCCGACGGTTTTGACGTAGGTAAAAAAATGTTTCATGTTCACCGTTACATCTCAGAAAGCTTACAGTCTAAGTACTATGGTAATTACACTAATAGGAGTTTGCACAAACGGACATTAGAAAAAGTAAGTCAGTGATGTATATGGTCTAATATGGTTAACACTATGTAGATAAAAAATGTTATCAATAGGTGTTTGCTAATTCTCACACATTCTTAAAATAGAAAAATCTCTTTAGTATTTATTATCCGTTTATGTTCAACTTCGGAGTAAGTTAACATTTACATCCCTTTAACCACGTGTTCTACTAATCATTCTAAACAACATTTGTTCAACGACTTTTCGAAAAACATCGAAAAAAGTTTCAACTCCCCATACAAAACGACCAAGTCAAGTGACCGACTTTGTATGAAAAGTTGAAATGTTTTCATGCGAATTTTTAAAAGTGATAGAACAAATTTTGTTTTTTTTTTATTTCATAGGTGGCAGACGAGTAGACGGATCACCTGATGGTAAGCGATTGCAGTCGCCCATGGACACTCGCGACACTAGTAGAGACACAAGTGTTTATAATGGTTAGTGGAACACGTGGTTAAAGGGATGTAAATGTTCATCATCATCAGTCCATTTAAGTCCCCACTGCTGGGGCACGGGCCTCCCTCAAACACATGGAAGTAATTGCCATACTCACCACGCTTGGCAGACGGGTTGGCGAGGGTTTTGATATAAATGCAGAGTTTTCCTTCTCTGGGCGCTGATGATCATGCCAGCAGCTTTACCTTAGTCGCCTTTTACGACACCTCGGTAAGAGTGAGGGTGGCCTATTCTACTCTGCCGGGGACCACACGGCGTAAATGTTCATAGATACACCTTATGTTAATAGGTATGTTAGTAGTAGACTAGTCAAAATCAAAATCTAAAAACTCTTTATTCAATTTAAGTCCATACAGAACATTTATGAATGTCCGATTTTATGTAATCTACCTACCGCTGATTCTGAATATCAATTTCTCCCAAGAAGAATCAACAAGAACCTCAGTAGTACTCTTTTCAAATTCAATTCAATTCAAAATATCTTTATTTGCATATGCTTGTATACATACATCAATTTCAAATCGTCATACATTAGAAATTATAACTTTTTATTTGTAAGTATAATATACATGTAAATACATATATGTATACATCGACGACCCGATTGGAACAGCGGTAGTGAACGCTACCTCTGATACAAGGGTTGCGGGTTCGATCCCCGCACAGTACAAACATTTGTGTGCATGAACACGTTTGTTTGTTTTGTTCTGGGTGTTTGCTATGTATTATAAGTATGTATTTACAAAACAAAAGTATTATATGTAGGTATATATTTGTAATCCCACTATTGATTCTGATATCCGTAACACAGGTGCTTGAGCTACCTATCTCGGAGTCAGATCAATGTATGTGATGTTGTGAAATATATATTTATTATTATTTGTTATATATAAATAATATGGTAATTACAACCCATCCTGAGCACAGTCATGCAGCCCTGCCTACAGTGGAAAAAATATTTTTCAAGCCTCTTTATTATTTTTAAGTAGTTATGCAATAAAGATTTGCGAACAAAAATTTTTCCAAATACCAATAATAAAAAAAAATGTTAAGTAGAACAACCTGCATAATTTTATTACTTCTCAAATTCTTTCCTACCCTCATTTCAATTTAAAATGAAATAATTATATTAAACACAATTCGATACCTCTCCCAGATACAATTGAAACGAAATAGGTAACAACTCACCTCCCTCCTATGGAGATCCCCCTGTAGGGCGTAAAACAGATTTTTCCAAGGGACCAGTCTCACTACCAGTGCGCAATTAGAAGGGAGCTGAGGATTTCATTGCCAAATATTTTCCTTTATCCACAACGAGCGGTGCAAGTTACAGAAATGGAGAGACTTTTGTAACCGTCAATACGAAGATAATCGATACCTACTTCTTTTGCGCATAAATACTCATTTTTTTCTTAAATGTTAGTGCTGCTCAAATATTTAGTAGTCTATGTCACTTAGAAAGAGATAATATAATATAAATATCTCTTTTAGATAGAGAGTCCCTAACCAAAGTGTTCACCCTACCGCCTTACAGAACCAACCTCGGTCTGCAGACTTGGATATCTTTAATTTATCTCAAAAAGTTTTTCAAAATTCATTGTCGAGGCTGCTTGGCCCCCTCGACTCCCACAGTAATTTAATTCATCATCATCATCATCAGCCCATTTAAGTCCCCACTGCTGGCGCACGGGCCTCCCGTGTCAAGTCACGTGAGGTGTAATTGCCATACTCACCACGCTTGGCAGACGGGTTGGCGAGGGTTTTGATATAAATGCAGAGTTTTCCTTCTCTGGGTGCTGATGATCATGCCAGCAGCTTTACCTTAGTCGCCTTTTACGACACCTCGGTAAGAGTGAGGGTGGCCTATTCTACCCTGCCGGGGACCACATGGTAATTTAATTAAAAAACAAAAAATGTCTTATAATTGGTTATAATGATTATAACAAATTGTGAGACTTTATTTCATTCTATTCTACCTATCTTGTCTACTTTTTATAAGAATCTTGTGAATGCTTGTACAGGCTTACATATAGGTCCCCAATAGACAAGTGCTACCTACGTAAATGTTTGTATGTCGGGCTGTAAGCATTCCTAATAAATAAATAGAGATATGAAGATGTTTCATTTATTGAAAAACTCTCTCATTCAGCAAGCACTCTGCTGTGTTTCGCTGCGTGAGTGAGGGTTTAACTGGTGTCGCGAGTGTCCATGGGCGGCGGCAACCGGTTACCATCAGGTGATCCGTCTGCTCGTCTGCCATCTATCACATAAAAATAATCATCTTACAAAGTTATGGTACTACTTGACGAAAAATCGCTCGACAATTATTTTCAAATAAGAAAACCATACCGCTCTCGGTAGAGAACTCCTCCTAACATTAAATTTGTCTTTTGAATAAAATTTGTGAGCGATTGTATCTACTAATACTATTCGTTATGTTTTCAATCATGCTTATGTCCGCCGCCCATGGACACCTGCAACAAAATGTGCTGCCAACCCTTAAACCCTCCTTTCCCCTGGATTTGGCCTCCGGTACCCTCACTCACTCATCAGCGATACACAGCACAGACGCTGCTTCACGCCGGTTTTCTGTAAGGTTTTGGTATCACTCTAGTCGAGCCGGCCCATTTATGTCAAAGCGAGGCTCTCCCATGGCCACCAGGTTTATATGACAGACCTGCTAAAAAACTTAACACCCGCTTGTTCTTCAACTCAGACCTGACCCTTAAACCTCCCCCAGTGTTCATTATTGAAAGGTCGCAATATAGGCTGGCCCGCTATAGCACGTCCCTTAATTAGGACATCTGCTACGATATTACCCCGAAAGGTGTGTGCGCAACGACTGACGACCTCAGTGACCTTGTGCACTTGAAAACCGATCGGAAGTGCCTATGATTCTGAGTGGTTTTGAGAGAATTCCCAATTTTGAGAGAATTTGTATTGATTTTGAGAAGATTAGAAATTGCTCCATGGGACACCACGACTAACGATTGGCGACCGTTGAGGCCAAGGTGAATGAGACCCTTTTTAGGGTTCCGTAGCCAAAATGGCAAAAACGGAACCCTTATAGTTTCGTCATGTCCGTCTGTCCGTCTGTCCGTCTGTCCGTCTGTCACAGCCGATTTACTCGGAAACTATAAGTACTACAGTGATGAAATTTGATGGGAATATGTGTTGTATGAACCGCTACAAAAATATGACACTAAATAGTAAAAAAAAGAATTGGGGGTGGGGCCCCCCATACATGTAACTGAGGGATGAAATTTTTTTTTTCGATGTACATACCCGTGTGGGGTATCAATGGAAAGGTCTTTTAAAATGATATAAAGTTTTCTAAAAAACATTTTTCTTAAAGTGAACGGTTTTTGAGATATCAGCTCTCAAAGTCGTAAAAAGTATGTCCCCCCCCCTCTATTTTTATAACTACGGGGTATAAAATTCTAAAAAAAATAGAGGTGATGCATGCTAATTAACTCTTTCAACGATTTTTGGTTTGATCAAAGTATCTCTTATAGTTTTTGAGATAGGTTGATTTAACTGTAATTTTGGACTTTGCTGCTACGGAACCCTTTGTGCGCGAGCCCGACTCGCACTTGGCCGGTTTTTTTTTTTACGCTGGGGAATACCTCCTTATGCATACCCTCTTGCCGGGGGGCAGGCGGGTTATGTCGGGCTCTCCTCTGGCGGGGGCTTCTCCTAACTAGAAGCCGGCCAGAGGCATACCGACTAAGCCCCAGCGACGCTCCCTCATGGCCAGAGTGGGGAGGGGACATGAGTACGGGTTAAAGAAGCTTACTTCACGTCCCTCTCCAGGCGGATGGCCCATAGGTGAATGAGACCCTAGGATTTGATTATGATTTTGAAATGATTGCTGGACTAATCACGTCAAGACCTCGTACACTTGAGAGCCAAAAGGATGTGATTATGGTTATGAAAAAAAACTAGCTTTGAGAGAGTTGGTATCCATTTTGAGAAGATTGCAAATTGCCTCCATAGGACACCATGACTAACGAGTGACAAACGCTGTAACTTTGTACAATTGAGATCCGATAGGATGTGATTATGATTTTGAAAAGATTGCTGGTTTTGAGAAGGTTGGATTTGCCTCCATGGAATACCTAACGACTTCCAGCCGCCGTGACTTATTACACTTGAGACCCAATAGGATGTGTTCATGACTTTTGATAATATTGCTCGTTTGAGTGAATTGGTATCAATTTTGAAAATATTGGAAAGAGCCTCCTTGGGACACCACGACTGACTTGCTGACTGGCAACTGCCGTGACCTCGTACACTTGAGGTCTGATAGGAAGAGTCTATGATTTTGAGAGGATCGCTGGTTTTGAGAGAATCGGTATCGATTTAGGGAAAAGTGGCAACTGCCTCCGTAGCTTTTGACTCTGGTAAAGGAAAAATAGATCATTCTAATAAAAGTAATATTAAAGCATGTTATATGTGTGTGAGTGTGTGTAGATAACAATATTTATTTTAGAAAACAGGTAACCTTACCTAACTTAAGATGAGAGAAAAGGAAAAAACCATGATGTGTTCTGGTAGATGTCATTTGGAAAATCCCATGATTCCACCAAAAATACAGTAGATACCTACTTAGTTGGGTATCGTACAAGCATGAAATTAAATAGAGATAAAATTTAATGTAGTACTTAGTGACTAACCGTTGAATAACTTTTGGAATAATGGATGCAAATGTGGCGATAAAACCTGATAACTGCATTCCTCGTATTTAATTTGTTCAGTAAAACAAATCGTGTTCATAATGACTCATTAAATTCTTTCAAGCGAAAAAAAATAAGCACATAACTTCACTTCACTACATACTCGTAGTATGAAATGAAAAAAAAAGTCGCTTTCGCTGTATGTCCCATGGTATGCTTAAATCTTTATAACTTCGCAATGGATTTTGATGCGGTTTTTTCCAAAAGGTAGAGTAATTCAAGAAAAAGGTCGTATGTATCATAATATACACACATATAATATTGCAATGTTGCGAAGACTGGGCAGGTCATTAGTGTAAAATAAATTGATGTTCTTAGTCTTAGTCTTAGTACATCATTTCTGGGGACCGTACTTCGGCATGGATGGGACAACTTGACCGGATACCACGGCCTCAAAGCAAATTGGCATGAATCCGCCTGTGCTGTTCGCCATGTGAAAGAGGGTGCCAGAAACCAAAGCAAGGGATGGGACGCCAATCGCTAACCCTCAAGTTTTTTTATGAAATAGGGGGCAGACGAGCAGACGATCACCTGATGGTATGTGATCACCGCCGCCCATGGACACCTGCAGCACCAAAGGAGTTACTAGTGCCGGCCTTTTAAATAGGGGTACACTTTTTATTTAAAGGTTTGCAGATCGTATCGGTACGGAAATACCGCGGTGATAGTTCATTTCATACTTTTAGTTGTACTTTTGTACTTTCCATGTAGATTTTTCGTTTGTCATCTATCACATAAAGAATACTCAAACGTAATATAAGCTAGAAGCGTGTGCATGGAGAGGCCTTAGCATGATTCCGTAGCTACTTAACAGGAAAGGGCCAACTTATGAAACTGGGTTCAAGCACCAGTAATGTACACAAAACCACCTATGGTGTCCCACAGGGGAGTATACTTGGTCCAACTCTCTTCATTGTGTATATGAATGACATTCACTCCCTGTGCATTCCTACTGCAGAAATTATTTGCTACGCGGATGACACCGCTAGAATAGCGGTGTCATTATTTGCTACGCAGATGACACCGCTATTCTATTCTCTGGTAAAAGCTAAAAGGAAACTTTTCAATCTGCTGTGCGGGGCATGTCCACCATACACAAGTAACTTCAAATGAATCTGTTGACATTAAATAGTAAGAAAACCAAATTCATTTGTTTTCACAAGACTGCTTCCACTTGTCAACCTCCTATAGAAGGCATCAAAATACATGCTTGCAGTCAGCACATTTCCTCACTAGATTCGTAATAAATGTACCTAAATCTTTGTTAGTCTAAGTAACTCGGTAAGCAATAAAGCATTTTTATTTTTTTATTAACCTTTAGCTAAGTTTGCTGACGCAAAGCGATATTTTCATTGGTCTAACCGTTCCCGATATTATATCCTGCTAACCTGTTTAACATACGCTAATTTTGGCTCAATCAATGATGATGAGCCTATTATATATAACATTATTTATGATGAAATCTTAATTATATTATATATTATAATCTTAATTATATCTTATTTTAATGTGCGATAATTTAGTTTTGCGTACAGCCGGCTGCGAAAATAATTATAAATCTAGTAACCTAAGACTTAAAAGTGTTTGTGTTTAATCAGTTAACTTTCAGGAGTTTATTTTAATATTCTTTGATAACATCTTTATGGGGCGTATTATACATTTCCAACTAAAAAAAGAAAAGTTCGTTACTTATAATCTGGTGCTATAAATTATGGTCCTAGCCCGATCTCTCACCAGACCATGCCACTCTGGTGTTCCATCTAATTAAGAGGGTAAGGGAATAAAGAGTGAACTTGTGTCTGCGCAAACACTTATACACTATAATATATCCTGCGTGCACAGGTGATCTTTGAGATAGGACGCCGCAGCTGAATCGGTTGGAAGATATTATAATTGTAATTTAGTAGTTCGTACTTCCGTTAACATTGATACCAAGAACACAATTCGAGATCACGTACTGTCATATACATAATATACTTGAATAGACTTCAGTATTTCAACTCAATATTTACCTTCAAAACTGGGACTACGCATAGAATTAACAATAACATGACAGGCTTATAAGCCCAATAATTTCTATATTTCTAAACACACTCGTAAATATTGCGCCTAAGTTTCTATTCCAATTAGATTAACTAACAAACTCTTATGACACTAAAAATAAAACTCCAAATCGCCTATTCGAAGTGTAAACAGTTAAACACGTCTTGTTTCGCTATATACTCGTATCTTCCTTGTTCAACAAGCTTAATCTTACAGCTAAATAAATATTTAATGTCTGGGAAATAAGGTTCAGATCGCTTTGGAGGTGGCAAATTTGAATAGAAGGAATGAGGTGAGCTCGGTAAATATTGGCGCAAGGCTTAGCGCTGGACACAGAGAAATGTGTAACCAAGAGGTGGTCGTAGTGATGGAAAATTCGAGTCTTCAAATCATAAGTCTTTAAATGCAGACTGTCAGATTTTATCATCGGAGTGGTTTTCGCAGCACCTATATCAATTTTTAACCGACTTAAAAAAAGGAAGAGGTTTTATGTTCGACTGTATGTAAGTTTTTTTTAGGTATGTTCATAGATTTCTCCGCCTATTATTGACCGTCATCGTCATCGTCTTAAGTCCCCACTGCTGGGGCACGGGCCTCCCTCAGTCACATGAGGGGTAATTGCCATAGTCACCACGCTTGGCAGACTGGTTGGCGAGGGTTTTCCTTGCAGAGTTTTCCTTCTCTGGGTGCTGATGACCATGCCAGCAGCTTTACCTTAGGTGCCTTTTACGATACCTCGACAAGAGTGAGGGTGGCCTATTCTACTCTGCCGGGGACCACACGGCCATTATTGACCGACTTGCAGAATATTTTTTGTATTTGAAAGAACATACTCCCAAGTTGGTCCCATTGTCATCATGTCAGTATCTGACGATAGGATCCCAGAGAAATTGAGGGCAACTTTCAAATTTTACTGGCACACGTAATATTTTTGTATATTTTTTCCAAGCTAGACCAGTATTTACGCCTGATTGTATTCATTTTGTAGCTCATCTGATGATAAAAGGTAAACTCCTCAACGGTTCGATATTAGCCAAAAAATAAGACACTAAATATCATAAAACACATTTTTACAACCTGTACGGATAAAGAATGGGATCAGAAATTTCGGCGCATCTATTCACTTCTCGCTCGCACACTATTTGCGTCTATACTCGCACACTATTTGCGTCTATACTCGCACTCGTGGGTGTGCGAGCGAGAAGTGAATAGATGCGCCGCCATTTCTGATCCCATTCTTTATCCGCAAAGGTTGTAAATTTCATTGTACTGTTGACGTGTACATTTGCACTGAAAGTGTCGCCGCAAAAATGTGTTCAATTTGCAAGTGACCAACTAGTGACACAGTATAGCCTGAGCTAAGTATACTGTGATGTGCACAACAAGAGTTTATATTTTGTTATACTGTGGTATTAGTTTGGGATTGTAAATCTAGAGATTATACGATACAGGGATCTTTCTGTATCGATAGAACATCATAATTTTCTTAAAACTGTTCCCACTACAGCTGGTACCGAATATCAGATAACCATAGGCAGATATAAATTACTTGATACGAACAAGTGACCAGCTTGCTCCGTTGTAAAATAATGGACTTGTCAGAAACTTTTTTTTTCATTCCCTACGAAAACAACCGACTTTAAAAATTAACTGCAAAACGATAGGCGTAAGACTCGAAGACTCGATGACTCGATTTCCTACAACACTAGCCTCTGACTGTTTGAGGAGCAATGGGAACAGGAGTAAGACGGGATAGGTTTGAGATGAGTGGTGTCAAGACTTGGTGTCTTTACCCTACTTCAATTGGCTGTGAATAGCTTGGTGTTTGCGAGTGGACTTAACAAATAGTATAAACATAATATTCGTTTTATGTTTCAATTGTAAATATGCAAAATAGTAAGCTCTACTTATAGTATATAGTAAAGTCACCCAGAGAGCAATGGAGAGGGCGATGCTCGGTGTCTCTGTCCGTGATCGTATCAGAAATGATGGGATCCGTAGGAGAACTAAAGTCAGGAGCCGGTTTCTGAATTAAGAATTTGAAGTTAAGCACGACTTGAGCACGCACTTTGACAGTTGAGTCATACTTCAACTGTCAAACTGTGTGCACAAATTGTGCTTAACTTCAAATTCTTGAATTCAGAAACCAGTCCATCGCCCAAAGGATTGCATGCCTCAAGTAGCGATGGGGAAGGTACTTAGCGAGAAGAACAGACGGCCGTTGGGGCGGAAAAGTCCTCAAGTGGAGGCCACGTACAGAAAGTAGCAGCCGTGGCAGGAAGGATTGGCAATCTGGTGAAGATCGCGGGGATCCATTGGATGCTGGCGGTACGGGACCGATATGTGTGGAGAACATTGGGGGAGGCCTATGTCCAGCAGTAGATGTCTATTGGCTGAAATGATGATGGTGATAGTATATAGTATACGCGTTAAGGGGCCGGCGTAACAACTTATTTGCCATACAAACGTAATACCCAAATAATTTGCAATTGGAGGATATCTTGACGTTTCATCGCTGTTACTCGGATTAAGGAAATATTTATCGATGTCTCCTGTTAACAACTGCTCTTAAAAATATTTACCCGTTTAAAAATATATACGATTACATTTAATACATTTTTGTACGGTAACGACGTATTTTATTAACCCCGGACGCAAAAACGACGGGGCGTTATAAGTTTGACGTGTGTGTGTGTGTGTGTCTGTGTGTCTGTCTATGGCATCGTAGCTCCCGAATAAATTAACAGATTTTGATTTTGTTTTTATTTTGTTTGAAAGTTGAATAAGGAGGGAGTGTTCTTAGCTATGTTGGATGAAAATCGATCTAACATGGCCACCGTCACAAAGATTTGGATTTTATGTTTTAACACTACTCCCACAATATGGGTATCATATAAAAGGGCTTGAGTAGCAGAATATATTAATTGTGAAACATTTCAAATCCAAGATGGCCGCCGTTAGAAAATGACGAATAACCTATTTGTTGTTCCAACTGCCTCAATATAGGTATCAAATGAAAGAGCTTTAGTTGTGTCGGGGGTTTATTAAATTTTCAATTAAATTTTTTGCCGATTTGTTTTATATCAAAATCTCAGTTATTCATTTTGGAAATTTTACAGCGACACACCTTGTATTGTTTAGTAACACAATGTCTTAAAGAAAATCAAAATATAATCAAGTTTCATTTATCATTGTTGGTATTCGCAAATGCACATAATTTTCTTATTAATTTGAAACAGCTGTCTTGCTGTTTCTACTCGATGTAAGGGTCGCGGATGGCGCGATAGAGATAGCGAGATCTCCGAGGTATGGCGAAGCTTGCCGCGTATTGGATTTGTTGTGTTTTTGTGTGGCAAAGCACAAAAAAACAGTGGTTGTCATCTGGATAGGTATATTAAAGAAGCGATGAACAACTTCAATTTTGCTAAACAATATGAGCAGCTGCGTCTCATTTCACCTCAGTGTATAATCCCTGGATGTGTCCAAAGCTGTCGCTCTGGAGCCAGGGGTACACTTTGACCATGAGTCACAATTTGGGGAGTCTGGAAATCACAATGAAGCAACTGTCGTCTGAGCTTCGCAACTCTTTGACAGGGGAACCGGACCAACGAAATCATGGTTAATATGAGCAATTCGAAAAGTCACAATATCTCTTCCATCCACAATTTAAGTTGAAGAAGAAATCAAATTGGATAGGTATGTTGAAAGTAAGTTGGCAGCAAATAAGTTGAAATATAGGCTGAAACTCGAGCCAACATTTAAAGTCAAATCGGGTGTTATTTCCTAAAACAATGAAGTATCTTCCTCACCCAGCCACTTTTATTTTCCATTAAATTTAATAAAAAAAATACAATATATTTGTTCCTATCCACGTTTCAATCTTAGGCAATCAATTTACATGAGAGAATCACGCCTCGGCATAAATGGGTCGGCTCGACAGCGGCAATGCCCAGCATTCTGGGCACGTTGGATAACGTCAGTGGCGCAGATAAATTATTTTTGTTAATATGCAGATACTTTTAAAAAGCCTAATTCCACCTTATTACAAATCGCGAAACAATTTTTTTACCGTATTAAAACTCATGTTATCCTCTTCAACACGCAATGTTAAAACGGGCTAGCACGAGTTTTGTTCCGGGACTATCCTTAGTTCGCGATTTGTAATAAGGGGGGTTGGTTTTATCTTAAATAAAAATATGTTTCTATAGTTTTGACGTTTTTGTAATGGTATGCAATAATTAATTATCATTTCCAAATTAGTAGAATACCATTGGTATCTGTCCTAAGTGTATTGTGACTCCACTGGTCTGGTATATGGGCGACGGACGCTTACCATCAGACGGATGTCTGCTCGTCTGTCACTTATCATATAAAAAGAAATTATCACTTTAATTTTTAACGTCGTGTGGTCCCCGGCACAGTAGAATAGGCCACCCCCACTCTTACCGAGGTGTCGTAAAAGGCGACTATGGTAAAGCTGCTGGCATGATCATAAGCACCCAGGGAAGGAAAACTCTGCATTTATATCAAAACTCGCCAACCCGTCTGCCAAGCCGTCAGGCTTGGTATATGGCAATAACCCCTCATGTGATTGAGGGAGGCCCGTGCCCCAGCAGTGGGGACTTAGATGGGCTGACGATGATCACTTTAATGTTTTGATGGCGTTAACAGGGCGTCTCAGTAACTCTGGCCCTAAAGGTAAAATGGAGATCATAAATAACCCCAGTCAGAGGTTTAGCCACCGATATTTATGTACTAAGTTTTTCTTCCAAACCATTCTGAAAGAGGATTAAAGTACATTGTTTCTTTTCGGTTGTTTTTTCCAAAGTTTTGGAATTGTCTCGTTTCAAGTTTTGAGTGTTCATTTTGTTTTGTTATTAACGGAGATGCTAATTTGATTTTGTTGAATTTAATTTTGGAAAAGTGTTATGTCGGTAAAATGTCTTTTTCGCGACTTCAAAAAAGGAGCAGGTTCTATGTTCGGTAGGTTCTATGTTTGATTACATTGGCAACAGCATCCTGAGAGTTACTACTTGGCAGATGATGAAATTACAACCGGCACATCTTCCTTGTCGGGTGGGTTCACAGCAAGTGCCACTAAGGTACACGATAAAATAATAAATGTATGTGAATCCCATAAATATCTATACATGCTATGTATTCATCATCATCATCATCATTTCAGCCAATAGACGTCCACTACTGGACATAGACCTCCCCCAATGTTCTCCACACAGATCGGTCCTGTGCCGCCCGCATCCAATGGATTCCCGCGATCTTCACCAGATCGTCGGTCCACCTTGTGAGGGGCTTGCCACGGCTGCGACTTCCTGTACGTGGCCTCCACTCGAGGACCCCAACGGCCGTCTGTTCTCCTCTCTATGTGCCCTGCCCATTGCCACTTGAGGCATGTAATCCTTAGGGCTATGTATTATAAGTATGAATTTACAAAATAAAAGTAAGTTAAATGTATATATTTGTATTCCCGCTGTTGATACTGATATCCGTAACACTGGTGCAACATAGGTAGCTCTATCTCGGAGTCAGATCAAAATGTGATGTTGTGAAATGTTTATATTTATTTATTTATACATTTATTTCTGGGATTCACATATATTCTTTTTCACTAACCCTACTCACAATGTTTTTAATTCAACTAACACATGGACGTAACGTTGTCTGAAATAAAGAAATTTGAATTTTAAAAAAAATAATTGTTTTCTGTAATTTTCATGTTTGTATGTAATCATTTTTAAAATGTTTATTTGCAAAAGACATATTGTTCGACCGAAGTCCAACATCATCAGTATTAAAAAAAAAATCACAGCATCACATACATTGATCTGACTCCGAGATAGGTAGTTCAAGCACCTGTGTTACGGATATCGGAATCAACAGTGGGATTACAAATAGATACATATAATACATTTTCTTTTTTTAAATACATATTTATAATTACATAGGAAACACCCAGACCAATACAAACAGATATGTTCATGCACACAAATGTTTGTACTGTGCGAGGATTGAACCCGCAACCCTTGGACCAAAGGCAGCGTTCACTACCACTGTTCTAAACGGGTCGTTTTGGTATTTCCGTTCGTCAAATTAATTCGACTTTATTTTATCTTGTTTAATATTAATCTATCACCACGAAGGTGGCCTATTGTATGCTATCTAGCGGAGAATTCACACGCGCTAGTTCCCATTAAGCCTTCTTTACATAATTTGCAAAAATCACAACCCTTCCTCACTTCGCCGTAATCGACCACAAAGTGATAGATAGAGATCGGAAGTGCGTCCCTTTTACTCGTCTCATTTCACTTCCATTATCCGTCACAATTAAGCTACCAGGCTGATTCTTAAGAGAGCTGAAAGCGCCACGTCATGGTGACGTCTGAAGCTGTTAACACGTTTACCGATCAAGCCAGGGGCGTAGTTTAAGGGGCCCTTACGTTTAGGGGCCCCTGATCTTTGAGGAAAAAATCCTTTGGTTTTCTTTATGCTGGGAGCGACAAATGACACACTGTGGGTAAGTGATCACCGCCGCCAATGAATGCAAGATCAGAAAAGACGCCCCCTTAACTTTTTTTTGTTGATGCTAGGGCTAATGTTCTAAGGTTAATAGGACTGATACCATTATCATTCAGCTCATAGACGTCCACGGCTGGACATATGCCTCCCCCAATGCTCTCCACACGGTCCTGTGCCACAAACATCCAATGGATTCCCGCGATCTTCACCAGATCGTCGGTCCACCTTGTAGGGGGCCTGCCATGGCTGCGCCTTCCTGTACGTGGCATCCACTCGAAGACCTTTCCGCCCCAACGGCCATCTGTTTTCCACGCTATGTGCTCTGCCCATTGCCACTTGAGGCATGCAATTCTTTGGGCTATGTCCGCGACCTTAGTTCTCCTACGGATCTCATCATTTCTAATATGATCACGCAGGGAGACTCCGGGCATAGCCCTCGCAATTGCTCTCAGAGTGACTTTGAGCCTCCGTAATCTGACTGATAGTTCTTAAGTAAACCTGACCTCATGAGGATCGGTTTTATAGGGTTCTCTTCTGAGCAAAAGTCTAAGCTAAGTAGTGTCATCTTCATGTTTAATTTAAATATGCTCAAATTTGTGTTCTGAAGCCAATTAAAGAAATCTTCATCCTTAATCCTTTTATCATCTCATCACCTAAATGGTGAGGCACACCAGTAGTAGAGAAAGAGAGAGAGAAAATAGGAAACCTGCTCATTCCTGCTGCATTTTGTTTATATGTGACAGGCAGACTAGCCGACGGATCACCTGATGGCAAGCTGATTACCGTCGCCCATGGACACTCCCAGCAGTTAGCATTTGGCCCCCGGAACCTTCACTCACGCAGCGAAAAAAGCACAGACGGTGCTTCACGATGGCTTTCTGTGGTATCACTTGAATTGAGCCAGCGCATTCATACAGAAGCGTGGCCCTTCCACGGTGATATATTTTTTTTATTATTTGTATCTCTCTTGCGGGAATTCACGGCACGGAGGCCGGTCTTTTTGGAAGGCTTTGTCTTTATTACCTTTCTATTCCATAAAAATCGACTAATCTATTAGGCTGAATATTAAAAAAAAACAACATTTATCTTAGCACTTATTGAATGTGAATTCGACCAACCTAATTCCAACACTAAATCTATGGTATGGTATGGCGCTGTCATTCAATACAAATCTGAGGTTATACCATAGACGGGTAATGATTGGTCAAATCCAGCCTATGGGGCTCTATGGCCAATGTGACCTTTTTGTTCTTGGCTACCTAGATACGGTACTGTTCTACTCATTCGTAAGCTAGCGACCACGCATCACTTATACTGCATTACTGTTTTTACCACACACTGAACATGCTTACCAAACCTTCACGTGAAAAATGAACGTGAGTTTTTCCCACCGAACCTCCAAAAAAAGGAAATCATATCCCAACCAGACAAGGTTGATAATCCAAGGAATTTTGGATGCCAAAGTGGTCTGTGGCGGGGAAACTAACAGTTACTTCCCATTTTTTTTCCTCGGATCTAATTTCTTGGAAAATATGCTACGTGATGTAACTCGGCAAAATCTTAATTTGAATCATCGGTACGGAACGCGGGCTGGAAGCGTGGTGATTTTAGGCCGGCCGTGCATGGACGATTTACGCTAAAGGCTGGTTTAGACTGAGGGATGGTAGATTAGTGGATAAGAACGCGCCTCGTGGTTTGAATCCGAGCATGCACTTCTGAATTTTTTTTTGTGATAGGTGGCAGACGAGCAGACGGATCACCTGATGGTAAGCAATTGCCATCGCCCATGAACATCCGTGACAACAGTGGAGTCTCAAGTGCGCTGCTAATCTTTAAACCCCCTTTCTCCAGGATTGGGCCTCCGGTACCCTCACTCACCGGTACCGCACACTATTTGCGTCTATACTCGCACTCGTGGGGTGCGAGTATATACGCAAATAGTGTGCGAGCGAGAAGTTAATAAATGCGCCGCCATTTCTGATCCCATTCTTCCATCAGTGCACCGGTAGTATAATAAATTACTATAGCATTCTAATTTCTTTTATTGCAATTCTAACAATCACGAAAAAAAAAAGAATAACAATCTTCACGTAGATTAAAGTAAAACAAATTCATTGAGTATAAACCACAAAAATTATAAGAATAACAATTATACGCATTGCACTATCAAATATGCATATTAAGACATAAGTATATTACTCCTGGGAAAAATTATACGTTAAATAAGGGATTAAAGTTAATTATATATTAACAGTGGGAGCGCCACGCTTCGGCATAAATGGGCCGGCTCGACCGGAGTAATACCACGTCCTCACAGAAAACCGGCTTGAAGTAGTGCATGCGCTGTGTTTCGCTGCGTGAGTGAGGCCCAATCCAGGGGAAGGGGGGTTAAAAGGTAAGCAGCGCACTTGTGACACCACTGGTGTTGCAGGCGTCCATGGGTGGCAGTAATCGCTTACCATCAGGTGATCCGTCTGCTCATCTGCCACCTATATCATAAAAACAAAAAAAAAAAGATAAGGGAGTATTTCCTGGGAAAAATTATACAATTATGTTGTACAGACAGCCACATATTAGTTCACCACAATCTGTCAAATTCCTCAATGAACCATAAATGTTAGACATTAAGACGAGAATCGACTGAAAAAAGGGTCACCTTGGACTTCATCTTCACATAACATCAGGTGGGACTGAGATCACATGCTTGTCTGTCGTAACCTAAAAAAAAATCGATGTGTTGATGAGTTTCATCATCATCATCATCTATCTATAGTTTACTAGTTAATACAGGTTTCAAGAGTGTATTTTCTCTGGTGATTCATTTCATACTATAAATTAACATTCGTTTAAACGTTTAGATTAATTTATTCAAAATAATACAAATATAAAGTAAATGTCCAATTCTAAAATGCATGCATGAAAAGTAAGAAATGCATTTGTTGAATTACTTTTTGTTCTTGGAAAATGAACTATAAAACACCTTTTTTTAAAAGCAATATTAACACGCGACGATAAAAATATTAAATCTTTGAAAAAGCATAATATTTACTAAACATTTTTATTTTAATGGGAAAATAAAATATAACCAATTAAAAAGAACTTACGTGGTCGGTTTGCGGTTATGGTGGCAAAACTATCATTATGTTGTCACCGATGAATTACAACTTAATTTGTTTAAGTAAGCTTAGTTTTAACAGGCAATTATTTTAAATGTTTCCCACAAACATTTTACATAAGCTGCTTCCTTATTCTTCGTATTAGATGGGGTGCCAAGCCTTGGTTTTAGAGTTGCTATGGATACTATGCAAATAAAGATTTATTTGATTTTGATTTTTGAACAAACCTAGATTAGATTAGAAAAAATGTATGTTTTGAAAGAAAGAAAGAAAATATTTATTATTATATACATCACAACACAGAACATATAGCAATTGTAAACAGAGTACAATTTGGCACAAACAGAAAACAAAACATAAAACAATTAAAAATACATAAAAATAAAACAAAAGGAAAAAAGAAACAAATCTATATTCAATCATGTCCAGACAGTGCCAAATGAATATTATGATGTGTTATGACGTCTAGTATAAATGGCCCTCACTCAGCTTATGTCACAGCCCAGACAAAGGCCATGACGCTGGTTTTCAGTGAGACCAGCTGAATGAGTGCCACGGACGCTTGTCTAGTGTATTTTGTGTACCTAACGTGTTTTGAATTTTTTGAACATTGCTCGGGTTTGTGATCACCAATGTGCATTAGGCAAGCGTAGTGATTAAGCCTATTCCCATCATAATAGCGATGACTTGATTCCTATGATGGAGTCCTTTAACCTGCAGTGGGACAGTAATGTCTATACATTACAGCCTATGCAGATACTTTACTTTTTTTTACCCTGATTTAAAAAAACCAGGGATTATAATTCACAAAGCTTCATTGTAAATCAGCAGACTCCTCTAGTCTTGAATGATGGTCCAAGCGCACTCCGTGCTCCAGAGCGACAGCTTTGGACGCAACCGGGAATTAAACCAATACCGGGGATACCATGTGAGAGCCAACTTCGGCATGAATGAGCCGACTCGACCGGAGTGATACCACGGCTGCACAGAAAACAGGCGTGAAGCAGCATTGTGCTGTGTTACGCTGCGGAGTACCGGAGGCTCAATCCGGGGGGAATGGGGGTTTAAAGGTTGGCAGCGCACTTGTAACTCCACTGGTGTTGCGGCAGTCCATGGTCCAGGTGATTCTTCTGTTCGTCTGCCACCTATAACAAAAAAAAACACGCTAAGTTGATTAATCGCTCTTGTACACGTTGCCTAAGATAACCGTCAGCGCATCACCCTGATAATGTTTTCTCGAATCTTGATCACGTCCCCCCCCTCAATTCGTTCCTACGAAAGAATGCTCGGAATTTTCTGATAACACTTACTCGAATCTCGTATCTCGAATATTTCCAATGCAAATAACAAGTCATAGAATACTATAACAATAGTTTGGAAGATGCATAACTGAGATATTACGAAGTATTTCGGGGAATTGGTAGTTGGATGTTGGCTGGGAATGTGAAAGTCAAATAATAATTATCTACAAAGTCAAAATATAGTACGTCATCATCAAGATCATGAGGAGTTCTGGAATAGAGATCACGGATATTATAATATCCTTCAACCGATTACGGCTACGGCATTGGCTGCCGATCAGCATCTCAACGATCAGCCACGTACATGAGATACATTATAGTGTTCAAGTGTGTGCGCAAACACAAGTACACTCTCAATAGAGAGTGCGTACACATTTCTCAGGAAGGATACTATATATATTCCGATGGGATACAAGTGTGACACGACTAAAGACGGGCGCAAGAGCAAGGCACGGGGGTACAAGACCGCTAATTTCTATACTTTGGGTAAAAAATTAAATTGAAAATTTAAAAAACCCCCGACACAACAGAGCTCTTTCATTTGATACCTATATTGAGGCAGTTGGAACAACAAATAGGTTATTCGTCATTTTCTGACGGCGCCCATCTTGGATTTGAAATTTTTTACATTAATATATTCTGCTACTCAAGCCCATTTATATGATACCCATATTGTGGGAGTTGTGTTAAAACATAAAATCCAAATCTTTGTGACGGCAGCCATCTTGGATCGATTTTTATCCAACATAGCTAAGAACACTCCCTCCTTATTCATCTTTTAAACAAAAAAACAACATCAAATCGATTCATTCTTTCGGGAGCTACGATGCCATAGACAGACACACAGACACGTCAAACTTATAACACCCCGTCGTTTTTGCGTCGGGGGTTAAAAATGTTTACCCAATGAACCCGGGACCTCTTGCGCAGCCGTCGCATAAAAGTGTGCCCACTAACCACTGCGCTAACGAGGCAGTTATATAAGAGAGAAAGGAGGAGCATAAAAACAGTGGTCCGACGATATCTGACGACATGCAGGACAAGGCTACTACAAGGATAAGTACTGAGGAGGGCGCAAGACAGTCAATCACTGAGATGTGATGATGAGCAATGCATATTTTACGGATCTACCACTGGGGGCCGAAACACAATTGGCCCCAATAGATTTTGTCGAACGAACCATTGATATTTTTACATTTGACCGAGTGAACGTTTGGTCGAAAAACATTTGACCGAGTGAACGTTTGGTTGAAAAACCTAATAACCTAACCTAACCTAAGCTTTGCTATCATTCTCAAACGCTAGGTTAGGTTAGGTTACCGGAGGAGAGCCCCTCTCAGCGTGCATCAGGTGCATTTTCACTGGGTCATCAAAAAAAAAAGGTTATTAGGTTTTTCGACCAAACGTTCACTCGGTCAAATGTAAAAATATCAATGGTTCGTTCGACAAAATCTATTGGGGCCAATTGTGTTTCGGCCCCCAGTGGTAGATCCATTTTACTCTTATATTGCGGATATCCATCGATGGCCGCATTTGCTTTTCATTGGGTGATCCGTCTGCTCGTTGACACTATACCTTGGTCTCAATTTCAGAAGTCCAATAAAAACGTAATACGTAAATAAATTATTGAACGAATATTTGTAATTTTCTATTTAAGTGCAAAATGAGGTACAACCTTTTCTTAATGTGCGTGACATTTGACTGACAAAATCGTGAGTTGCATTTTGGAAAGTACTGGTAAATGTCAACGATCACATTAACTTAGCAACTTAAATGTTACTCCAATTAAAATTATATTAGGTACAAGTAAACTATACATTACTAGGCACATTTGTAATTTTCGAAAATTAAAATATACTGTGCATATTTGAAAATATTTTACTTACTTACTCCGCTGGCTCAACGAACAGAACCGAGTCTGGGGGTCCGAAACAAGAAAGCGCCACTTTGGTAGATCATGCACTACTTCTTGCCAGTCATTGACCTGAACATCATTTTTTTTTTGGTCCTTAAGCCAACGCTTGACCACAATCGCACCTGATGGAAAGCGACGATGAGGTCTAGGATGATACGCGTTTGCCTAAAAGATGCCTGTTCACTCTTGCCTTAAAGATGCCCAGATTATAGTGGTCAGGAAAAACAGATCTCGGCAGAGAGTTCCATTCCTTAGCCGTCCGCATTATAAATGTGGAAGCAAATCGCTTCGTGCGGATAAGGGGTATTTCTACCACATAAGGATGAAAGCACTCGCCGCGCCTTGTCGTCTGATGATGGAATGGGCTGGGGGGGATCAAATTATATAGAACCTCCGCACACTCCCCGAAATGAATCCGGTAGAAGACCGAGAGGCATACCACTCCAGTGGTCCAGGCTCTGCAGCCCAGCTTCGGAGAGTGTCATCATCGATGAGCTTCTTCGCACGACTATCATCCGCGGGACTAAGGCGCACCGTCTTCGCTGGCTGAGGTACCTCGAAAGACTGACAGAGGTTCGTCTAGTGAAGAAAGCATGCCGACCGGTGGGCCGACGCCCAGTTGGGCGACCTAGGTATTGCTGAAAAAACGTTGTCAATACTGGTCTGAGAGAACATTGAAAATATCTTATGCTATAAAATTTGTAGGCTTAGACAGTATATGTTTGTAGGTATGTTCATTTATTTTGTCTTTTCAGTAGAAATCGACATTCCGAACCAGCGGTAGATGTACCTATTTTGACATTCATAAGTGTTCTGTGTGAGCCTAAATTGAATAAAGATTTTTTTATTTTATCTTTATCTTTATTCATTTATCTATTCACACATAGTACTTTTTAAAATAAACAATTTCGATGTGGATTGCAATTAAACAATATGTGGACTGGACACATAAACGTTTAAGACCTTTGTTGGGTCCGATGCGTACGCGAAAAATTGAAAACAATTTTTACCCGACTACGGCGAAGCAAAAAGGAGGATTATGATTTTGTGACCTGCATGTATGTATGTATGGTTGTTCATCTGTTCCCTTATAACTTCTAAACTACTTATCATATTTAAACAAATGAGGTGTCGTTAGAAGCGCGTCTTGGTTATAAACGACATGACGTTGCGATAAATTAACAATAGCGCCCTTTAGGACACTTAGAGTAAGGAACTAAAAAAAATTGGCTTGACGGTACCGTTTGGGGTATCAAATGAAATAGTTCAGCACATTTCAAATATGTAATTTTATTTACATGACTTAAAATATGTTAAATAAAAATAAAGTTAAAGAACTAAAATCCGACTACCAAAAAGCATGCTCTGAAAAGTACGAAGTGCGGTTTTCATAATATTAGTTATAAGTGGAAACTTAATTGGTTTAAGATTATGTTTCTGTGTGTTAAATAGTGTTATTTTAAGTACTGTCTGCTTCCTTACAATAAAGATAATAAATAAATAAAGAAACAAGAAAATTGTCTGTGTTGAAATTATTATGCCGTATTGCCGTAGTCATTTGCCACCTACTATAGCAAAACAGATTCATCATAATAATAAAATAAAATAAAGTGGCATGCGATCACGGCAATACGGCATGATAATTTCAGCAGAGACAATTTTCTTGTTTCGTACTTTTTAGAGCATGCTTTTTTTGGCAGTCGGGTTTTAGTTTCTAAACTTTATTTTTTATTTTCTTGTTTCGTACTTTTTAGAGCATGCTTTTTTGGCAATCGGGTTTTAGTTTTAAACTTTATTTTTTAGTTTAAAGTGAGCTTGTAAAATACAAGCGCGCAAAAATCCGCATTAGGTACTTACGCCGACATTTCGAGAACTATCCAAGACACTAATGAACATAAAAATACCTTCTTATCTAAATAATTAAATTAAGTTTGCACAATTGTTCACTGAACGCGAAGTTGTGTGTTTAATATTACGATTCCATGAAATACCTAGTAATGGGGGAATTATTTTTTTCTTATTTACTTTGCTCATAGTTTCATCATCATGACATAATTTACTAATCATATAGTTTCATTTTCTTTATCAAGTCTTTTATGATTCATAATATTCATAAGTTTTAAACCACTTATCGTACTCATTTTATACGGCCTGCAACGCATTAGCGACCTTTCTGATTTCGTAGATGTTAAAGAACGGCGATGATTACTTACCATCAAGTGACCTGCTTGCTCGTTTGTCACCTCCATAATGAAAAAATATATTAAACAAAACAATTTATACCTTTTAGTCAACTCTTCAAAAACTTTTTTTTATATAACTGGCCATGTTTTATAACTTTGTATGTCGGGTGTAAAAAAAAAATAATTACGAAAAAGGTTTTTTTTTTCACTATGGAGGACAAACTAGCAGATGGATCACCTGATGGTAAGTGATTATCGCCGCCCATGGACATCTGTAACACATGGGGCATCACAGAAGTGTTGTAGGCTCTTAAGGGAGGAATAAGCTTTTTTCTTGAAGATAACCAGGCTGTTCGGAAGCAGCATCGTTGGAAGCCGATTCCACAGTTTTACTATGCGCGGTACAGTGTAATCGCTTAGGTACATCCCTATGTTATGTAACTCTATGTAGAACACGTGCACGTGTTGAAACTCCAAATGTTATCACCTTTCAATAAATATTCCTTTCATTAAACAAAGGCATCTTGTTTTAACTGAGCAATAACCCAAACTTTGTAACTTAAATCTTACATTTTATCGTTGCTTGTTCAAGTTATTATAAACATAATTTGAACGATAAGCTCACAGGGTACAATGGATGCTGTAAGTATGAGCTTAAATTGTAGCAATCTGTATACTAATTTACTATTAGCACATGCTGATAACTATATTTACCGACTTCTAAAAAGGAGGAGGTTCTATGTTCGACTGTGTTTTATATTTTTTAAATTTTTTTATGCCTGTTACTATTAGCACATGCAGATAACTATATTTACCGACTTCTAAAAAGGAGGAGGTTCTATGTTCGACTGTGTTTTATATTTTTTAATTTTTTTTATGCCTGTTACCATTAGCACATGCAGATAACTATATTTACCGACTTCTGAAAAGGAGGAGGTTCTATGTTCAACTGTGTTTTATTTTTTTTTTTTTATGCCTGTTCACCTGTTTCATATGAAGCGCCCTCTGGGCTGTGGATTTGTCCTGCGGGCAATCCCAGACACGTGTTCATCACTACTGTTATGGCGAACGGACTCGTCGCTTTTTCGTTTTGTCTTATCATAATATAGTGTTTGAGGTCTGGGACCTATTGTTATAGCATACGGGCAATGCAGTGGTAATTATAAATTAGTGATTCGGGACGGTTTTTGTGAAACACTGAGTTTCGAGAATTGAGGTTATGTGAGCGGGATTCATTTGTGTATTGTCATATTTGAATGGTGAGATTGGTGCTGGAAAGCCAATTCCACGCAACTACCAGGAGATTGGGGCATCTGGGATGGATAAGGAATGGCCTTGGCGGAGGGATCTGGGGCTTTCGTCTGAGAGTATTCATTAATCCATTCTTTCTATTTATGTCATGTTTGGACTGGAAGTAAGTTAAATCTTTGTTTTACACGTCTACATTTATAAATAAAGTACAAGTCATCCACTGCGCGTACTTAATAATAACTTGTAAAACATTGGGGTCATAAAGTTGACATCCCATACATCACTGATTACTCCGCCAATTATTGAGTAATTTGCAAATTTTTTATTTTTTTTATTTGAAAGAACACACTATCAACGTGGTCTCACTGTCACCGTGTCAGGATCTAATGATGGGATCCTAGAGAAACCACGCGGGCAATCCTCAAATTTTATAGACACATGTCATAGTGAATGATGGCGCCACTGTCGTTATTTCTATTTATTGTATTTGTGTGAGCATTGTTTTTGTTTGTTTATTTATTAATTATGTACCTAATATGTACCGGTTTATATCAATTTATTTATGCATTTTTTTTTAATTGGATCTGTATCATGTATGCGTCTTGTTATTTATGTTCACGTTATAGATGTTATTCCGTTTTCTATTAATATTGTCAGTATATATTTTTTTTTTCATGTTGTATGTTTTATTATGAGTCGTCGCTCGAAGGTACAGCCTGAAAATCAGCGCTGCAGCGGCTGCTTAGCGGTTGTTGTAGCACATGCTGAGGCTGAACCTTGTTGGCCGCAACTTCATAATGTTTTGTCCTTATTCAGATTTGTATGTAATGTGTTGTGGTCAATATATTATTTCTTATTCTTATTCTTATTCTTATTCATAGTCGGGCCTCCCTCAATCACATGAGGGGTAATTGCCATACTCACCACGCTTGGCAGACGGATTGACGAGGGTTTTTTATAAATGCAGAGTTTTCCTTCTCTGGGTGCTGATGATCATGCCAGAAGCTTTACCTTAGTCGCCTTTTACGACACCTCGGTAAGAGTGAGGGTGGCCTATTCTACTCTGCCGCTTGGCAGACGGATTGGCGAGGGTTTTTTATAAATGCAGAGTTTTCCTTCTCTGGGTGCTGATGATCATGCCAGCAGCTTTACCTTAGTCGCCTTTTACGACACCTCGGTAAGAGTGAGGGTGGCCTATTCTACTCTGCCGGGGACCACACGGCTCGTGTAATGGCACATGTAATATTTTTGTATATTTATTTAAACTTTAAAAGTATTTACGCCTGTTTTATTACTTTGTGTCAACTCCTCAACGGTTAACTCCTAAAGTTAAAGAAAAAGAAAAGAAAACAGCCTAAATGTGAGTATAGCATGGTAAGCCATGCTATACTCACATTTAGGCTGTTAGTTATTTTGCGGGTGTGTTTGCACACTTTTAGTTCGTAATTTTTGAAGGCGGTTTTTTTCATAGATCTTTTTCAAATCCATGTGTGGTACCACTCACTTTGTGAGAGAAAACATCGAGCCAAAATCTGCATGTTTCATTTTTTTTAAAAGATAGGGAACAGACGAGCAGACGGGTCACCTGAATGGTAAGCAATCACCGCCGCCCATAACACCAGAGAAGTCACAAGTGCGCTGCCGGCCTTTTTAAAAAGGAATACGCTCTTTTCTTGAAGGTTTGCAGGTTTTTAATAGTTCGTTTATTATATTGTTTTAAATTTTCATGGTCCCTAACATAAGAATAGTTATTTACAGGATTTTTACCATGTTCTTTGTTTTTGAGTTTCCGATATTTCGACACTGTTGCAAGCACCATGGTCACGGAGTAACTGAAGTTTTTGCGGGTAAGTTGTTACTGGCAGACCCTCCTTCACAGTGCCGAAATATCAAAAAATATCGAAAATACAAAAAATAAGGTCATCATCATCATCAGCCCATTAAAGTCCCCACTGCTCGGGCACGGACCTCCCTCAATCACATGAAAGGTAATTGCCATACTCACCACGCTTGGCAGACGGGTTGGCGAGGGTTTTGATATAAATGCAGAGTTTTCCTTCTCTGGGTGCTGATGATCATGCCAGCAGCTTTGACTAAGGTATAGCTGCTGGCATGATCATCAGCACCCAGAGAAGGAAAATCTTTTATGACACCTCGGTAAGAGTGAGGGTGGCCTATTCTACTCTGCCGGGGACCACACGGCCGGCCAAAAATAAGGTACATGGTAGAAATCCCGTAAATAAATATTCTAAAGTTTCTTTATTGTATCGAGAGAATGATCCTGAACCTATAGGTAGAGAAAACCTCGTGAGGAATCCGGTGTAGAGAGGCTCGACGTCATCACTCGATGACGTTTAAGAGATAACATTATTTCAATTATAATTAATTTTCCATTATCTGTACACGTGTCAGTAGTAATCGGATACCTTTCTAAACGAGGTATGTCTCGATAAGTTATCAATGTTTTGACCTTTTAAGAATACTATTAAAACCCTATTTTCATCCAATAAGTGATGCAAAGAACAGACTTCCGTTGCATTAATATAATAATATCCAACTGATTACGGCTACGGCGGCTAATCTCGACGATCAGCCACGTACGCAGGATATATTATAGTGCTCAAGTGTGTGCGCAAACACAAGTGCACTCTCTATTCCCTTACCCTCATTTTCCGATGGGACACTACTGTAACACGACACGAAGGGATCGAGCACAGGACCAACAGTTTATCGTACCTTCCGAGGCACGCAGGTACAACACCGCCAACTTCCAGACTCCGGGCTGCAACTAATTTCTTACCTAAAGCTGAGGTCTAATTTTTGGCCTGACCCGTGGACCGAACCCGGGATCTCTTGCGCAGCCGTCGCTTTAAAGTGTGACCCACTGCACCACCGAGGCAGTCATCCATTAATACATCATCCATGGCAACCCTGCCAGGATTCAGGCATGTTTCGGATAGTTTCTGAAACGTGTTAGCATGAGTCAGTTGGTCTGATTCCCCTGTGAAAAGGGTTGCGAGGGTTAGATGACAGTCGCTTCATTGTAATTACCAGACTTCCTAAATCCTGAATCACGGTCGAAGTGTACCTCAGGGTCCAGAGCGACAGCTTTGGATGCAACCGGGAATCACACGTTAAGATGAGCAGGTAAAATGATCCAGTTGGTCCAGTTCTCGTCCAAAGCAATGGCTTCCGCAATGAATATGGATAAAATATGGTGAGATGATAAGATTTTTTTTTATTACTAAGAATAACAAACAGTTACACATTAAAACATTATAAATAGCGACGGGAGACCCACCCCAGAAATAAACACCAAACCCCAAACCTTTCCTCTGAGGATCCCCAAATTCCCATTTTAACCACTACTACCTACTAACACCAGCATTGCACCACGTTGTTTAATGCGTAAACAGCAAATGGTGCAAGAAATAAAAAAGGAATCATCATCATCATCAGCCCATTTAAGTCCCCACTGCTGGGGCACGGGCCTCCTTCAATTACATGAGGGGTAATTGCCATACTCACCACGCTTGGCAGACGGGTTGGCGAGGGTTTTGATATAAATGCAGAGTTTTCCTTCTCTGGGTGCTGATGATTATGCCAGCAGCTTTACCTTAGTCGCCTTTTACGACACCTCGGTAAGAGTGAGGGTGGCCTATTCTACTCTGCCGGGGACCACGAAAAGGAAAAGAGCAATATTACACAGAATCAATTACAATAATAACTTAGTAATTAAGTAATGTAATATCATGTAAGCATTATCATATAGTAACATAATAAATAAAAAAAAAGCAATAAAAATACAAAGAAAAACACTACAAAAAAAAACTTCATAATAAAAAAAAAATTTAGACATAGAATAGCATTAACACTGTCTTAGAAATTTAAGTATCTTTTAGGCACTAAATCAAAATTTTGTTACGCGGATCACTGCTACTATTTAACACAATAAAAAACTAGCGTAAAAAAGGCGCAGACCAAGAGTCAGCTGAAATTTTTTTTCATTTAAAAAAAACATTATAAATTAATAAATGTTTCAGTTGCTCAATAAATAAGTAACCAACACCGTTATCCACAGATTGGTGGGTTCTAAATTGAAAAGTGGCCACTTTTAGCAATTTTCAAGATTAATCATACTTACAGGAAGAAATTATTAAATATACATTTGTCTCAAAAAATTGAAAATCATTTCCCTAAAGTATTTATTGCTTACCAAATGTCTCCCATTCATGACAATATAAATCACGGGGCAGCGCTAGTATCGCCTTCAACAAAAGAATTAAAAAATACCATCATCATCATCATCAGCCTATCGCAGTCCACTGCTGGACGTAGGCCTCTCGTTCGCCACCGTGATCTATCCATGGCTTTTCGCATCCAGCTCTTGCCAGCCATCCTGCGCAGATCGTCCCTCCACCTAGCCAGAGGGCGCCCTACACTACGTTTTCCAAGACGCGGCCTCCACTCTAGAACTCGTTTACCCCTTCGGTTGTCCGTTCTGCGGCTAATACGGCCAGCCTACTGCCACTTAAAAAATATATTATATCCCTATTATTCAATCTTTTCTATCTACATTTTAACTTAACAGTAAATATATAACGCCGTAGACATTGTATATCACTGAAGGTCCCCGACATTTGACAGTACGTTTGGATCTAAAATCTAGATTTAGATCTCAACCAATGTCCTGCACTAATGAAACTGGATGACCCTCCGAAGTGTAAGTCTAAGACAGCGCTTCCCAAATAGTGGGTTGAAACCGAGTATATTTTACGTAGCGTTTTAAAATCACTGATTTAGATTTTTTTTTTTATTTGATAGAAATGGGGTGAGCCCTGCGTCTCATAGCCACTGCGACCAGTAGATGATCTATTGTGGCAGCCCCGTAACCTATTACAGCACCTCATGCAGCTCCAGTTCCAGGATAAACCCGAGAATGGAGCTGATGGGGGAGCTCTTGATCTCGTCAGCTGAGATCATGTGTGCTCCCAGGTGCCGGCTTCTGCAGCGGTGCAGCGCCATGCACTCGCCGAGGACGTGGATAATAACAAGTTTTATTTTTATGACAAATGGTTTTTTATGAGAATGGTAAGTGACGACCGCCGACCATGGACACAGCTACAACAGATGGAGTGGACATGCGTGGCCTTATAGGAAGATATACGCTTGTTTCTTGAAGATCTCAATGTCGTACCGGTTCGGAAATACCGCTGCGGGAAGTTGATTCTACAATGAGGAGGTGCGTGGCAAAAAATTACGTTCAAAGCGCACGGTGGTGGAACTCCACCCATCCAGATAGTACGATTGGAATCATCGTTTACGGCGTGTAGTAAGGTGGTGAAATTCAGCAGCGGCTATTGACTCAAACAACTCCTCCGAACACTCACCAGAGTAAAGGCAGTAAAAGACACATAGAGATACTACTTGTTCGCAGGGCCAGAGAGCCTGAGCGATCAGTGAGATTCTCGTCGTCGAAGTGACAAGTGTGATAGTTTTTTTATAAATGGTTTTAGTTTTTAGGGTTCCGTCCCTCAGAAGGAAAAAACGGAACCCTTATAGGATCACTTTGTTGTCCGTCCGTCCGTCCGTCCGTCCGTCTGTCAAGACCCTTTTTCTCAGGAACGCGTGGTGGTGTGAAGCTGAAATTTGTATCAATTACTCAGGTCTACTGTCCCTTGAAGCTGTGAAAAAATCAAACTTCTAAGCCAACGCAATCAAAAGATACAGCCGATTATATCGATATTTTCATCAAACTTTCGACACTCGCAAAGGAATCAAAACCTACAGGGTACTTCCCGTAAACTCAGAATCTTGAAATTGCGCATGAAGCATTGTCATATAATGCAAATATAGGAAAAATTGCGAAAATCACATTTTTTTAGTTATATAAAATAATAAAAATATTTGAATAAAATGAAATTTACTACTTTATTTCTCACGAACGAATAAAGGTATCAAATTGAAATTTATACCAAATACCTACGTCTACTGTCCCTTTAAGCTGTGAAAAAATCAAACAAAAGTTAACGCAATCAAAAGATACCGGCGGAACCCTCGGTGCGCGAGTCAGACTCGCACTTGGCCGGTTTTTTTTTTATCTGGGGTCAAAGTGCCCCCAGCAAGTCGAGCGCGAAGCAAACACTGCCGTACCAACTTTTCTATAACCAATTCGGCGTATTTTCATAACTCTATTTGAGGACCTTTGAATAGGTTTAACTGCCACACTCAGAGTCGTTGATTAATTTAGTTGGCTACTTAAGAAAAAAATATTGACACTTATTATAATACGCATAAAGACTACCGATACTAAAGTTAATAAACATTTGCTTAAATGACGTCTCTAAGTAGTAGTAGTCTGCGGCCGTAATGCAATAAACCATAAGGAAACACTTAGGACCAAGTTCAACAACTTTAAAACAAAGGTACCTAATCATACCTTAACCGTGCTTGCTATTAGTGCTTGCATGGTTAAAGCGTGATTACCGTTGTTTGAAAAGTTAGTAATCTCGACCCTCAATCTACAGAAATCATTATATGTACCTACTTATCTATGGCAAAGCAATGTTAAGCTAATTCGACACTCACTTACTCACTGATTCTTCTTCATCTTAGCGTGTAATTTCTGGTTGGGTCCAAAACTGTCGCTTTGGAGCCCAGAGTACGCTTAGACAACAGGTCTTGGGCAGTGTGGTGATAACAATGAAGCGACTGCCGTCTGACCTTCGTGGTTACGAACTTTTAACAATCTTTTACTGGCGATGATTGCTTTCCGTCAGTTGACTCGCTTGCTCGTTTGTCACCTCTAGCATAGATGTAATCGACACCTAGCGCCATCTATTGGTACATAGTTAATATAGTTATTATCATACAATTTGCAACTTTTTTTGAAGGCTGCATAATCTAAGTACAGACAACCGAAAAGCAATATATTCACAAAAAATAAATAATACTGTATTATTTTACATTCTATAAATTAAAAGGTACCTTACTCGATCCTTCTACAAAACAAGTATTTTTTATGAAAATCATGGAGTAATTGCAGACTGGCCGGATGGCGCAATTGGTAGTGACTCTGCCTCTTACGCCAAAGGTCGTGGGTTCGATCCCCACCCTGGACAAACATTCGTGCGATGAACACTTGTGTTTGTTCAGTGTCTGGGTGTAATATATGTATTTAAGTATATATTTGTGTTCCTCTGTTGTCTGATATCTGTAACACAAGTGCTTAAGCTACTTAGTATGGAATCAGGTCGATATATGAGATGTTGTGTTGTGAGAATTATCTGCTACCTTTTTTTTAACAGGGGAACCAGATCAACTGAATCATGGTTACACGTTTCAGTAACTATCCGAAACGTACGATTCTTCATGATGTTTACCCTATGATGCGTGATTTTGAAAAATCCACGGGTACATATTCGGATACAAACCTCAAGCCCCCGTATGGAAGGCGCGTTCTTATGCACTTAAATACCATTGCTCTAATTTCTAGCATTCGTAGGTATAATACGAATAAGTATAATAAGTAAATTCATATAATATCTCATACATTGACTTTTTTTTTTGTGATAGGTGGCAGACGAGCAGACGGATCACCTGATAGTGATTGCCGCCGCCCGTGGACACCCGCGCCACCAGTGGAGTCAAAGGGCGCTGCCGACCTATAAACCCCCCTTTTCCCCGGATTGGGCCTCCGGTACCTTCACTCATGCAGCGAAACACAGCAGAATGCTGCTTCATGCCGGTTTTCTGTGAAGCCGTGGTATCACTCCGGTCGAGCCGGCCCATCCATGCCGAAGCGTGGCTCTCCCACGGTCCTGATTCCGTACTAACTAGCTTAAGCACATAACAACAGAGTAATAATTTTAGTATACTTATATACATATATTACACCCAGACACTGGGTGTGTTTCATCAAGATCAAGAAGTGTTCATCAATGTTTGTCCAGGGTGGGGATCGAACCCACGACCTTTTGCTTAAGCAGGGTCACTACCAAATGCGCCATCTGGCCAGTCGGAATGTTTTAGAAACACTAGTCTAGACCAAAGGTGCAAGACAGATGGCTAGACAATTTATAGGTCCAAACGTGGGGAAAATCTTGAAATTTAGAGGATAAATGCACTCTAGAGATTCGAATTTGAATACGTGGGTTTCAGTTCCGATTAGGGGGTAGTATTTTATAGGATGGGTAGTTAAGCTGGGTAGAATACTTAATGATTATCGAAATATGGAAGTGATTAAGGTTCGTAGCTCATCATCCTCCTGCCCTTTTCCCAGATTATCTGGCGTCGGCGTAGTATGTTTTCCTTTTCCATACGTCCCTGTCATTCGTCATCGAATCATCCACCCCTTTTTCCATCATGTCATTCTTCACACAATCCATCCATCTCTTTTTCGGCCGTCCTCTGTTCCGCCACCACTCACTGTGTAGGTTATACGTACCTATGCATTTTTTTTTCTAAAACAGGAAATATCTGGTTTCCGAAATCTCGTAATCTCCTTTCGCCGCATCATTATCCTTTCTGTATGACTCTAACGTTAACGGGTAAGGAACCCCTCTTGGCCTATTGTATAAACATTTTGTGCAATAAAATTTAAAAATATATAGCGGTTTGTATCTACTGTAGGAGAGCCACGCGGCATGAATAGACTAGCTCGACCGGAGTGATACCACGGCCTTGGAGAATACCGACGTGAGAATACTTACGGATCTACTAGTATTGTGGGTGCCCACAATCGCTTTGTGTTTTTTTATGTGATAGGTGGCAGATGAACAGACGGATCACCTGATGGTTAACGATTGCCACTGCTCGCGGACACAACACCAGTAAATAAATAAATAAATATTTCACAACATCACATACATTGATCTGACTCCGAGATAGGTAGCTCAAGCACCTGTGTTACACATACATATAATACTTTTCTGTTGTAAATACATACGTATAATACATAGCAAACACCCAGACCAATACAAACAAACATGTTCATGCACACAAATGTTTGTACTGTGCGGGGATCGAACCCGCAACCCTTGTATCAGAGGCAGCGTTCACTACCACTGTTCCAATTGGGTCGTCGACCAGTGGAGTCACAAATGTTTTTTTTTTAATATATGATACCTACCATAAGGCGACGAGTACCTATTTGATAGGTGTGTGGAGCATAATGTAATTATTTGTCAATTTAGATTACTTATTAACGAATAATTAACTTAGACAAAGATAATATGTCGTAAATGTTTGTATAGTATAATGACTCATTAGCATATAGATCGCTAATTTCGACTTTAGTTTACATGAAGCATAATTTGAACTTTAAAAGATTTATAGCAACACAAATTCAATTTGTCGTTTATAGGTCATGCCATTGTAACGAGACTCGGCTCGGATAACTATGACTGTTCAATGCTAGTGCTGTCCCACGATCGCGGTTTTGCAGTATTGGTCTTGATCTTAAATGGCTCTATTCAACTCTGACCGTGAAAGAGCCATGCTTCGGAGTGATACCAAGGCCTCATAGAACACCAGCTTGAAGCAGCATTGTGCTGTGTTTCACTGCGTGAGTGAGAGTACCGGAGGCCCAATTCATGGGAAACAGGGGCTTAAAGGTTAGCAGCGCACTTGTGACTCCACTGGTGTCTCGGGTGTCCATGGGTGGAGGCGATTGCTTACCATCAGGTGATCTGTCTGCTCGTCTGCCTCCTATCACATAAAAAAATAACCGAAAAGACATCCATTCTAATAGTTAGTAAGTGTCAGACGAGAAGACGGATCACCCAATGCTAAGCGATTGCTTCCTCCCATGGATTCCCACTGGTATCGTGACTCCCACGGGTGTCACGACACCAGTGGTGTCAGAAGTACGCAGCCAAGTTTTAAACTCCCTTTCCTACGATACAGGTTCATCTCCCCGGTTTATACAACGGACTCAAAAAAACCGGGGAGATGTTACTACTGCTACTACTTACTGGACTACAGTTAATTTAGCTCGTTAATGATCACGGCATCATAGGACCTAGTCTCAATTTTTTTTCTAAAATACGATGTTAAATCCAAGGACTCTTTCCCTGCCTTTGTTTAATTTGATTTTTTTATTACTTTGTTAGGTTTGTCTCGATCTTGAATAATTATAGAGTAGGTACAACACTTTTATTGTTACTGGATCGGTAGAAATGTTCGAGCATCAACAGTATGAGTAATGTAGCGGAAGAAAACAAATCTACGTAAGCGCTTTATAAACTGTTGCGGCTTTAAGACCCCCATGACTAATGCAAATTAAATAATATTATTAGCTGTTTATTGGACTGCAAACAATTTCCAATTTCGTAGACATGTTACAACATAAACATATACCTCCCCTACTAGCAAAATGTCCTTTGCCTGAAGGTTGTTTGGTAGAAACAAATAATTAAAATTGTACATTATGCAATACCTGGTGTCTAAGTTGTGGGTTTTGTGCATTCAATCTCCTTTTCCACTTAATTTCCAAAAATGTTTCATTATGGACTTCATTCCAATTTGCTTGAAGTCATTAAAAAAACTATTGAAAAGTATACATATCTATCTATATTAATATGGAGTTTTAAATTTAATGTCTGTTATGCCTTGGGGTTTGCAGATGCCCATTAGCTTAGGGATCATCATCAGCCTCTCATTGAGTGCCAATGGTTCGGCTTCGTAGAAGTGGTAGAAGCTATTCAATATTTTATTTTCATTTCACAAAGTACATTATAAGATCTTAAACAGTATACACATAGATATACAGCGTGTTTATTTGATACGGGCGAATATTTTAATGGCGATTACTATCGGACCTAGGGAACCTGTTTACATACATTTCTTTAGGAAATTAAGATAATTTTTTTTTATACAAAATAATTGAGCACACAATGTATTGCATCCACTGGTAGTTAACGTTAATAACATCAATTAACGTAGGCATAAGTATCTAAACGTCATACGAGTGTCATGACACTCATGTCACTTGTCATGTCAAACAAAGTTGGACGGCATACATTGCTGCTGGGTTGCACTTTAGAAAAATCATTACACCTAATTAACCACAAAATTTAATGAAATGATTATCTTATACGATTCGTAGGATCAGATATTATAGCTGGATTAATTATTCGCCCGTATAAAATACACACGCTGTAGATCACTGCTAGTCTCGATCTTGCCTTGCTTTTGCATTCTAAGGTACAACACTAGATCATTGTTACTAGGTCGGTTGAAATGTTCGAGCATCAACAGACTATGAGTAATGTCGTGGCGGAAGAAAACATTTCTACGTAAGCGTTTTGCGAACTGTTGCGGCTTTTGGACCCCATGACTAATGTTGATTAATCCGTTCAGATTAATTAATATCAGCTGTTTGTTAGGCTGGAAACAAGTTTCCATTTTGCAGACATGTTAATATGGTTATTTTGACGACCCATTTGGCGCAGTGGTCTGAGCACCGGTTGAGACGCAAGGGTCTCGGGTTCGATTCCCACTCTAACACAAAAATGTTCGTTGATAAAACAGATATTTGTATTGGCTCTGCTCCCAAGCGACACTGAAAAAAGTTTTAATTAGTCCACCATTACTCAATCTATCAATCTGTCTGTAGTTATAATGATAAAACCATTTTTTTACATTATAGCGGACAAAATTAATAACTAACTCATATTTATTTATTAAATTACTAATTTATAAAATTATATTATTAATTTTTAAATTACTTTATAACTAACAAAGTTATCTCTTATACGTTTCTAACGAACATAATAAGTTTATTGTAATTAAAACATTTATCTTATAAGTTCGACATGTTATTCAATGAAAAACGACCCATTTTAAAATAATTAACAGTATTTTATCAGCGGCCAGCACAATCTTAGGCATATATTGACAAACCCTAGTTAGAATTATCTAAAACAAATAATTGATAATTGAATATGTAACTGTGACCATGTTATAGGGTCATGGGTAATGAGGTCGATTGAGTTAAAGAAATATTTTCCATTTAGATTTTTCTCTGTTTGTTTCTTAGCTATTGTCTAAACAACATGCATGTGGAATGAGAGCAAAGTGTTTAACTAAATATTTTCTAAAACAATTTTCTACTTTCTCTAACTAGGGTTTTTAAGTGTGGCAGGCGAGCTGACGGCGGGATCACCTTACTAATATATTGGTATTTTAATTATATTAATAATAGGTTACTTATTGTATTATATTAGTATTATAATTATATTAATAATAAGTTACTGAAAAATGTTGATTTAAAAATTTTGATCTATCGAAAAAAGTCTGCAATTACTCCATGATTTTCATACAAAATACTTGTTTTTGTAGAATGGATTCTTAAAGTACGTATGTCGAGTAAGGTACTTTTAATTTATAGAAGTGTAAAATATTACAGTATTTTTATTTTTGTAATATATTGCTTTGCGGTTGTCTGTACTTAGATTTTGCAGCCTTCAAAAATAGTTGCAAATTGTATGATATTAACTATATTAACTATGTACCAATAGATGGCGCTAGGTGTCGATTACATCGCGCAAGTATCTCGTGTTTTCAAAATTTTTTTATGCTAGAGGTGACAAACGAGCAAGCGAGTCAACTGACGGAAAGCAATCATCGCCGCCCATTACCACCCGCGAAATCAGAGAGATCGCTAATGCGTTGTCGGCCTTTTTAAAAAGGAGTACGCTCTTCTCTTGAAGGTCCCTAAGCCGATTCTTATGATTATTATTAATATTTTACTTTTACTTCAACTACTTTATTTGATTTGTTTACATCTGTTATACGTTAAAATGTTAAGCTACCTAAGTTCATTATAAAAATAACAATGGTCTTATAATCTTCGTCTATATCTTTTACAAGAAAATTCAGTTTTAACTGACAGTAACAATACATCGTGTTTTAATTACTACTCATTCATACAAATATGGTATTAATAGATTGATATCATTAGCCTTTTAATGTCAAGGATTGATATAAAAACGAACATTTAATAAACGACTTTTTATTATAATGATTAAGTCATATTTTCAATAACGTTGATTTGATCTAGCGTATTAAAATTTATTATTTTTAGATAAATAAATATCTAACAACAAAGAAGAGCGATGTTAGCTTAATGGATAATAAAGCGCCTTCCTTACGCGAGGTCGCAGATTCAAATCTGAGCATGCACCTCTGTATTTTCAAATCTTCGACAAGTGCGCCGTTCTCACTTCGTTTTGAGACATTAGTTCCTATTTTATACCAATAGATGGCGCTAGGTGTCCATTACATCGCGCAAGCGTATCTTGTTTACGGACTACCTATAATGTTGCCGCTGGCTGTCGGCTTTACCTCTTTTTGAATATGTAGTATAGATTTGATTGTAAGAACGGAGACTATCGCAATATTTTTTTCATAATCATGTACATAAAAATAACGTCACGTCAATCCCATTGGTAATCATAGATATCGAAGATCGTCACAAAAACCCATGCAATTATAAACATTGTAACGATGGATCGACTATGTATTCGCTCTTTACAATCGACGATTCGATTCTATCGATATTCAAGATTGTATTTACCAAAGACCATAGTATTAAGTTGTGTACATTTTTGTGCAATAAAGAGTATCTATCTATCTCATTCTGGTCATCTCATGATAATCAATAAATGTAAGAATAAAGAGGTGTAATGAGAACGACAAACCTGGAAATTGATGCAGACTATCAAAAAGACAATTCATAACGATAGGCAAAGATGGGAAGACGCATCCAGGACGTAGGAGAAAATCGTGGTTGCGAAACATACGGGAGTGGACCGGGATCACCAGCGTGGAAGAACTCTTACGTCTTGCTAAAATCAGAGAGAAGAAGCTCAAGAAGAGAAAATGCAAAAGAGAGAGTTCAAGAAGCTGGCGGCTAATCTTCAAGATTGAAGAGGCACCAAAAGATGAAGAATGAGAATGATCGATAGTTATGACCAAGCGTTTCGTGTCATTATTAACATCTTAGTGTTTTCTCCCTGCTGCATCTCAAGCTGGCAGGGAGTGGAACACCCTGCCAGCTTTTGTTTTTTCCAGTGATTACAACCCCAATATTTTTAAAGCTAGAATGAATAGGCTACTTTTGGGTAAGCTCGCTCCATCGTAGGTCTTTTCTCAACTCTTAAGTTCAGTGTGTAGCCAAGAGTAAACCCATCCACAATAAAAAAAGTCTCAAGATGTCAGAGCCCGGGGTTTGTTCCCTGCTGCATCTCCTTCATTGAGTATCCGTAGTGGTCAGTTAATTGACATGCTTGTCATCCCTTACAACTTCAAACCACACATTTTTGAATCTACCTCTTCTACAACGCAAAAGGCCAAAACAAACGTGAAACCAGCGTCTGTGCTGTATTTCGCTGCGTCAGTGAGGGTACTGGAGGGAAAGGGTCCCATTTCCTCTGGACAGGAGTGATCCACGGCCTCACAGAAAACCGCCGTGAAGCAGCACTGTGCAGTGTTTCACTGCGTGAGTGAGGGTATCGGAGGCCAAATCCGAGGGAAGGGGGGTTTAAAGGTTGGCATTGCACTTGTGACTCCACTGGTACAATATTTTTCATCCGATGGCTCGTATCGATACATCGTACAGTATCTGGGGCCCTTTACTTATGTTAAGCTAAAACTTCGCTATATATCTAGTCGTAAATATTAAGCGAGTCATTATAAGTAAACGTGCGGGAACCGATAAGATTACATGAAATAATTATGGTACTAAACCATATTACGTCAATGAGGTCGCGAGTATACGAGTAATTTGTGGTAGGCCTGGGGACCGGAATCAGGTTCATTACATCTTAAAATAAGAACATCTTTTAGAGCTATTTTTCTACGGTAGGAAGCGGCATGATTGTTCCCTGGCATTGTTGATGTTTATGAGCGGCGACGGTTACCATTTACCATCATTTGAGCCGCAAGCTTGTCTGTCTATTTTAGCAATTAAAAAAGATTAATAAGAGTGGAGTGGTCGCCACGTAGGGAAAGGTAGTGTAAGATGTCCTGCGATGGAATGACGATTTAAAAAAGATGTGTGATTGGTGTGAGTTGGATGCAAACTGCTCAGGGCCAGGTTGTTTGCGTTCTTTGGTGGAGGCCTATGTACGTTCTGCAGTGGATAGCAAATAGTCTGATTAATTGAGAAAAATAAGCTACATCATTACCAGAACTTAAAAATCAATGTACCATACCATAAAAATGAGTCTTCTGTCCTTTACTAAGAGAGATTAAATTCAATGAACAAAAGCGTCCTTAAGGATTTTGTCATCAATATTCGTATTTAATATAGCTGTCAAACAAAGGTCTCGCCACGATGCGATGATTATGTCAACCTTTCAAAAGTAGGTAGCCATTTGTAAATAGAGCGTTTTGGGGAGGTCTATTTTTTATGAGATAGGTGGCAGACGAGCAGACGGTCACCTGATGGATGCTTTAGAGTAGAATCAACGATTTTATGATATTTTAATTTTGACATCCCGGAGAGTTTTTATAGTAACGCAGTCACTTTTTCTAATGTTTTTTAGCTTGGAAAGGTTATTTGTTTAGTAAAAAAATAATATCAGCCCATCCTATTGGAGGGCAGAAAAGTGAGATAAATGGTCCGATACTGAATTTTATGATTTTTCCCCTCGATTGACATAAATAAATATGGTCCTATATTTTCTATCTCGTAGCTCTCAGACTACAAACTTAAACGCATTCATTAACCTTTAAATATTAGCTAGACAATCGATAACCAGTGATCACTCGGGCGGCTTAATTCGGCTCGTCACGACGAAGATCGCAGCCAGATAGCGCCACTGCTGCTTATGTTTACAGAATGGGTTTTATGTCTTTTTTTTGTTAAATAGCAACCGAACGTTTGCTGTGGGAAGTTTATTGCACTCTATTCTTTATTGTTTTTTTGTTTTTGGTCCAGAACTTGGTATGGTGATGATACGAACAGACCATATGGTAGCGACCCTGCCTTAAGTACCTAAGTGTCGTGATTTTGAATTCCACTGAGTAGAAAATATTTTTGTGACTATCACTTGTGTTTGTCCAGTGTCTGGGTCAGCTTACCATCGGGTTATCCGTTTGCTCGTCTGCCACCTATCACATAAAAAGTAACATATTTGTAATTCCTCTGTTGTCTAAATAAATAAATATTTCACTATATCACATACATTGATCTGACTCCGAGATAGGTAGCTCAAGCACCAGATCAATACAAACAGATATGTTCATGCACACAAATGTTTGTACTGTGCGGGGATCGAACCCGCAACCCAAGGGTTGGTGCAAGCACCAGAGGCAGCGTTCACTACCCCTGTTCCAAACGGGTCGTCATATCTTATATCTGATTACACAAATCTTTTTCCAGACTGAGAATGGAACCCACGATTTTTAGTGTATGATACACTGGGCCAACATAACAATCATAATCTTTATTGCTTCATATTGGTATATTTATTTATTAAGGTTCACTGACAGACACAGATAATATATAATATGTATATAATACAGATCTAATATATGACGAGTCACTAGCTTTATTCGAACTATGTCAATTCAGTCGAGACATAGACCTACAAATTATGGATAGGTTTTACCATCAGGATCCATTAACGCACTCCTATAATCCAGTGGCCCTAATTTGGTATCCAAGCATAGGGATGTCAAAAATCGAAAATTAAGATAAACTTATTTTTAAACCCCGACGAAAAATCGACGAGGTGTTATAAGTTTGACGTGTGTGTGTGTACGTGCTGTGTGTGTGTGTGTGTGTACGGATGAACCGAATGACAGATTTACCATACATTAGTTATCGGCTTAAGATTGGTCAAATCGGCTCTTAATCGCCAAACTTTTTATACAATGTTTTATTATACTCATACCAAATCATGACTGTATGGCTTGGTATGAGTATCAAATGCAACACAAAATAAAATGAAGAAAATTTAATGTCAGTCAAATATGAGGTAAACCGAAGCAGACCCCAAAGGTGGCACCTGTTTGTCACACCCCTATCCCATACCTAACAGTAGCCCTACTTAGGCATCAATGCATATCAGACTACGAAGCACATATGCACTGAACTTGGATAATTCAATATAGGATTATTACGGCTCAGACTTGGCTTAATCTGTCTTAACCGCGGATTAAGTAAAGCCATGGGTGAGTGCTTGTGTGTGGTGTGACTTTGCTTTGGCCTGAAAAAATATCTTGATTAGCTTTTTTTTCTTTAATGTTTTATTTTTTAGGCCATCGGATTAAAAAGTAGACTGGCCAGATCAGCAGCAGAGTCGATTGCCGCGCTAGCATTATAGCTAGTGAGTCGCAATTTAAAGTTGTGGCTGCAATTGAGGTCCATGATTTGATCCCCGAGTCGAGCCATTTGTACCTAAGTTTTTATGTTTGAAAATTCCACGAGTATGCGTCACCCCAAAGTCTGGACATTGGCGGTCTTAAATCCCCGTTCCTAAACTGACCTTGTACCTGATTCCACTTGGATGAGAAAAGAGCGCGTACTTGTTTCTGCGCACACAGGTTGTGCACTATAATATTCCCTGCGTTGTGACTTCACTAGGGCTTCGAGTGGCCATGGTCAACGGCAATTGTACCATCGAGTGATGTCTGCTCGCATGCCACCTATTCACTTAGAAAATAAAGAACACTTACTTCCAATGATCAATACACCCAGGCTATTTATTTATTCATAATTTTGACTACTTAAGGCTACAGGTAGCTACTAAACCGGATCTACTTTAATCGATTTCGTAACGGAAGTCTCTAAGCAAACATTTATAAGTATCAGCCTATATACTGACCCACTGCAGGGCAAAGGACTCCATATATACATATAAGAATCAAGTCATCGCTATTATGATGGGATCAGGCTTAATCACCACGCTTGCCAAATGCGAATTGGTGATCACAAACCCGAGCTATATTTCGAAAAATTCGAAACATACTTTTTTTTCGCTCGACCCGGGAATCGAACCGAAGACGTCCACTGCTGGACATAGGCCTCCCCCAATGTTCTCCACACAGATCGGTCCTGTGCCGCCCGCATCCAATGGATTCCCGCGATCTTCACCAGATCGTCGGTCCACCTTGTGGGGGCCTGCCACGGCTGCGACTTCCTGTACGTGGCCTCCACTCGAGGACCTTTCTGAGACCGGCCGTCTGTTTTTTCGTCAACGTGTCAACATTGACGATATGAAGTAATCGATGGCGCCACTGTCGCTTTTATAAACAAGTTAGTTATAATTCTATCTTCTTCCGTGCTATCTAGTAATTCTATCTCACATTAGCATTTATTTATGTACATTAGTATTTATATATTTATGATTATTCATTAACACGGTCGTCACTCACAACAGGTCCTGCCAGAATACCAGCGCTGCCGCGGCATTTCTGTCGTGGCAGCACCATGCTGAGGCCTGATTGACCTCACACTTCACACACGCCTACTTATTTAGAATATTTTCATTATATAACTGTGAATTTACCTACCTATCGTCTGTTCTCGTACGTGAGTACGAGAACAAAGGTGACTTTGTCTGTAGTTTTAATGTGTCAATGTTACATTACCTATGTTTTCTAATGAGTGTTCATTGTTAAATTATTTATTGTGATGGCGAATAAAATGTTTCTTTCTTTTCTTTCTTTCTTTCTATGGGAGTATATTCCGACGGCCACGACTTAGGGACCTTAAAGAGAAGAGCGTAGTCTTTTTTAAAAAGGCCCGCAACACATTAGCGATTTCTTTGATTTCGCGGATGTTCATGGGCGGCGTTGATTACTTGCCGATACCTAATTATTAAAATATCTTCGGCATTAACATTTGACCTTGTAAATAAAAACTTTTATTCAATGTGCGTGAACTTGGCAAGCAATGCCACATTTCATTTTTGTCTGCGTTGGGCAAAATTTCCATATATCATTACCCAATGTCCTTTCTGTTATTATTACGACTAAAGCAAATAATACCAAAGGTCGGCTGTCCGTCATTACTACTCCTCGCAAGGTCCTACCCTTGGCTTAAGTTACACCCTTCAACAAAACTTTCGATTTGTCCCCTACTTTCAACAAACTAAATTTCAACCTTCAAACCAAAGACGTAAGGTGTATTTTACTTTGCCGGGAAAGTTCTACGATGCACGTAACTTTACGATGTCCGTGCATATATTTGCATTTCCTTTTCGCAACTTTCATGGCTCCCTTCCATTAAGTGGAAGGAGTTAATAAAGAATTCATGTTTTAAGTAAAATAAATTGAAATCGTAGTACTTGAGTGGTCTTGCCGTTTAAGGTGACGGGTAGGGCACACTAGCAACGCCAATTGATTTTATTCTTAGCTACTAAACCCGATCAATTTTAAATAATTTTGGGGTTACGACCTCTCGGCAAACACTTATACTATTTATTAAATAACCATGCACCAATGTTGGGTCCGTTTTTGATCGCGAAAAATTTATTCACGCCAAAAGTAGCCACTTTTTCACACAGCGTGAAACAATTTTTCGCGTACGAGTTAGACCCAACATTGGTACATGGTTATTTTAGTAAATAGTATAAGTGTTTGCCTAGAGGTTGTAATCCCGAAATTGGTTAAAATAGATCCAGTTTAGTAGCTAAAAAATTAAATCGATTGGCGTCACTAGTGTGCCCTACCCGTCACCTTAATAGACTTAGATGTAGTTACAAAACGGAATTTAAGTTTAATGACTACTCTAAGCACTAATAATTGGTTTCAGTGTTATCTTCTACTGGTACCTAATTATGATTTTACTTATGTAGATTTTAATATACCAATTTGCTAATGGATTAGACCTGAGAACATTATTAAATTATTCATAGTTAAGTTTGCAGTGCACTTTAAAATGTATCGACAGTCTTCGGTCCCGTTGGAAAAAGATTGTGGATTCGGTCCTCATCCGAAAACTATCGATTATTCAATTATTTAAAAAATTCTATACTAAAAAAAGTTCATAGTGGTTCAAAATGATAAAGAAAAAAGAAGACTGTCGATTATTTTTTATTAAAAAAAACTGTAATTTTTATATGATAGGTAGCAGACGAGCCACCATAGACACCCGCCACACCCGTGAACTCACAAGCATGCTGCCAACCTTCAAACCCCCCTTTTCCCCGGTTAGAAAAAGAAAGATATATTTATGGTTTTTTAAAATGAAGAAAATATGTGACGGGTTAAAACAAAAAAATAAAGAAAAAAATACACTTATTACAAATCGTAAACTCAGGATAGTCCCAGAACAAAATTAGTGCTAGCCCTTTTTTACATTGTGTATTGGAACGGGATGTCATCAGCTTTAGTACGGTAATAACGTTAGATCACGATTTATAATGAAGCGGACTTATATAGTCACTCTTACTATGTAAGCACTTCTGTTGAGTATATCAGACAACAGACAAAAGACAAGTAGGTACAATATAAATATACGTACATAAAATATTACACATAGACATATAATTAATTGAAATGACAGTATATTTGCCCCGACCAGGAATCGAACTCATAACCCTTGGCACATCTCCTCCTCTAGTCGTTTTCCTCATTACTGGTATTGAGGGTTGTGATTCATCCCGTGGCCAGTCAACTTGCTCTTTATGATAAACCTCCATCTATGTCTATCTTTTGCAATGTGGAGGGCATCATACAGCTTGATGTCCAGCCTCGAAGGTATTTGGTCTGACCATCTAATAGGGCTACGACCTCTTTGTCTCCTTCCATCCACCTTGCCGGTGACCATCAGCTGTTCCAGATTGTCCATCCTAGGCGCACCAGACAATCAATTATGACCAAGTACGGCATCACCAGTCTATCAAAAAATAAAGTTAAAAAACTAAAACCCGACTACCAGAAACACGCTCCAAAATTACGAAACAAGAAACTTGTCTCTGCTGAAATTATTATGCCGTATTGCCGTGGTCGTATGCCACCCACTGTAGCAATCATTATAATAATAAAATAAAATCAATGTGGCATATGACCACGACAATACGGCATAATAATTTCAGCAGAGACAATTTTCTTGTTTCGTCCTTTTTAGAGCGTGTTTATTGGTAGTCGGGTTTTAGCTTTTAAACAAATTTTTTTAACAAATTTTTAGTTATATCAATGAAATTACATATTTGAAATGTGCTAAAAAAGCTCTTTCATTTGATACCGCACACTGTAACGTCAAGCATTTTTTTTTAGTTTCTTACTGTAAGTCCTCTAGAGGGCGCTGTTCAATTTAACGTGACGTTATGTCGCCTATAACCAGTAGTCAATCAAGACACTTCTAATGACACCTCATTTGTTCAAATATGATAACTAGTTAAGAATTTATGAGGGAACAGATGAACAATCATACATACATACAGTTCAAAATCATAACCCTCGTTTTGCTTCGCCAAAGTAGGGTAAAAATACAGCTGAACTACTGGCCCGCCCTGACTTCGATTCGGGACATTAGTTCCATTTGCACCAATAGATGGCGCTAGGAATCGATTATACCGCGCAAGCGTTTCGTATTTTCGGATTACCTATAAGCGGTGCTGCTGTCTGTAATATTTACCTTTTTAAAAATAGTATAGATTGGAACGGCATATCGTTGTGTCGTTTTAACAAGTTTTAGTTACACAAAAACATGTACTGAAAATACTGAAATTAATTCATTCATTCATATCACGAGACCTATGCATTTAATTCGAAATGATAATACATTTCAGCGAATACTATCAACTGCAGTACTCGTCGATTTCTGTTTGTAGAATGTAGTTTTGTATTTTACACTTGGGAGCAATATCATTCGAACGTACAGGGTAGAATTTAAAACATGAGCCGAACTTTCAGGGATGGCGATTGTTGATTCATCAAAAATGTTTTTGTTGAAAAATAATGTTATTTTTGTTTGTTATTGGCCAGTTGCAGCTGTTGACAAAGGATAAGAAAATCTCCGTAATTACTTAGTTTGGACTTTTAAATAAGAAGAGTGATACGTATGTTTTGGGAATTTCACTTTTTTTTTTATATGAGAGGTGGCAGACGAGCAGACGGGTCACCTGATGGTAAGCAATTCCGCCGCCCATGGACACCCGCAACACCATTGGAGTCACAAGTGTGCTGCCAACCTTTTCCCCTTCCCCCCATTGGGCCTCCGGTAACCTCACTCACACGGCGAAACACAGCGCAGGCGCTGCTTCACGCCGGTCTTCTGGGAGGCAGTGGTATCACTCCGGTCGAGCCGGCCCATTCATGCATGAGCGAACCCCTTGTCAGTAAAACTAGTAAAACATGTGGATTTGCAGACCCATGGCTCCTTTCTCTAGACACTTTTAATACCGTTGCACTTTTTCCTATACCCTTTATACCTTAGGTGAGCCACGCTTCGGCATGAATGGGCCGGCTCGACCAGAGTGATCCACGCCCTCACAGAAAACCAGCGTGAAGCAGCACTGTGCTGTGTTTCGCTGCGTGAGTGAGGGTACTTGAGGCCAAATCCGGGAGAAAAGGGGTTTAAAGGTTGGCAGCATACTTGTGACTATACTGGTATCACGGGTGTTACGTCGAGCAGGTGATCCGTCTGCTCGTCTACCACCTATCATATTTAAATCATATATTAAAAACATATATATCATACGTAATGTTTGAACGCCCTTTTCGTGATGATGGAGCAGAGGAAAATTACCCACTCTCTGCTGCATCATCATTTACTATAATGTAAAATAGAAGCAAAATGTCAGCGACTCTTCTGAGCTCACAGATGTTCATGGGCGATGGTCATGTGACTCGCTTGTTGTTTTGGCGTCTCTTGCATAAAAAAAAACTAACTAACCCATTTCTTTGCTCCCAAGTGTAACTGATATCAAGTCTGTTCGTTAGTTAATTAGACTGCCACGAACCACATATTACAATTAAATTAATTTCTAACAAATCAGACCCATCAACGCATGTGTGAATTGAGCGGCAAATTAAAATGTATTATTTTATTTTATTTTTTATTTTATTTTATTAGGACAACCAACAAGATAAACACTGTTACAAGTAAAGAAGAACATAGACAAACATAATCTTAAAGCTAAGTGTCACCTTACTTATAGGTTGCCACGGCATGCAATGTGTATAGTGCGTTAAGATTAAACTAAACTTTATAAAATTTAATTACATCCAAGACTAGTGACGTGTTCTCTAACGAGTAGGTGGTTCAGGCGTCAAGCATTGCAGCACCTGACGCCTGAATTTTTGAGGCTTATTTGCGAAAATATCTATTTCACACGCTTTGTGGAGCTTATTGTATTGTCGCTGTAGTCTGTGCATGGTGGCGTGATGACTCACATTGGTTCTGGTACCCTTAACAAAGAAAGGCACGTATCTTCCGACCCGCGTTGACTTATTTGGTACGTTAATCTGGATCAATTGTAACAGAGAGGAGCAGTCTGTAGTGCTATTGACTATTTTGTGTAATAACATCAAATCTAATAAGAACCTACGATCCTTCAAACTATTCATTCTGAAATAGGTCAGTCTATCCTCATAAGAGGGTAATGCGTTTGCCTTATAAGTCTGATATGAGAGATGCCACAAGAATCGTTTCTGGACACGCTCTATGCGTTTTATGTGAACGTCGTAATGGGGGGACCAGACCTGGGAGCAGTACTCGAGGTTGGATCGGACCAGCGACTTGTACAATAAAATTTTTGTTGATGATTTTTTAAATTCTTTGGAATTGCGTAATACGAACCCCAGCATTCGGAAACCCTTTTTCACAATTTGGTCGAAATGCTCATGAAACCGTAACTTTTGGTCAAGAATAATGCCTAGATCACGAATAGACTTAACTTCTTCCAAAACGTGGCCTTCGATGTTATACGTTGAAAGCGAAACATTTGTACACCTAGAGAATCTAATATATTTACATTTTTCAATGTTCAAAAATAATTGGTTACTATTACACCACATCGCTAGTCGGTCCAGGTCCTCTTGCAATAATCTTGAGTCATTTTTGTCACGTATCTGCAACGATAATTTCATATCGTCAGCGTATAGAAAACATTTGGCGTGGTGGAAAGCATTTACAATATCATTTATAAAGATATTGAAGAGGATCGGACCCAAATGTGAACCCTGCGGTACACCAGACGTACACACGAATGGTTCCGAACAGTAGCCGTTGACCACCACTTTCGACCTCCTTTGTTGAAGATATGATCCATGGAGATCCATGCCAGTAGATGCCCAGTGATACCAAAGGTGGAAAGTTTGTGAACTAGAATATTGTGATCAACGGTATCGAACGCTTTACTAAAGTCAGTGTAAATTGTATCCACAGAGAGTCGCTTGTCGAGAGATTCAGAGGCTAGGGTCAAGAACGAAACGAGATTGGTGGCAGCCGAGCGCGACTTTAGGAAACCAAATTGCTGAGGCGAGATTATTTGATTTATATGCCAAGTCAATACAGGACATACTAGAGATTCAAAAATTTTAGCAAACACACACAGTATTGATATCGGCCTATAGTTTTTAACTGATCGGGCATCGCCTGATTTAAAAATTGGGACAATACGCGCCTCCTTCCTATTCCTTGATTTTACTTGAGATTTTATTCCTTGGTTTTTGAATTTCAATGACTAAAGAAGTTTAAATCTTTAAATAGGTATCAGGTTCAATGCTTAGTCCTAAATTGAAGTTAAAAGTCTAAAAAAAGTTAATTCTTAAACGCTATCGGGTGTTGCAGATGGCCATCATTCATAATCAGGTTTGCCCTCTTCTCGTTTATCTGCTATGGAAAAAAAACTATACCTATGTTCATAAAATTTGAAGCTTAAATTTATCTCATAAATCCAAATAAGAAGATAAATTGTTTTCGTAAAACATATTTTGAGTAATGAGAAGATCAAAAGTGGCTCCAAATATTAAGGTGCCTATGTTAAGGTAGGGCACACTAGCGAATCGATTTTAATTGTTATCTACTAAATCGGATCTATTTTAAACAATTTCGGGGTTACAACCTCTCGGCAAATACTTTTACGATTTATTAAATAACCTTGCACAAATGCAGACCCAACATTTGTACGCGAAAAATTGATTCACGCTAAAAGCGGTCGCATTTGGCGGTTATCAATTTTTCGCGTACAAAAACGGACCCAACATTTGTGCATGGTTAACTAATAAATAGTATAAGTGTTTGCCGAATGGTTCATCATCATCATCATCATTTCAGCCAATGGACGTCCACTGCTGGACATAGGCCTCCCCCAACGTTCTCCACACAGATCGGTCCTGTGCCTCCCGCATCCAATGGATTCCCGCGATCTTCACCAGATCGTCGGTCCATCTTGTAGGAGGCCTGCCACGGCTGCGAGTTTTTGTACGTGGCCTCCACTCGAGGACCTTTCCGCCCCAACGGCCGTCTGTTCTCCTCGCTATGTGCCCTGCCCATTGCCACTTAAGGCATGCAATCCTTTGGGCTACGTCTGTGACCTTAGTTCTCCTGCGGATCTCATCATTTCTGATACGATCACGCAGGGAGACTCCGAGCATAGCCCTCTCCATTGCTCTCTGGGTGACTTTGAGCCTCCTTAATCGGCACATTGTAAGCGGCCATGTTTCGGTTCCGTATGTCATCACTGGCAACACACACGCATTAAAGACTTTCGTCTTGAGACACTGCGGTAGATCTGCCGAAAATATGCTGCGTAGCTTCCCGAACGCTGTCCAGCCGAGTTGGATTCGTCGATCGACCTCTTTCTGGAAGTTGGACTTACCAAGCTGGACTTTTTGTCCGAGGTAGATGTACTCATCTACAACTTCCAGTGTAGAGCTTCCAACCTTTACTAGAGTGGGTACGACATGGGAATTCGACATAATTTTCGTCTTATTCATGTTCATTTTCAGACCCACTTGTTGGGAGACTCTATTGAGGTCGTCGAGCATTTTGCCTAAGTCTTCCAAGGTCTCAGCCATGACTACGATATCATCAGCGAATCGAAGGTGCGTCATGTACTCGCCATTTATATTGATGCCAAGTCCATCCCAGTCCAGAAGTTTAAACACGTCCTCCAACAGAGTGGTGAACAGTTTCGGCGATATAACGTCGCCCTGTCTCACACCTCGCCGGAGAGGTATGGGTTTTGATTCTCGGTCCTGAAGACGGACTGACATTATGGCGTTTTCGTACAATGACTGCAACACTTGTATGTATCGGTAGTCTATTCGGCACCTTTGGAGAGACTGTAGCACGGCCCAGGTCTCGACAGAGTCGAAGGCTTTCTCATAGTCCACAAACGCTAAGCATAATGGCAGATTATACTCTTCGGTCTTCTGTATAACCTGCCGCAGCGTATGTATGTGGTCTATGGTGCTAAAGCCTTTTCGGAATCCAGCTTGTTCGGGAGGCTGGAAGTCGTCGAACCTGCGTACGAGACGATTCGTCATAACTCTCGAAAACAGCTTATATATGTGACTTAGCAGCGTGATAGGCCTGTAATTCTTCAATTGGGATTTGTCACCCTTTTTGAAGAAAAGCCTCACCACGCCAGAGTGCCACGCTTTGGGTGTCTTTCCCTCAGTGATGATGGAGTTGAAAAGCCTCTGAAGGGCTTTCAGGACAGGTCGTCCACCTGCTTTCAGAAGCTCCGCTGTGACTCCATCATCACCCGGTGCCTTACCGTTCTTAAGCTGTTTGAGAGCTATGCTAATCTCGTATAGGCTGACGTCCGGGATATCTTCGGTGTAGTGCCGGGTTAATTTGGCTCTGCGCTCAACGGCCTGAATGACAGGTGTGCATGATGTCGCGTAAAGCTGTCCATAAAAGTGTTCGATCTCGGCCAAAAGCTCTGGGCGTGACGTGACGATTCTGCCATCCTCTGTTTTCAGCTTGGTCAACAAGCTCTCTCCAATAGCTAGATCTCTAGCGAAGACTTTGGAGCCTTTGTTCCGCTCTATAGCCTCTTTAATACGTTCCGTATTAAATCGGCGTATGTCCCGGGTCAGGCACTTGGAGATGCGCTTGCTGAGCTGCCGTCGTTGACGAGCTTCATCAGAGGTTTGCAGAACCATTTTCCGCCTTTCCTCCATTAACTTAAAAGTTGGCTCCGAGATTTTACTGGCTTTTTTCAATTGCCGAATGGTTGTAATCCCGAAATTGTTTAAAATAGACCCGGTTTAGTACCTAACTTTAAATGTAATTTTACGCATAGAGCTGCTTGCCAGTTCTGTTACCTTGAACTTGACTTGATGCGCTACCAAGCTTCTAGATCTATAAATGACGTAATCTCATTTAAAACATACATAAATTAAATCAAATTTGATACTCATGCGTGTTGTGATGTAGAAAATCTCCTTTTAATAACAACAAGATTTATCTACTTTATTCTATTTGTTTTTAATGAAGAAATGAAAACAGTTTATTTTGTAGAAAAAAATCAAAAAAGTAAAATAAACAGGTTTTTTTTAGATGTTGTAAAAATTTACTATCAAGCACATTTTCTGTAACTACAATTTTCAGTATTTATATGATTCACATCTTTACATCAATACTCAAAGAAATTGATGTTTTTGTGAATTGCAGACGAACAGACGGATCACCTGATGGTAAGCTATTGCCGCGGCCCGCCACCAATAGAAAACCAGTGGAATCACAAGTGAGCTGATATTTAGCTTCCCTTCCCCCGATTGGTTTTCTGTGAAGCCATGTATCAATCCGGTCGAGCCGGACCGTTCATGCCGATGCGTGGCTCTCCTACGATGCTAACTACTACGATAGATGGATAGATATACTTTATTGCACAAAATATGCAACTTAAGTACTAGTCATTAGAGATATATTGGTAACTCATAAAATAAGGTACGTATGTAAGCCACACATCAATGTATACAAATCTGTCAATTTTCTACAGTCGATTCTCACCTTAATGTCAAACACGTTTGGTTCAATATCAAATGAGTAAATTTGACAGATTTTGGTAAATAAACTGATGTGTAGTCGCTGTATCTATGTATATGTATGTGGTAGAAATCTCTATAAAAAATATTTCACTTCACTCAAAAGTCTAAACGAAATTTAAGATATAACTCAAAAAGGATCCTTGTCCAAATAGTACAGATCGAGTCAGGCAAAAGCGATGATGAACAAGCGAAATGTACTGTCAAACTTTTTGTACCACTTAACAAACGTACAGTCACGCACATTTGGGTACAGTCGAACTTTTTCCGTTGATTAAACAGCGAGCGAGCTTTCGTGCGGGTGTACAGTCGTCCTTCCGTTGCACAAAATGCATTGCTCCCGGGAATATCACTTGGGAAAGAATAGTGGAGATATAGGTCTTTATTTTTTAATACTACGGGTGCTATTATAAATTGATTTGGGTCACTGAGTTAGCGAAGTTAGTAAGTATTTTTATGTACTTATATTACACCTTAAGCAGTTTTCATTCTTTTTTCAAAAAATCTGCATGTTTTTTTTTTGATTTGATATAGATTATTTTATTTATTAGATTTGAATTGTTAATAGTCAAATCCATTTAGAGGACCGAATTTTATCGACCATATTATAGCTACCATTATTAGTCATATTAATATATCTGATATAAGATTCTACGTTCTGGTCTAATAGATTTTACGTTGTGTTTTTTGTGCTCGAAAATAAAAAATATATCCTTGAACCGATTACGGCTACGGCGGTCAATCACAACAATTAGCCAGAGCACGCAATAATAACGCAGAATATTATAGTGCTTAAGTGTGTGCGCATACACAAGTGCACTCTCTATTCCCTTATCCTAATATTCCGATGGGACACCAGCATGACACGACCGGAGAGGGATTATGCGCAGGATCAACAGCTTAACGTGATTTCCGATGCACGGGCGTACGATACCGCCACCCTTCCAGACTCCTGGCTGACATAAAGAATGTCCTACCGAAATCTTAGGTACAAATTTTGATCTATATTTATTTGACTTCAAACAATCGTATCATGAAAGCAAACCGAAGTCAACCATCAAACAAACATGAGTCCCGAATCCTTAACTACAGACAGGCTCACTCAAAACGATAGCCCTCAAGACACACTTCAAATCCTATTAAGTTCTCAATCCTACCGACCCAACTTAAACCACTTAGTCGACCCTTATCACATACGGCCAAGGCCCCAACTGATAAATTATTCAATTACTTATTAGTACGTGCTTAAATTTCGTAACCTCACGATAAAGAGGAACAAAAGGCTTATCAATACTATTCTTTCGGTCCTCGTTTGATACACGGGCATGTTCGTGTGAACCGGTTAGGGGAGGGAGGGAGATGGCCGTATGGGTCTGTAGGAGTAAGTGAGAAAGGCTGTGAGTGCCCGACAGGGACCACAACATAAACACGCTTGCGACTGGTAAGGGTGGGGGGTGAGTGGGAGCGGTTTTTGGGTCGAATGGTTTTGGAATTGATTGAGGTTTTGATAAAACTTTTCTGAACTCAACGGCTGTTTTATTTTTATGGTTTAACTCGTGCTTTTTTTACTTTGGAAGCTGCTCAAACTCGAACATCGTGTCTCTCATGTCTAAGTCAACATTATCACAGAGCCAACAACACGTTTTAGCTGCTCTCAAAATTATGTAGCGTTTGAGTATTCGGGAGTATTAATGTTATTTAAAAACTGGTATTTTATTTAGGATCGAGGTCAACAATAACTAGAAGACTTGTTTCCCAACTAATTAGTCTAATATATTTTCTATTTACTTATTGCGAAGTGAGGCAGTAAGATGTTAATTGATAAATATTCCACAACATCACATACATTGATCTGACTCCGAGATAGACAGATAAATAGATAGATAGAAATGTATAGATAGATATAAAGACAGATATTGTAAAATTTAAAAAGGATTTGATTTTAACAAGCTGCAATACTTGTATAAGTATATCATATAGTTTAGATAGGACCTCAGAAATCGCGACATAAAAAGCAGTCTAAAACAAAACGAAATAAGTATGTACATCTTCACATGTAATATTTAAAAAAGAAATCATATGAAAAAGCAAAATATAACGTTTGTGATCATATTTTGCATTTTATTTTTAACGCTATCACTGAGACTCCACCCCAATACAGCTTGTTGCGCTGTGCGAACTGCAATATCTATTTCTCTACCCAATAGTGCATCTTTGTACTTTATAGTTACGGTTCATTTTCCTTTACTTACCCTTGGAATATACGCCTCTTCGTCACTTACATAGGTTCTCGATTCCGACTGCTGACATCGAATAGCCGATTCGATTCTATCAGCACTTTGGTAGGGACAATGCACAGTCAACAGCACGTCAAGCAAAAAATTGCATTGCAAAATAGCATCTGCGACTTTCAGAATAAGGACCATGGTGAACTGTGAGTTTGTATTGCACGTTGTATACATGACAGGATTCAATGTGCAATTTTTCGTATTTCGTTAGTTTTGCCTCTTATCTGGAGACTAAATGGTCCAACGGAGTTGGAAAGGGTATTGTGTTGATGGAAAAATATCAGGAGCTTTGATAAAAACAATAAGACACTTCGACTTTCATACCAAAGCTTTTTCGTGGTAATTTGCTCGTTTTCTCCTTAATTAAGAATGTTTAGGAAACCATCATCATCAGCTCAGTATATCATTCCTACTTGTGTCTAAAGCCTCACAGAAAACCAAAGTACGTAAATCAGCGCTTCACTGTATTTTGCCGAGTGAGTTAGAGTGCCGGCCCAATTCATAGGGAAGTGGAGTTTAAAAATTGTCAGCGCACTTTCGATAGTACTGGTGTTGCGGGGGTCTACGGACGGCGGGATCCGTCTTCTTGTTTGCCATCAGAACTTAAAAAAAAGATTTCACTCTAAACCTTAAAAATAAAGGTATATTAGTCTTGGACTATTACAAAGCAATAATCATCACAAAGAAGCGAGCTTTACATAGTTTGTATTAAGTATTATGAAGTTGCAATCATGATCACAAGTTCAGAATACGAATTATAAACCACATACATACATACTAAATGTATCAATTTGTAGTGGAAAATTCAAATTGCTGATTTATTGAAGTAATTTCAGACAGAGTACTATTTTACAGATGTAAACAAAATAAGCCTCAACTTATGGATTAAAAATGAGTAAATAATTTTGCCGTGTGGTCCCCGGCAGAGTAGAATAGGCCACCCTCACTCTTACCGAGGTGTCGGAAAAGGCGACTAAGGTAAAGCTGCTGGCATGATCATCAGCACCCAGAGAAGGAAAACTCTGCATTTATACCAAAACCCTCGCCAACCCGTCTGCCAAGCGTGGTGAGTATGGCAATTACCCTTCATGTGATTGAGGGAGGCCCGTGCCCCAGTAGTGGGGACTTAAATGGGCTAACGATGAAATAATTTTGCCTCAACATTTGGATTTTTACCACAAATCGAAAGTGCATGAATAAATGAAATAAAATAAATTCAGTCATCAGGCTTGTGTGGTCGGATTTGACTCTACAACCTTCCCATGTTTCGAAAAACACAGGTTTCAATATTTCACAAAATAAGATTTTTAGGAACGCCAATATTTTATAGGTACTTAAAGGCTATACGGCCATAAACACACGTACACTCTTTTATGAATTTACGTTGGGATTATCTATCCAGCACCTGAGCATCTCATCTCTGAAATTGAAAATATACCTTTGTTTTATCTTTATTTATTATATGATACCTCAGGCAACGCATATGTCAGGCAGGCAACGCATATGTGATACCTCAGTTGTTGCAGATGTCCATGGGCAGCGGTCATCACTTTTTATCAGGTGTGCCGTCTGCTCGTTTGTCCGCTATAATGTAAAAAAAAAATGTTTTATCTTCTCTTAAAAGTGTATTCTTTAATTAATTTGCCTGTCACTATATTCTGTTTAAGAAATGATAGTATTTTTCACACAGCAATTACAACCAAGCCACAAATTTTACGGCCTCAAAGAAAACCGGCGTGAAACAGCACTGTGATGTTTCGCTGTGTGAGTGAGGGTACCGGAGTTCCAATCCAGGGGAAGGGGGGGTGTAAAGGTTGGCAGCGCACTTGTGGCGAACCGTTTGCTCGTCTGCCAGCTATTAAATAAAAAAACAGATATTTACATTTCATATCAACGATTGCCGCCGTCTATAGTCAGCCGCGACACCAGTGGAGTCACAAGTGCACCGCCAACCTTTTTTCCCTGGTGAGGCCTCCGGTGCCCTCAGTCACGCAGCGAAACACAGCACAGTGCTGCTTCACGCCGGTTTTCTGTGAGGCCGTGGTATCACTTCGGTCGAGCCAGCCCATTCATGCCAATGCGTCCCACGGTCCGACCTTCGGAACAGAGGAACCAGATCAACTGAATCATGTGAACAAGGTCGCTGAGACAGTCGACGTGTTTAGCTGAATTTACAAAGGCTACTTTATTTATAATTTGTTATAGCACAAAATAAATTAGGTTAAAAAAGTAATCTACACTATCGCATTGGGGAAACCTGTAATGTTAGTTGTAAGATTTTGAATAATTAAATAAATAATAAAAAAAAAAAAATGTTTGCACGTTTTAAAAACTATCCGAAACGTGCAGGTTTCCTCACGATGTTTTCCCTCACCGAGCGACTGTTATTACGGACATGCAATTGGAAAAATTCACACAACCTAACTTTTTTTTTATGTTAATAGGTAGGCAGACGAACAGACGGATCACCGGTACCCTCACTCAGGCAGCGAAACACAGCACAGTGCTGCTTCACGCCGGTTTTCTGTGAGGCCGTGGTGTCACTCCGCTCGAGCCGGCCCATTCATGCTGAAGCTTGGCTCTTCCACGGTAAAAACTTTGACAACGGTAACTTTGACAAACAGTCTAAAATGAACCAAATTTCCATATTATTATTGCCATCATATAAATAGGCGAATGAAGTACAAATAAAGAGGCTCGTACGAGGATTATTTTGGGTGGATGCACTAAGCTTCCCTTTGAGATGGGATGTCGAACTGTTTTACGCTTCGAGAAACAAAAAATACAATTTCGTGAACCGGCCATGTTATATTTTGCGAGTTTGCTCTCTAAATGCGGCCTATTTATGTTAACTGTAGGGATACCTACTTTGAAATGTTTTATGGAACGTTTCTCTTCTACCCACCTATATAGGGCATTATATAATTTTTTTTTGATAAAATTTGACAACCCGAGTGATTTGTGCGACTGGTTGAGATGGAAGGGTCGCGGGTTTTATTCCCGTATCAACACAAATGTTTGTCGAAGAAACAGATATTTTGTGTTACCATCATTGTTTCATCATTGTTTCTGGCTTCCATAGTATAAGGGAAAATCTTAGTTTATTTATTTATTTATTTGGGATAACAACAGCATATTATTAGCGTCATCAAATTGTTATCGGGGCCAATGTTTCTTATATCATAATCATCAGTTTTGCTCTTAATTGTATTAGTTAACATCATTTATTGGAGAATTAGGTTAGGTACTCTGCGTTTTCGTTATTGTAGTGTTATGTTTATTGTTAAAATTAATTTGTTAATTAAGTCCTTTATTATTTTCGTTTTTGCCTGAGATACAGGATTTTCCTAGTTCAGGCAGTAAACTTAAAATTGATCCCTTGTATAATTAGATTATAAGTATCATGTTGTTCTAATGATTTTGCAATAAAGTTTTTTTTTTATTATTTTATTACAATTTCAGTTACAATCTTACTTAATACAATTTTGAAAGCCAATACGTAACATTCTCAATTTATTAAGTCTGATAATGAAGATACACATAATTTTTACATTGTACCTATTTATATTCCTAAGTTCAACAAACCGACACAAGCTATTTCACACAATCATACAAAGTACTATGCAGGTATAGATAGATAGATAGATATTCTTTATTGCACAAAAATAAAATACAAGCATGATACAACAGTAACAGACAGTACTATTGTACTGACCGATAAGACCGCCTTATTAGGCGGTCTTATCGCTTTTAGCGATTTCTTCCAGACAACCTTTGGGTAGGTATGTATGCATAAAACAGTTTTTTCAACAGAGTTTTTGAGTGTTTGTAGTACCATCGTTGTTTCTTGCTTCCATAATATAAGGGAAAATCTTAGTTTGGATTTTTTTATGAAAACAATCACTTTCCCCTAAGGAACATATGGTCTTATCTCAGGACAAAAACACTTTTCCATGCAAAAGTGGTCAGCTGATTGATGCCATTTGCGCAGACTCGGTGTATGCGCAGCCGCAACGTGGTCACTGCGTCGTAGTTCCGCTTTGAAAACGCTCGCAATCCGCCAGTGTGGCAACTCCCTAAGTGGCTCACAAGCACAAGGATCGCCTAATGGTAAGCGATTGCGATTGCCATTCGTCAAGTCTTCTCGTCACCTATCCCTCAAAGTCTTAAGTCGAAAGTCTTCGAGCTGTGCGTCCTTCCGGTCATGACCTACGGTGCCGAGACGTGGACACTCACGGCTGGACTAGTCCACCGGTTCAAAGTAGCTCAAAGAGCTATGGAAAGGGCTATGCTCGGAGTATCTCTGAAGGACCGCATCAGAAATGATGTAATTCGACAGAGAACCAGAGTCACCGACATAGCCCACCGAATTAGCAAACTGAAGTGGCAGTCGGCTGGTCATATTAGCCGCAGAACTGACAGCCGTTGGAGCCGTAAAGTCCTTGAGTGGAGACCGCGAGTCGTTAAACGTAATGTAGGACGCCCTGCGACAAGATGGAATGATGACATTTGAAGGCTGGCTGGTGTGGGCCGAAAATCGGGAGCAGTGGCGTGCATTAGGGGGGACCTATGTCCAGCAGTGGACGAGTGTGGGTTGCTGATGATGAAGCGATTGCCGCCGCCCATAGACAATACCAGTGGAGTCACAATTACACTGCCAATGCTAAAACTCACCGCTCGACGATTCACAACGATATATTTTTGAGGCAGAGGAGCAGACGGATCTCCTGATGGTAATCGATTGCCGCCGCGCATGAACACCCGTAACACAAGAGGAGGCTGCGATATCACTCCTGTCGAGCTGGTCCATTCATGCCGAAGCATGACTCTTCAAACGGTCAAATGGAAGGTTTACTTGTGTAAATACTTGTTCACTGTTATATCTGCGTTATAACGCGTTATTGCTTTTGATAAATTGGTAATTGCTACCAAAATATCGAAGGGACTATGGTCCCCACGGTCTTTTAGTATTTAATGTGAATTACTCTATGACAAAGATTGTATGTCTCAAGTGGCAATGGGCAGGGCACATAACGAGGAGAATAGACGGCCGTTGGGGTGGAAAGGTCCTTGAGTAGTGTGGAGTGGAGAGGCCACGTACAGGGAGTCGCAGCCGTGGCAGGCCCCCCACAAGGTGGACCGACGAAGGTTGCGGGAATCCATTGGATGCGGGCGGCACAGAAGCAATCTGTGTGGAGAACATTGAGGGAGGGCTATCTCCAGCAGTGGATGCCTATTGTATGAAATTATGTCTCTATGACAACGCCCTGTTAGTCTAGTGGTTTAAGTACTGAGCCGTAACCTCAGGGTCCTGGGTTGGATTCCGAGGTCGAGCAAAAAGTATGTTCCGAATTTTTGTACATAGCTTGGGTTTGAGATCACCAATTCTTATTAGGCAAGCGTGGTGATTAAGCCTAATCCCGGCATAGTAGCGATGAGTTGATTTTTATGATGGAGGCTTTTGTCCTGCAGTGGGACAGTATATAGGCTGATACTACATAATACTATTCTATGACAGAATAGCACCCTACATAATGCATCACCAGCCGATATGAAAGCAAATCATGCCGAGTGACAGTGAGTCACAGTGGGTCAAGGGCAGTGATGTCACGTCACCCGAAACCGTCGTTAGGGGCGCACTACACGGGGGAAGTGAACAATAAAAAAGGAAAAAAAAAGGTTGACGACGAATGGCGGTGGTTTGTTTAAGCTTTTTTTGGCATTGGGTGTTGATTGTAGCGATCGAAAGTTTTTGCTTAGTTATTTTATGTGAGACTACACTCTCTTAATTGAAACTCTGTAACAGCATGAATATTTGAAAAGAGTAACTACTGAGTTTCTTCTCAGTAGAAATCGACATTCCGAACCAGTGCGGTAGATGATAATATTATGTACCTATTTAGTCATTCATAAGTGTTCTTAATGGACCTAAATTGAATATGTAAGGATTTTTTATCTTTTATCTTTACACCCGGAGAGATGGACCCATGTTGTCACGAAATGCTTAATGCTCTTCGTATCCAATATAATAACATCTTTAGGGTTATGTTGGGACTTCCTCGCTTTTGCAGTGCATCCGGAATGTTTGCGCAAGCAGGAGTCGATGGTTTTCACGCTCTTGTGAGAAAGAAAGTGGCGTCACTGGCAAATCGAGTGCGGGGAAGCGACAACAGCATCCTGAGGGTAGTGGCAGATGATCCGCATGCACCTGTGGTAAGGCACTACGTGCGAACCATGACCGAAATTTCCCGACCGATCGCCGGGTCGAGTTTGCAACGAGTGCCCCTAAGGTACATGATACAATGAGTAACCTTAATAAATAAATCAAATAAAAACACTCTAAGTACCTATTTAATAACCCTATTATTAAGTTTTTTAAGCTATGGACCTATGTATGTTGTCTGCAATAAAGAAATTTGAAATTTGAAATGGCAGCCTGTAGATGGCCGTCGTCCAAGACGCAAGCCAAAAAAGAGATGGAGTATTGACCTGGACCATTTCTCCCGTAACTGGCAAACGCTAGCAATGAATAGCAGTAGAGGCTATTAGGAGAGACCTTTGTCCAGCAGTGGGACTATTAGAGTTTAAAAAAAATGTGATGGGTGGTAGTCGAGCGACGGATTACTTGACGGTAAACGATGCTCACAGACATGCGCTATACCAGTGGAGTAACAAGTACACTGCCAACCTTAAATCCCCTTTCCCCGATTTGGCCCCTCTCGGTGAAGCGTTGAACATATGGTCAATGGTGGGCGAAATAATGCTGATGAAGAAGGAAGAACTAAAAATAAAATCGACTTATAAAAACAGATACAATTGAAAATTGCATAAATAAGCAAACATTTTTTTAAAGAAAACAATTTTACGCTACATTATTGCCTCTTCAATTGTGGTAATAAAAACTTTCTATTCGAAATAAATATGTTTCGAATAGTCTATAAGCACCTTTAAACTTTTAGCCGACATTGCAAAAAGAGAATGACGCGTGCTAAGCGAAGTCAGCAATCATTGATCGTGATTCAATGACTTCCGATATCTTCATTTAGACTTTATATTATGATTCGTGACAGTATGGTTAGATATGAGTAATCGCAGATCAAATTTCGTTTAGATTAACTAATATATATTTTTGATATTATTCATACTTTTGACTAGGTAAACAAACTTGCTATGTAAATATTCGATGATGCCTGTCTAATAGCTAGACTTATGAGTCATAGTATGGATATGTTGTTTTCATAATTCTTATGATTTTAGGTGATTTTTTGGGGTATAGCAATCTTGTGCAATTCATTCTTAAGTTATAATGCACTTAAAAATGTATCGACTCGACATACATTTTCCAACCGAAGACTGTCGAGAAATTCATATTTCTTACCATTTAATAGCAAATGTTGGTCTGACGACAATGTGATAGGTGACAGACGAGAAGACGGAACCAAATAGTAAGCATTTGCTGCCGCTCCTGGATTCCCGCAACATCAGGAGTCACAAATACCTAAGGGCGGATCCAGCTTTAGCGATAGGGGAGGGTCAAATAAATTAATTTCCTAATAGATGTATAAGAGGTAGTCATAATTTTGATACGTTTGTTCGAATAATGTGTTTGCCATCAAAAAGTATTTCAAATTGTTGAAATATTTAAAGTATGTTACTACTTATACATAAAATCCTCCCCTGCACTAAGTCCTCCTGGACCGAAACAAAGAGAGGGGGTGTGTTATGACCTCATGACCACCCTGGATCCACCCTGAGTCACAAGTGCTCGGACACATGCTCGGATATGAACATACGGCCTCCAGTTAAAAATGCGCATGTTCCTATCCACTGGACTACCATCGCTGCATCGTCGTAAGTGCGTTGAAGTATCAGTGATATTTATTGTTTTTTTTTTTGGGAGACTAACAGCTAATTATTACAGTAAGCTTAAGATACAATAAGAGTACAACAACGCCAATAACAGGTCAGTACAGAGTCTACTATGCCAATACGAGTCGTAATAAATCACTGATATATCACACAAAAAACAAAGCAAATTCATCATTTGAACATCACAAGTCCACACATTCAATTACGCGAGCTTAAGCGGAGCCCTACAATGTAATCAATACATGTTAGTGTTGTCGCTCGATGGTCTATCGATAGTTAGAAAGATTAAAAAAAGAAAGAAAAAGGTTGATTTAAAACAAAAATATCAATAGGATCTCGATGGTATCAATAGTTACAATAATATTAATATTGCATTGGATACCTTGAAAAGATCATTTATAACAAACAAAAATATCTGCAAACCACACATTTAATTTTATGTTATGTACCAATATGTTGTAAATGTATGTGAATAAATGATTATGATCATAAAGTTCGAAAGTATCGATAAATTAAGTATACTATGGATAGTACTAACGATATCGCAAACATATCGATAGAACCGATAATTATCGTAGTAATTTCAATATCGAGTTTCAATACTATTTATTAGTAAATTAGCATCATTTTCACTATTGTGCCAAACTGAGCTATCGATACTATCGCTACTATTAATAGTTACGACAGTATCGATAGGTCTATCGATATTACGGTAGGCAAACCTACCGATAGTTTGGCAACGCTAATACGTGAAGTGCGTAGGGACTTAGGAAAAGGGTAGTGTGTTCGGGAAAAAGTTTACGCCAATTTATAATATAACTGTTTTACGATGGGACGACCGGATAAGCTACCTGTTTTAATACGAAAAAGAAAAGTTGAGTAGAATATAGATTCTGCTCTTTTCTTTTTTAGTATAGACTAAGGAGAATAGAACTTAATTATTTTCCTGAAAAATATGTAATTATACAAAATAAATATTAACTCATAATTCGCCAGAATTTTTCATGAAAACATTAATAACAAATCGGAGAAATATTTCCACCAATCTCATTCCGATACTAAATGTATGGTATAGCGCTGTCATTTTATACAAATCTGACGTTATATCATATTTTTTCCGCAGATAAAAATTGGTCGAATCCAGCCTCAATTAATTTTATCAAAAAATAAAACGAAATTACTGTTACATGAGTAGATGAGTCAAAGTGTCAGTTAGCTGAGTAAAGACAATTAACCATTTTTTAATGTTTCTTAAAATTAACATTATAAACTTTTATCGCTATGAAATGTTTTCGGCTGTATAAACTTGATGTTTTTGCATGGTCTGTAATTAAAGTTTACTGTAAAATTACGTCATTTAATCCAGCTGTTAATTTAACGTACCACCCACCCAGATAGGTTTTACGAGTACATCGCAAAAAATTGCACTGAGAATGTTTAGTGAGTATAGATAGTTACATTCCAAGACTGGTGTCTTTTATTAACTGTTCGATGTAACATATGTTCATCTTTATCAGGATTTTGTTAGATCTCCCCTTAACATCCTTGCTTGTCTAATGCCTCCATGAAGATATTGTTTTCTCTACGACCATAGCTTCACCGATGAAGGCCTTTGGTCTAACTTTACTAATACTTGAATCAGATATTTAAATGGTATAAAACCCTCAATTATTTTCCGTTTTCAACCCCCCACGAAAAATCGACGGGTTGTTATAAGTTTGACGTGTCTCTGTGTGTGTCTGTCCGTGGCATAGTAGCTCCCGAACGGATGAACTGATTTTGATTTCGTTTTCTTTTTGTTTGAAAGGTGAATTTGGAGTGTTATTAGCTATGTTAGATGAAAATTGATCCAAGATGGCCGCCGCCACGAAATGTCGGTTAAACTTCATCATCATCATCAGCCCATTTAAGTCCCCACTGCTGGGGCACGGGCCTCCCTCAATAACATGAGGGGTAATTGCCATACTTACCACGCTTGGCAGACGGGTTGGCGAGGGTTTAGTTATAAATGCAGAGTTTTCCTTCTCTGAGTGCTGATGATCATGCCAGCAGCTTTACCTTAGTCGCCTTTTATGACACCTCGGTAAGAGTGAGGGTGGCCTATTCTACTCTGCCGGGGACCACACGGCCGCGGTTAAACTTATTTTGTGACAATCCCCTTCGATATAGGTATCAAATAAAAGGATTTGAGTAGTAGAATACAAAAAATTGAAATCCAAGATGACTGCTCCCATAAAATGCCGAAATAATAATATACACCTGAGTGGGGTGCCTATTGCAAGCGGGAACAGATAAAAATTACAGTCTCTTTAAAACAGCGAAAAATAAATTAAAATTTTAAAAAACCCCGACAATAATTTAAAAAGTCCAAAATTAAATTGAAATTGAGCTGTTGACTCTACCTTCGCCACAATATTTAACCAAAGACGACTGTTGTCAACAACAATTTATTTTTGAATTTTAAAATTGTTTGTCGGGGTTTTTAAAATTTTCACTCATTATGTTCATCACATGTACCATGTGATAGTTGTCAATAGATCTTTGACATTTCAGTTATTTTTATTTTTTCAGCTGTTAATCATTCTAAAAAAAATAAACAATATCTTTTTTAAAGAACTATAAAGGTACCGGCAAAAAGGTAACGTTGTCGAAGTGAGTAATTACTCACTCGTTCAATTGAACGACAAACCTTGCATAGTGTTGCGATGCGGGTCATCCTTCAAGAGGGCCTAGCTAGTCAGAGGGGTGTGTCATTTCTGTAGATAGGTATGTCACCGTTAAATTGCTCATACTGTTAAATTGTAATGTAGTTGTCTCTCATAAGATTGTAATCTATCAATATGTATAGACTATATTTCTGGCATTAATTTCCATATAATAAAGAAATTAATCAATATTTCACAACATCACATACACTGATCTGACTCCAAGGTAGGTAGCTCAAGCACCTGTGTTACGGAAATCAGAAGCAACAGCGGAATCATAAATTTGTACCTAAGATTTCGGTAAGAAATTCTTAGTGTCAGCCTGGAGTTTGAAAGTTGGTGGACTTGTGCCCCCAAGCCTCGGAAAGAACGTTTCAATAGTATAGTTCTTATAGTTTCGGAGAAAAGTGGCTGTGACACACGGACGGACGGACAGACGGACAGACATAATATAGGACAGACCTTATAGACATAATGAATCTATAAGGGTTCCGTTTTTTGCGGAACCCTAAAAAGGCGGGTAAAACTTCCTATGACGCGGACCTCAGTCAAGCGGCATAGTGTTAGAGGTGGTGGATCCAGACGATAAAAAGTTTCTGGTTATCCTACATGTATTGAGTATGCTGGCTTTTCCCTTTATTCTCACTAGTTCGATTCATTAGTTCGATCGTCGAACTAGTGAGATTTTTTTCTCACTAGTTCGACCGTCGAACTAGTGAGAGTATTGTTCTCACTTTATCGATTTCTTAGTTCGATCCGTTAACTTATTATTCTTTTGAGATACAAAAACAAAAAATATATGTGATATGTGTAATAAAGATCACAAATACATACATTGCATAAATATAAAAATTAAAATCGCTTATAAAGGTATAATAAATGATTTATTGGTCAAAGACCTATTCAAAAATAACACGAGAGCTCGTCCCATCTTCCAAGGGATGAGAGACATTCCATCTAGTCTCTTGCCATCATCACGTAAAATGCCGTTCGGCCCTAAGTTTCCGGCACATTGATGGTGGCAAGCGACCGGCAGATAATGTCGTTTAATGTGGAATGCCTGGAGAGACGGCCGGCACTTTTTACACAGGAGAGCCCATGGTGCCCCAAGGCGCTAACAGTGGTGCCACAGAGACATTTGTATAGGATACAAACCTCAGCACCCAGACGGAGGCCCACGGCGACTCTGAGGGTTTCTGCGTCCAGCAGGGTGCCTACGTTGGCCGACGGGTAGGCTTGCAGCCAATGGCCGGACTCCTTCCTCGTAACCGCTGAGTGAGTGCGTGAGTCACGCAAGGTCAGCATTGGTGCTGTTGTTGATCAAAGTATTATGTATGAATTTACATTGAATTTTGTCCCAGTACCTTTGTGATTGGATCCACTGGTAAATTTTGACCCGGGAAAGCAATTTTCCAGGCATCACTAGCCTCAACCAAGCACGCCATTTCAAGGGGAGCGGTTACTAGCCGCATTATTTTTGTCACAAGAGTGGACGTGCTATGGATTGAGGATAGGAAGGCTGGTAGACGTATAGTTATATTATTATTGTATTATTATTATTATACAGTCATTTTACAAAGTCTTCTATGCAGACTGCGTTATATGTTTGCAACATGTCCACCAATATATGTCACTGTCACGAAACCTCTAAACTTTCAAATGGCTACTCATATTTAGCCCTCATCGTTCACTTTTACTTGAAAAACTTCCAGTATATAATTACCGCACATTTTTCTATAGACCGTAACCTTGCGAACAGCTGTTCTGCGGTACGCCCGCATCCTTCTGTACCTTTAATATTCATTACCTGTTCAGGACCAGTGTTAACAACTTGCAGCGAAAAAAATTATAGTCCTAGTAAGTTTTTTTTTAATAAAAGTGATAAAGTAGAAAAAAGCACTTTCCTAAAATAACGAACAAATGCAAATGATGAACTCTGCTTCCCACATCAGGATCACCAATTCACATCAGGCAAGCGTGGAGATTAAACCTAATCCCATCATAGTAGCTATGACTTGATTTCTATGATGGAGGCCTTTGTCCTGCAGTGAGCCAGTATATAGGCGGTTATACACACCCACACAGAAATAAAATCTTATGTATTAAAAAGTGTACCCTGTGTTGTCCCATTGCTAAGTGAAAACCTTATTTGGAGAACTATGACTTGAAGAATCCCTTTGAGAGTATAAATAAAATGGTAAAAAAGTAATAAAAAAATTATAAACAAGTAGAGTAGGTTTTAAAAAGGATTAAAAATTGTTATACTTTTTTATATGTCGGTCTGAGCCTGATTGTAAGCAAAAAGGAGAGGCCACGTTGCAGTTACAATGGACAAGTTGGCATGGTACAGTTATCGTACTAATCAAAAATAATTATTATATCCCCTCCAACCGATTACGGCGGCCAATCTCAACGAGCAGCCACGTACGCAGGATTTATTATAGTGCTCAAGTGTGTGCGCAAACACAAGTGCACTCTCTATTCCCTTGTCCTCATATTCCGATGGGACACCAGCGCGACACGCCCGGAGAGTAACCGAGCGCATAACCAACGGCTCAAGGTGCTTTCCCAGGCACAGAGATTCAAGATCGCAAATTTCCAGACTCCGGACTCACACTAAGAATTTCCTAAGATTTCGTAAGGTACAAAAAAACGTAAATAATTGTACAGATGTACAGTACGTAAGGCGTAAAGTTACCGCACATGTACGATAACCTTTTGCTTTGTTGGCAACACTGGAATTAACGTATTCCATCAGGTGTTTGGTAATAATTCAAATGTTCCTATGTTCGCACTTCGAGACAGGAGTTAACGATTAGCGCCGCGTAGCATTTTGTATGAAGTTTGGGAGTTAGCTTCGCCGTGTAATCCGATTAAGTTGTGATTAATTTAGGCTGGTGTTAGTCTTAACTCTCAGGGCCGATTTGACTAATCTCATTCCGATACTAAAACAATATTTTTTTTACAATATGATAGGTGCCAGACGAGCAGACGCTTCGTCGGATAGAAAGCGATTTCCGCCGCCCGCACCCACGACACCAGTAGAGTCATAAGCGCGCTGCCATCCTTTAAGGTAACGGGTAGGGCACACTAGCGACGCCAATGGATTTTAATTTTTAGCTACTAAACCGGATCTATTTTATACAATTCCGGGGATACAGTCTCTCGGCAAACACCTATACTATTTATTTAATACTTATAGTTCGACGACCCGTTTGAAACAGTGGTAGTGAACGCTGCCTTTGGTCCAAGGGTTGCGGGTTCGATCCCCGCACAGTACAACAATTTGTGTGTATGAACATGTCTGTTTGTATTGGTCTGGGTGTTTGTATGAATCATAAGTATGTATTTACAAAAGAAAAGTATTATATGTATATATTTGTAATTCCGCTGTTGATTCTGATATCCGCAACACTGGTGCTTGAGCTACTTATCTCGGAGTATGTCGATGTATCACAATGTACCTATGTGATGTTGTGAAATATTTATGTTTAGTTTATTTATTTACAGTTAACTGTTTGGTCTCCTTCTGCACTCAAATTTTTGATTACCACCAAAAGTAGCCGCTTTTGGCGTGCATAAATTTTCCGCGTAAAAAATCGGACCCAACATTTGTGCATGGTTATTCAATAAACAGTGTAAGTGTTTGCCGAGAGGTTGTAACTCTGAAATTGTTTTAGATAGATCCGGTTTAGTAGGTAAAAATTAAAATCGATTGGCGTCACTAGTGTGCCCTACCCGCCACCTTAAACCCCCTCCCCCGGCCCCGTTACCCTCACTTACGCAGCGAAACACAGCACAGTGCTGCTTGAGAATTTGTCATATATCTATGTACCAATATAATTGTATATTTGCTACATAGTCCACACATCTTTCAATATATATTATACTTGTATATACTTATAGCTATTTATTTACTTATATTTATATGAATGTATATCTAGTTGTTGAGTATTTTCTATATTCCTTCCCTTCGTATACTTAATCCTTATTGAAATCAGGGTAGTGGAAGATGAATTAAAATGTATTTATTGAAAACACGTTTATTTCGTGCCTTTACATGTTTTACAATTTTTAAGATGGCCGCTCGTCGGCTCTGTTGAGAAAAAACATAAACAAAAAATAATCATAGACTATAGACACTAATATTATGCTAGGGGCTTGCTGTGAGGTGTTTAAACACTAGTTCTTTATATTATTTTATCCAAGCATAACATATTTATTTATTAGTATATAATATTGTGTTTATTTATGTATTAGCATTATAAATATTTTAATATATATATTCACTCACTCTTATTTCCCTTTTTCAATATTGCACCATCTACCCCTCCTCTACTATCAAATGTCCTTTGCCTGAAGGTTGTCTGGTAGAAATCGGTTCCAGCGATAAGACCGCCGAAATTGTACAATTAAGTTTCTGTAATGCCTAGATTTCAAAGTTGTGTTTTTTTTGTGCAATAAAGTATATCTATCTATCTATCTATCTCACTCGCAACCAGGTCCCACCAGCTGCTGCGGCACCGCAGATAGTGCCATAGACAACACACAACCACAGCAACTCTTCTTATATCGCCTCTTCTCTTTGTATCTGTATCGTTTCGTGTTATGCCTATTGTACATATTTACTTTTTCTGTGTTGTGATGGTCAATAAATGTATTTTCTTTCTTTCTTTCTTCTTCACGCTGGTTTTCTGTGCGGCCGTAGTACCACTCCGGTTGAGCCGGCCTATTCATGTCGAAGCGTGGCTCTCCCACAATCGAAATCTATGGTATCAAGTCTATACTATGTCGTCTCTCCATCTCATTTGTGGCTTTTCGATAGGCCTTTTCTGATCCCATGGCCTCCACTGCAGCATTACCCTACACCACGAGTCCGTCTTTGGGGCTGGATGTCACACCCATTGCCATTTGACTTGCGCCACCCTTTTGACTTCGTCTGCCACCTTACTGTGTCTTATAAGCTAATTGTTTGTCATGTCGCCTATAACCAGACAATCAAGATGCTTCTAACGACACCTCATTTGTTTAAATATGATTACTAGTTTAGAAGTTATGTGGGAATAGTTGAACAACCATACATACATACATACAGGTCAAAATCATAACCCTCCTTTTTGCTTCGCCGTAGTCGGGTAATTATTGTGTCGGGTCTGGGTTAATCAAGAGACGCCCTCATCAGTACAAGGAAAGCCCTAGTTATTTTTTAAGGATTTTTCAATTTTTAGCTACAAAACCGGATCTATTTGAAACAGTTTTGGAGTTACAACCTCTAGGCAAACAATTATAGATACTATTCATTAAATAACTATGCACAAATGTTGATATGTTTTTGTACGCGAAAAATTGATTCACGCCAAAAGTGGCCGCTTTTGGCGTGAATAATTTTTCATTTAATCTACATTTTCTAAGTGGTTACCAACCTTTTTTCGATTACCTCTCTTCAAATACGGATCAGATATAAATCCTACTTTTTACCATATCCGATACAGAATAACGGCGTAATGACATCTCTCATACGTTTTTGTATTCATTCAGAGTTCGTCACATCCGTCTGAGGCAATCTAGAGGACTTGTTATCTTGTACTTAAGTTCTTAGTATAACGGATTTGATAGCGCTCTTGTAAGACTTGTGATCATATGTCGAGATTAGACTGATATAGCGATCTGGTTTAAAATTAGATGTGATTCACAAAAAATAATCGAGGTATCAAATAAAAACAACACTTTGAGTAACGAAAACTAAAAGTTTTAGCTGTGGATAAGTATGTGCTCCTTCTGAAGAAGATGGTAAATGTGGCTTGAATTCGCGCATTTCAACTACTGCCGGGATAGTGGTACAGGGACGGCTGATACCTACCCACGCGGGTAGATATCACCATTTCGTAGAAATCGGTAATGTTTCCGGATGTGGAACCATAATCCAGTGGATCCCTTTTTTTATTTAAATAAATATTTTACAACATCACATACATTGCCGTTCGCCGTGTGGTCCCCGGCAGAGTAGAATAGGTAACCCTCACTCTTACCGAGGTGTCGTAAAAGGCGACTAAGGTAAAGCTGCTGGCATGATCATCAGCACCCAGAGATGGAAAACTCTGCATTTATATCAAAACCCTCGCCAACCCGTGTACCAAGCGTGGTGAGTTTGGCAATTACCCCTCATGTGATTGAGGGAGGCCCGTGCCCCAGCAGTGGGGACTTAAATGGTCTGATGATGATGATGATGATGATCACATACATTGATCTGACTCCGAGGTAGCTCAAGCACCTGTGTTAGGGATATCAGAATCAACAGTGGGATTACAAATACATACATTATAATACTTTTGTTTTGTTTTTTTCTTTTTTCTTTATCTAACAGTTGTGAGAATGTCAGATGGCAGTCGCATTATTGCAATTACAAGACATAAATGCTGGACTTTGGTCCAAGCGAACTAAAAAGAATAACATTGGTAGGTCTACCTATCAGCAGAGCAGCCACGCTAATTACACTAAAATACAGAGGAACTCACTTATGAGAACATCGAAGCTGCATAATAAAGTCATATGACTTTGCAAGCAAACTGTTAATTAAGCACACCAAATAGAATTCTAAATGACTATTGTATTACAAAATGCAGATCAAAATGGGAAAATGTCATATGATCGTCATCATCATCATCATCATCCAGCCAGTAGACGTCCGACGAATGCTGGACATTGGCCGCCCCTAATGCTCTCCACACAGATCGGTCCTGTGCCGCACCAATGGATTCCTGCGATCTTCACCAGATCGTCGGTTCACCTTGTGGGGGGCCTGCCACGGCTGCGACTTCCTGTACGTGGCCTCCACTCAAGGACCTTCCCGCCCCAACGGCATATGATCGTACTCAAATACAAAAACGAAATCCCTTAGACAAAAACCTTTAAAACATGACTAAAACCTTCTTTTTTTTAAAGTTAGGGTGTATAAGCTACTTCTAGACAAGCTAACTTCATCATAGGCCTTTTAAAAAACTTTCATAGTTCCTGTAAAGCCGAGAGCGCCAATACAAAAACATTCTATCAAAAATAGGTATGTCGCCAACAAGTACCCATCCTGGGCTTGGATGGGTACTTGTTGGTTGGATTTGTTATTATTTACAAACCAAAGTGAACATTAGCTCTCATATCCTTTGGACAATAAATTGAATTCTGGAGGAGATAAAGTTGCTTGTTATTTTGATTGTCAATTGTTAGTAAATTTATTTATTTAATCGTATGGCGTTTTACATTTTATTAGGCGTTTATACAGGGTGTATCTGTGAACATTTACATCCCTTTAACCACGTATTCTATCAACTATTCTGAAAAAATTAGTTCTATGAATTTTGGAAATTCGCATAAAAAAAATTCATCTTCCCATATAACTTTTCGACTAATTTCAAAAAGTCGTAGAACAAATGTTGTTCAGAATGGTGGGTAGAACACGTGGTTAAAGGGATGTAAATGTCCACAGATACACCCTGTATTATATAAGACATATTATTATTAATTTTGATTATATGCAAGTATTCACACACATGGCCGTGTGGTCCTCGCCAGAGTAGAATAGGCCACCCTCACTCTTACTGAGGTGTCGTAAAAGGCGACTAAGGTAAAGCTGCTGGCATGATCATCAGCACCCAGAGATGGAAAACTCTGCATTTATATCAAAACCCTCGCCAACCCGTGTACCAAGCGTGGTGAGTTTGGCAATTACCCCTCATGTGATTGAGGGAGGCCCGTGCCCCAGCAGTGGGGACTTAAATGGTCTGATGATGATGATGATGATGATCACATACATTGATCTGACTCCGAGGTAGCTCAAGCACCTGTGTTAGGGATATCAGAATCAACAGTGGGATTACAAATACATACATTATAATACTTTTGTTTTGTTTTTTTCTTTTTTCTTTATCTAACAGTTGTGAGAATGTCAGATGGCAGTCGCATTATTGCAATTACAAGACATAAATGCTGGACTTTGGTCCAAGCGAACTAAAAAGAATAACATTGGTAGGTCTACCTATCAGCAGAGCAGCCACGCTAATTACACTAAAATACAGAGGAACTCACTTATGAGAACATCGAAGCTGCATAATAAAGTCATATGACTTTGCAAGCAAACTGTTTATTAAGCACACCAAATAGAATTCTAAATGACTATTGTATTACAAAATGCAGATCAAAATGGGAAAATGTCATATGATCGTCATCATCATCATCATCATCCAGCCAGTAGACGTCCGACGAATGCTGGACATTGGCCTCCCCTAATGCTCTCCACACAGATCGGTCCTGTGCCGCACCAATGGATTCCTGCGATCTTCACCAGATCGTCGGTTCACCTTGTGGGGGGCCTGCCACGGCTGCGACTTCCTGTACGTGGCCTCCACTCAAGGACCTTCCCGCCCCAACGGCATATGATCGTACTCAAATACAAAAACGAAATCCCTTAGACAAAAACCTTTAAAACATGACTAAAACCTTCTTTTTTTTTAAAGTTAGGGTGTATAAGCTACTTCTAGACAAGCTAACTTCATCATAGGCCTTTTAAAAAACTTTCATAGTTCCTGTAAAGCCGAGAGCGCCAATACAAAAACATTCTATCAAAAATAGGTATGTCGCCAACAAGTACCCATCCTGGGCTTGGATGGGTACTTGTTGGTTGGATTTGTTATTATTTACAAACCAAAGTGAACATTAGCTCTCATATCCTTTGGACAATAAATTGAATTCTGGAGGAGATAAAGTTGCTTGTTATTTTGATTGTCAATTGTTAGTAAATTTATTTATTTAATCGTATGGCGTTTTACATTTTATTAGGCGTTTATACAGGGTGTATCTGTGAACATTTACATCCCTTTAACCACGTATTCTATCAACTATTCTGAAAAAATTAGTTCTATGAATTTTGGAAATTCGCATAAAAAAATTCATCTTCCCATATAACTTTTCGACTAATTTCAAAAAGTCGTAGAACAAATGTTGTTCAGAATGGTGGGTAGAACACGTGGTTAAAGGGATGTAAATGTCCACAGATACACCCTGTATTATATAAGACATATTATTATTAATTTTGATTATATGCAAGTATTCACACACATGGCCGTGTGGTCCTCGCCAGAGTAGAATAGGCCACCCTCACTCTTACTGAGGTGTCGTAAAAGGCGACTAAGGTAAAGCTGCTGGCATGATCATCAGCACCCAGAGAAGGAAAACTCTGCATTTATATCAAAACCCTCGCCAACCCGTCTGCCAAGCGTGGTGAGTATGGCAATTACCCCTCATGTGATTGAGGGAGGCCCGTGCCCCAGCAGTGGGGACTTAAATGGGCTGACGACGATGATGATTCACATTTTGCGCGCTTATGCCTTCTATATTTAACTGGCAGATACGAACCTAAGGCCCGATATCTCTTGTCTTTTGAAGAGGAAATTAGTAAATAACAAAAGTTAACTACCGCAAACTGTCCCATATTAGTACCATTGTAGCACCAGTAGCAACTGCAATTCTCTACACAGATGGTCATTAATTGCCTAGCTACCTCCACTCAGTAGCCTCAACATTGTAACTTCTTTACATGTAAATTGAAAAAATGTTTCGAACATTTCTAAGGTTCCGTGTATCAAAAGAAAAACGAAACCTTTAAATAAGTTTTGGAGAGCCACGCTACAGCAGGAATGGCTTCAGGAATAGAACTTTTACCACCTTATTACCAAACATGATCTTAAATTAGTACCGTAACAAAAATAGAAAAGTTTCAACGAGCAAAAGGTTTTATGGGGCTAAAACGAGTTAAGTTCTGGAATTTTTCCTAGATAGAATTTTGTAATAATGGGGTTAGAAAAAAAATTACATATTTGAAATGTGCTAAAAGCTCTTTCTTTTTTTTTCATTTGATTCCCTACGCGTAGGGTACCTTCAAGCAAAATTTTTAGTTCCTTACTCTGAGTCCCCTAGAGGGCGCTTTAGTCAATTTAACTTGACATCATGTCGCCTAAAACCAAAAAACAATCAAGTCGCTTCTAACGACACCTCATTTGTTCAAATATGACTACTAGTTTAGAAGTTATGTGGGAATAGATGAACAACCATACATACATACATACTGGTCAAACTCATAACCCTCCTTTTTGCTTCCGTAGTCGGGTAATTATTATCTCGTGTCTGGGTGAATCAAGAGACGCTCTTATCAGTACAATGAAAGCCCTAGTTATTTTTTAATGTAATAAGTGACGCCCTATTGGTCGAGCAAAAAATATGTTTCGAATTTTTCGAACATTGCTCGGTTTGTGATCACCAATAAGGCAAGCGTGGTGATTAAGCCTAATCCTATCAAAGTTGCAATAACTTGATTTCTATCATGAAGGCCTTTGCTCTGCAGTGGGACAGTATAAAGGCTGATACTATACTATACTATAATAAGTGGCAGATAAGGATACAGATCTACTAATGGTAAGCGTTTGCCGCGGCCATTACAAGACGGGTCCGCAAGAGGTTTCGGGTTTGATCCCCGGGTCGGGCCAAAAATGTGTACAGTCAGCATAAAAAGTAGGTTAACACTTTAGTACCATGTCAAAGTAACTTTTATGCCTATTATAGTCAGTTTACTTCGACATGGTACTAATGTGTTAAGCTACTTTTGACGCTGACCGTACTGAGTTTTTCTGTTAAGAAATTCCCAGTGTCACACACAGGACACACCACAACACCAATGGTGTCACCAGTGCGCTAACCTTTAACTTCCCTGATTGGGACTTCAGTAGGTACAGATAACCACACATGATCACTACAATCTGTTAAAATTCCTCAATTGATTTTGAACTGAACGTGTTTAACATTAAGGTGAGAATTAAATGAAAAAAATTGCCAGTTTTGTATACTTTGATGAGTGACTGTAAATCGGTGAACAAGGGTTGTCACCGATTTACAGTCACTCATCATCACGTTGCTTTTTTTATAATAGGTGACAGGCCAGCAGACGGATCACCAGATGGTAAGCGATTGCCGCCGACTATGGACACCCGCGACACCAGTGGTGTCACAAGTACGCTGCCAACCTTTACCCTTTCCCCCGGACTAGGCCTCCGCGAGCTCCGGTACCCTCACTCACGCAGCAACACACAGCACTGCGTTGCCTCACGCCAGTTTTCTGTGTTATTCATGCCGAAGCGTGGCTCTCTCAATGTCGAAAAGGGTTTCTCTCACGGTTTTCTGTGAGTCCCGAGGAAGCTGAATCACGGCTCTCCCACGGTCGAAGCTCATAGCATCTATGAGATTCAATTCCCGTAATGAATGACATATTTACATACCAAGTTGCTACCGACTAACACTTAATCGTTTTTTTCCTTAACCATTTGAACGCGGAAACACAGCGCAATGTCTAATGGCAAGTTATCTATAGACAAGTTACCAAATTAGTATTGTAATGGTCGTGTTTAACTAAACAGAGGCTGTATTAGGCTTGAATGTATGTGAGATCAATTTGTTTTAGCTATCTTAGTCGTAAAGGCTAACTGTTTGAGGGTTTTGGGATTCTAAGAAGGTATTGATTTAAGGTTAGATAGTCTTCGAATTAGTTACCGTTAGAATAAATAGTCGCACACTATCAAACATTGTACTAAGTTAACTCTCTGGAGCCCAATTCTCGTGCTTGTGATATTCATCGAATATAGCAATAATATTCACAAACCGATTTCGGCTACCGTGGCCAATCTCAACGATCAGCCGTTTGCGCAAGATATATTATAGTGCTCAAGTGTGTGCACAAACACAAGTGCACGCTCTATTCCCTTGCTCCTATAATCCGATAGAACACCAGTGTGACACAAACGGAGAGGGATAATGCGCATGACCAACGACTTGGCGTGTTTTCCGAAGCACGGGGGTGAAGACCGCCAACTTCCAGACTCCGGGCTGACACTGAGAATTTCTTAACAGAAAAACTCAGGTACAAATTTTGGCCCGACCCGGGATTGTACCCGGGACTCCAAGCGCAGTCGTCGCTTTAGAGTGCGACGCACTACCCACCGCGCCAACGAGGTATATCGCAAAAACCTAGAGCCCAATTCTCGTGCTCGTTATCACCTGAAAACCATACAAAAAAACTATGTTTTAGTTATATATGTCGTATGAAAATAAATGTCACGAGCACGAGAATTGGGGTCCTAGTTTTCTTGTGTGGTCTTCATGCGACATCTGACATTTCTTGTCATATCGAAAATCACGAAAACTGAGCTCCTATTGTACAATAGAATGTTTTCTCATCAGATCAAGTTACTCCCCTGCAGTGGAAAAATAGCACTTGTGCCCGAGACATAACGACTGTCAACAAGGCTAACTCGACGTGACGCCACGGTCGTGTATACGTTATTAAATTATTTCTTATTCTTATACAGTCTACGAATTTTCTGGTGTACGCTGGTACAATTATTGCCTACCGCTGCCTACAACTTAACACGGGACGTGGCATGTGAACGCGTTCCCCTCTGCCAAAGTACACGAACAAACGTTCGTGTACGTTTATTAAAACTAGTTCGGCGCGATCAATCGCCATTTCGAATTCGTCTCTGTCGCTGAGCGGAACTCGTCAAAATGGTTGTTGTGAAGTTATTACTTGTGAACGACGATCAGAAAAATCTAATTTATCTTTCTTATGATTCATAAGTAATGTTAAAATAAAATAAACGTTATTTGGCGGAATAATAACCTTTTTCATCTACATATTTTATCGTGGTACGAATAAACGATGTTGCACGATGTTGATTAGTGTTGTGACAGTATTCCTTGGAGGTGCCCAGCCGGCGCACGGTACTGGGGTACCCGCGCAGGCATTGCACCGGTCACCTCCAGTGCTCGTTAGGGACAGCTGCTCACTCTCGGCTGTCCCTAACGCCCCCCCCAGCTCACCCAGGGGGGGCAGCGTCCTGCCAGCCGTTTAGGCGGGCTCCGTCTGGGGGGTCGTGCACATGGCTTCGTGCCCGTCACCACGACCCCCCACTATGGACGATTAGAGGGTGCCCAGGGGTTTTAGTCGGTAGACCCCCGCCGTCATGCGGGAGGAGTCCGACATAACCCGTCCGCCCCCAGGTGGACGGGTATGCGTAACACATTTCCCTTGGGAGAACAAAAAAAAAAAAAAAAGTGTTGTGACAGTATTAGAAAGAAAGGAATAAAATGTCTCACTATTGCTATCACTTATTGAAGACTTCGATTTCTCTAAGATTCTATCATCAGATCCTGAAATGTTTTGAAAATTTTCTACGCACAGCCTTTAGATGCATATTACATTTTCACTAGAATGAACAACTAACACTGTATGACTGTTTCAAAAATCCAACCCTTTTACCATCCTGGTGACCGCCTAGACCACTAGGCCCCCGAGGGATTAAATTAGGTATAACTTTTCTAGTACTTATGTACATTTTTGCTGCTGTGAGCAAGTGATTCACCTATGTTCGTAAACAATAATCATCATTTCTTTCATTACTTATAAATAAGCAATTTTAAATGCTTTTGTACATGTACGTAATAACAACATTTTTGTATGCAACTAACTCATTCTTAGAATGTCACTCATTTATTCACATCAAGACCATCACTAAACTTCCCTTCCCCCCGCGGATTTTGGTAGAATGTTTTAAAACTAGATCTGCGCTATACCACGTTCCGTGTTAAATTGTCTAAGGTAGGCAATAATCAATGGACAACATTTCAAAATTGCTAAGCTCTGAAACAAAAAATACCAATTCTTTATTTCCTTTTCCGCTGCGCGAATATTATATTTATTCATTTTTTATATTGCTTATTTACTGAGAAAAATTTTTATTATTTAGTCTGTAGAGTCCCACTGCTGGGCAAAGACCTCCCCCAAGTCTCTCTATTCCTCCCTATCCAATGAGAAAAAAATTAAAAACTAAAAAACGTAAGATGACGTCGTCGGACGGCAGAATGTAAAATATTTCTTTGCTTAGCACATTATAGTTTTAAATTTACGAAATGTCAAACCCATGACATCCAACTGTCAAAAAAAGACAACTTGTCAACGTTGAATGTATGAATGACGTTGACAATAGTATTATTTACCTTTGACAGTAGTACCTTTTTTTAATCAAAACAATGATAAGCAAAGGAATATCGCTGTATTCAGCCGTCCGATGACGTCATTTGGCGCTTACGTCTATTTAGAATATAAATAATTTTAATAGTTATTTTATGCATGAAAATGGACAAATTTTGAAAAAAGAAAAAAATATGGGTCTGTTCATTTTATGTCTATTTTCATATAAAAAAAACAATATGGACATGTTAAAAATATAAAATGTTGTCCATTGCAAACAAAAAAAAAGACAAAATATTCTCTCATCATCATTATTATTTCAGCCATATAATTACGTTCACAGCTGGACATAGGCCTCCCCAATGATCTCCACATAGATCGGAATCATCCCCGCGATCTTCACCAGATCGTCGATCGAACAAACATCTAAACATAATTAGTTTGTAAGTAGGTATCTAATAGTTGAGTACCTAAGCTTGAATCTATTTTGCTATTTATTGATTGATTAATTTCTAAAAAAAAATCAGGATACCTAAAAAGGCCGTATTAGAGAAGCGTGTTCTTCTATATCTTTATTACTCACATTTCCTGTTGTAAGATGAAAAAATCACATTAACAGAATCGTCTTTATATCAGTCTTCTCATACGGGAAGAAGGCGTAACTTAATTTATGTAGATGTTTCCGCAAGCTAACATCCTAGCTGAGCTAGCTTCCTCTTGCATATAATGTGTGACAACTACACACACTTAGTAAATCGTTAAGGTGACGGGTAGGGCTAACTAGCAACTCCAATCGATTTTAATTTTTTGCGTACAAAAACGGACCCAACATTTGTGCATGGTTATTTAATAAATAGTATAAGTGTTTGCCGAGAGATTTTTACCGCGACATTGTTTGAAATAGATATAAATATATTTCACAACATCACATACATTGATCTGACTCCGAGATACGTAGCTCAAGCACCTGTGTTACGGATAGCAGAATCAACAGTGGGATTACAAATCATCATCATCATCATCGTCAGCCCATTTAAGTCCCCACTGCTGGGGCACGGGCCTCCCTGAATCACATGAGGTGTAATTGCCATACTCACCACGCTTGGCAGACGGGTTGGCGAGGGTTTCGATATAAATGCAGAGTTTTCCTTCTCTGGGTGCTGACGATCATGCCAGCGGCTTCACCTTAGTCGCCTTTTACGACACCTCGGTAAGCCCGCAACCCTTGGACCGAAGGCAGCGTTCACTACCACTGTTCCAAACGGGTCGTCAGATAGATCCGGTTTAGTAGCTAAAATTAAAATCAATTGACGTCGCTAGTGTGTCCTACCCGTCACCTTAACGCATATGCACGATGAATAGTTAAGTGACCTAACATAAAAATGAATAATAAACTTTATTGAAAAATCATAAGAAAATAAAATACTTAAAATAAGCGAACCATTTTAAGTTTTTTTTTTATGTGATAGGTGGCAGAGCAGACTGATCACCTGATGGTAAGCGATTGCCGCCGCCCATGGACACCCGTCACAATTGCGCTGCCAACCTTTGAACCCCCCATTTCCCCGGATTGAGCCTCCGATACCCTCACTCACGCAGCAGCACAGTGCTGCTTTACGCTGGTTTTCAGTGAGGCCGTGGTGTCACTCCGGTCGAGCCGGTCCAATCATGCCGAAGCGTGACTCTCCTACGGTTGAAAACGGTTTCTTCCATGGTTTTTTGTGAGGCAGAAGGACGCTGTGGGAGAGCAATGATTTGCTCTCCCACGGTCGAAGCTCATCATCGTCAGCCCATTTAAGTCCCCACTGCTGGGGCACGGGCCTCCCTCAATCACATGAGGGGTAATTGCCATACTCACCACGCTTGGCAGACGGGTTGGCGAGGGTTTTGATATAAATGCAGAGTTTTCCTTCTCTGGGTGCTGATGATCATGCCAGCAGCTTTACCTTAGTCGCCTTTTACGACACCTCGGTAAGAGTGAGGGTGGCCTATTCTACTCTGCCGGGGACCACACGGCAGAGCTCGAAGCTCATAGCATCTGTGAGATTCAATTCTCGTAATGAATGAAATATTTACATACCAAGTTGGTACAGACCGTACACTTGGCCGTTTTTTCTTTAACCACTAAAACCCCCCTTCTACTTCAACTTTTTCCAGTTGTTATCGCTCAAGGTGACGGGTAGGGCACACTAGCGACACCAATTGATTTTAATTGTTGGCTACTAAACCAGATCTATTTTAAACAACTTCGGGACTTCAGTCTCTCGGCAAACACCTATACTATTTATTCAATATTTATAGTTAACTATTTGGTCTGCGTTTGCACTCGAATTTTGAATAACCGCCAAAAGCGGCCACATAGATCCGGTTTAGTAGCTAAAAATTAAAATCGACGGGCGTGTGCCCTACCCGTCTCCTTAATAAAAAAAATGTGTCTCTTAAATCATTTGTCACGGGAAAAGTAAATTAAGTCCGACCCGATGATAAATAGGAGTTATTAGTCCTAATTCTGACATAATATATTAGATTTACACTAAGACAGTAATAATAATAATCCTCCAACCAATTTCGGCAAATGCGGTTAATCTCAATCTACGCCACTCAGCCACTTACGCAGCATATATAGTGCTCAAGCGTGTGCGAAGACACCAGTGCACTATCTATTCCCTTGCCCTCATATTCTAATGGGCCGGAAGTGTGACTCGACCATAGACGGATCGGGCGCAAGACCAACGGTTAACGTGCTTTCCGAGGCACGGGAGTACAAGATCGCCAACTTCCAGACTCCGGACTGACACTGAGAATTTCTTAACAGAAAAACTCAGATTACAGATTTTGGCCCGATCCGGGGATCGAACCCGGGACCCCATGCGCAGTCGTCGCTTTAAAGTGCGACGCGTAGCACTGCTCCAACGAGGCAGTCTACTACAGTAAGACAGTATTTACATATTAAACTATTGAATATTCGTCATCACAACAATATTACAATAGGATCTACTCCGGAAACACAGTCATCATTATAATGACATGCAAATTAGCTAATCACAGTTATTTCACATTTAACACTCCATGTTTTAATATGGATAAGATATTTAGATAATAATAATATAGAGACAATACACTATAACAGGCCTGATCTCGTGCTAATTGACAAAAACAGTAAAACTGTATTCATCATTGACATTGCGATTCCCAACACCCATAATTTACAAACTACAATTTCAGAAAAGCTGACAAAATATACAGACCTCAAAGATTAAGTGAAGAGAATGTGGAAATTACAGAATGTTAAAAGAGTCCCCATAGTGTTATCCACAACTGGAGTTATCCCACACCGACTACATCACTCAATCAATACACTTAACCTACCGCAGTATACATACATCCTGTTACAAAAAGCTGCTATTTTAAATACGTGTAGGATTGTAAGGAATTTCCTCCAAATAGATGATGATACCCCATCAAATTCACGACGTGTTAACCAGGCACACATATTCTCTCATTCACGCCTTACGTCCCACAAACACGCCCAATCACACAACCACACAGATCATAAATGCAGTATTCATTCATTCATTCATTCATTCATCATCACAATCAAGACTCATTTCCCCCACCACATCACAATCAGATCCGTAGTGTAGGAACTGTACTTGGCCTAGGCCCGTACATTTCTGAAAAGCCAGCAAATAGCTGTGATACTCAGCAAATAAAGAACATAATAATAATAATAATTCTCACATCTCATACGTTGACCTGATCCCGTACTAAGTAGCTTAAGCACTTGTGTTATAGATATCAGACAACAGAGGAACACAAATATATACTTAAATACATATATTACACCCAGACACCGAACAAACACAAGTGTTCATCGCACGAATGTTTGTCCAGGGTCCCCACCCTGGACAAACATCGAACCCACGACCTTTGGCGTAAGAGGCAGGGTCAGTACCAATTGCGCCATCCGGTCAGTCAGATGATTTCTGCAATGAAAACAGTTGCAAAAATTTGGTTTTACCTGGTATTTTAGATTAGATGAAAACCATTTGGAACGCCCCTTTGGTCTAATGGTTTAAGTACCGGGCAATGATCTCGGGGTCTTGGGTTCGATTCCCGGGTCGAGCAAAGGTATGTTTCGAATTTTTTGAACATAGCTCGGGATTGCGATCACCAATCTGCATTTGGCAAGCGTGGTGATTAAGCCTAATCCCATCATAGTAGCGATGACTTTATTTCTATAGTAATGGAGGCCTTAGCCCTGCAGTGGGACAGTAAGTAGGCTGATACTTTACTTTTAAAAATCATGACGTTTGTACCAGCTCTTTGTGTTAACTAATTATGTTAGCTTACTCAGTAACTCCGTCATTTATTCATCTGACACTGGACAAATAGTTGTGTGTTCAATACACGACTTTATTAAGAACGTTATAGGACGTTAAATAGAAGGGGTTAATGTGGGTTTAAGTATTAAATTACCGTAATTGAAAATTAAAAAAAAAATATGCAAAACACAGATTCAGAATCTGTGCTTTGCATAATTTTTTTTTTTATAATTTTCAAAGTAAATATTAATAGTACTGTTTCATATTCACCGTGCTTGAATGAACAACGTTTAGCTACATTTTAGAATAGGTTGTTAGAAAAAAAGCATTTTTTTTTTTTATGGGCCTAATCCCGCGCACGGTGACCATTTTTATTTAAAAATTTGCTGAAAGTGTCAACTCAAAAACCAGTGACTTTTAAGTTTTTTTTTTTGCATCATGAATACAATTTTATCTGGCGCCCAATTCTCGTACTCGTGATATTTATTTTCATACAGCATATATCACTTTTCATACAACATTCTAAAAAAAATCTAATTTAATTATATTTTATTTATTTGCTTTTTTTTTTTTTATAATAATAATTCTCACAACATCTCATACGTTGACCTGATTCCGTACTAAGTAGCTTAAGCACTTGTGTTACAGATATCAGACAACAGAGGAACACAAATATACTTTTACTATTCAATTGTGTATTTTAATTTGCTTCTTTTGACTCAGATACTGAAAATTTGTGCTATTTATGTTGATATTATCTGTCGCGCTTATTTTTTTTTTTTTTTTAGTTGTTATTAATTTGACAAGGATTGTATTCTTCTGCTTTTTTATTGTAAATTATCCGTGAGTGACCAATGATCATGAATGTAATGTAATAATGTATCCTAACCTTATACTGCGTTTCGGATTAATTTCTGTTAGCTTGTAAGGTGTCTGAATAATAAATAAATAAATAAATCACTAAAACACAGTTTGTTTGTATGGTTTTCAGGTGATATCTGCCATGTTGTCAAAATATCATGAGCACGAGAATTGGGCTCCTGATCGGCATATTACACACCTTAGATCTTTTTTCCGTTAGAGGCGGGCAAACGAGTAAGCGAGTCACCCGTTGGAAAGTAATCAGCGCCGCCCATGAACATCCGCCAAATCAGAGAGATCGCTAATATGTTGCCAGACTTTTTAACTTACTTCAAAAAATTTGCTTGGTTTTTAAAAAAAGAGTATTTAAAAATAGGTCGTATATCAAAATAAAAATAAACCACAGTAACTTTTTAGATTTTTTTTTTAAATCAGTGGCTGCTACTGGTGTTGCCCGTGGCGAACACATAATAACTCTGCCAGTGTCGAGTGATTAGAGAGACACGTTATTTTTATGGTTATTGACCGGTGTGGCGAGTTTAAATCCTTTTGATATTTATTTTAATTGAGTTTTGCACCAAACCCAATTAAAACCAAGACAGAACAAAACATACACAAAGACGACACAATATTAAAGGGAGATTCTCATGTAAAATTTGAGTCTTATATTATATTTGTAAATTAGATATTTATAAGAATTAGTAATACGACGCAAGGTAGCAAGCTTATCGGTCTTCTATCGGATACATTTTGGAGAGTGCGCCACGGAACTGTACAATGCCATTGGATCATCTCCGTTCTTCCACTACTCCACCAGGCACACCCTCAATCGACACCGGTATATGGTAGAAATACCAATAACATAACATAACATAACATAACATAATCTTTATTGATACCATAAACATTAATTTTACAAACAATTTAAGCGTTATTGACCGCATTAGTCGTAGACTGTGTCGCAGTCACTAGCGCCCGCCTCAATGACAGACGTATCAGACTTAGGAAATACATATTACATAATATTTTATATTTTTACCTTATTTAATTGCATCTTATTTATACAGAATTTTACCTTATTTATTTTGCTTAGATAAGTAGTGTCTGTGCGTGTGTGTATGTGTGTGTGTGTGTGTGTGTGTGTGTGTGTGTGTGTGTGTGTTTGTGTGTGGTGCGTGCATGCGTGCGTGTGGGAGCGTAAAAGTTAATAAATTTACATAAATAACTACTTGAGTAAATAATTAACCATATATTAATAAATACGATTATTTAATTAGGGATTCTACTACATCGTAATCTAAATATAATAACCATTCAGTTAGGAGAGTTTTACATTTAAAGATGTGTAAAGGATAAATGTTAATTTCTTTATTGACTTTATTATAGAGGAGGGGAGCTATATAATTGTAGTGGTGTTTGACTAATTCTAATCTACACTTCTGTGTCGGGCATACTTTATCACTTCTCCTTTTAAGTTTTTTTTGCAGATTTGGATTGTATGGGAGAGTTTTATGTTTGCGTAGTACAACACTCAAAATAAACAGTTTTCGAACCGAGAGAGTCTCCCAAAAATTGTAAATTAGTTTGGTGGGGTATCTTATAGGTTTTTTGGCCATTACCTTCAAAACAGCTCTCTGTGCTCTTTCGACTGATAATATCTTAGTCTTACCAGAGGAACCCCAAGCTGTTATACAGTATTTAATAATAGACTGTACAAGGGCAAAGTAAGCTGTTCTGAGGGTAGATGGATCAGCCCCATTACGCAATCTGCTAAAAACAAAGATTAGTTTCCTAACCCGCCCCGTGATGACCTTGAGGTGTTCATTCCAAGATAAGACGCTATCCATTATTACTCCCAGATACCTTATATTACGAACACGTAAAATTGCTTCACAGAGGCATTGGTTTTGAGAGCCAATACCACATCTATGGGCCTTTATTACAAAAGAGGCATCAGGTTGTACCGATAGTTTAGGCGCAAAGGTGATGTAGCTCGTTTTGCTTAGATTCAGTGTGAGCAAGTTACGAGCTAACCAGACCATCACAGATGCTAAAGCTGATTCTGCGTACAAACGAGCTTCCTCCCACGTTTTGCCTTGAGTAATAATAGCAGTATCATCAGCATATGCAACAATTTTGCTGTTAGGCAGTTGCAACCGGCATAAGTCGTTCACATAAATAAGGAACAGAGTGGGCCCAAGGACACTTCCTTGGGGAACACCATATGTAATAGATTCATCTTGACTTATGTGGTTTCCTATTTTGATACGCTGTTTTCGATCACTAAGGTAGCTTTCAAACATATCTAGCACTACACCACGAACACCGATGTTGTACAGTTTAGAGATAAGTATAGGGACAGACACCGTGTCAAATGCTTTAGTAAGGTCTATAAATGTGCCAATTGAAAACTGCCTACGATTAGTATTTTCAATTATATTACCTGTAACTTCTAGGACTGCATCTTCAGTTGATTTGTTAGCTCTAAACCCAAATTGGTTTGAAGCAAGCAAGTTTTTTTGTATCCAAATAATCAATCAATCTTCTATTTAGGATTTTTTCTAAAATTTTTGACAATGTAGACAGTACAGATATTGGTCGATAATTAGTTGGATTATGCCTGTCCCCACTCTTATAGATTGGATGAACTAAAGCCGTCTTAAAGTCTGTCGGAAAGATGCCATTTAATAAACACCGATTGAATAAGTAATAAGTAAGAAGAAATTAATACCATAAGTCCGCACAAAGAGGTTTGAATCCTGTTTCCTTATTCGTACTGCGAAACAGTGGAATCAGTTGCCTGAGGGGGTGTTCCCTAGTGGCTACAATTTTGGGGGGTTTCAAAGCGCGAGTGAATAGGTATCTTCTAGGTAATCGTGCTACATCTTAGACCATATTATTACTTACCATCAGGTGAAATATGGTCAAACGCTTACCTATCAACAGTAAAAAAAAATAATCTTGTAGTGTCAAGAAAAAAAACGGCAGTTTCATACATGAACCCTTATCATTTAAGTTTAAGACAGGAATCGAACACACGACCACGTATGTAGAGCGTTATGTCGCAGGTTATGTGGTAGTCACACACAGCTATAGGGTTACCACTAAATACCTACTCACTGGTAACGATTGCACTCTATATCTATACGTGCTGGCAAACCGAACACATTGTGTCCTGATGGAGTTCACCAAGGAAAAACAAAAGACAATAACTAAACAAAATATTTCATCACCATCATCATCAGCAACCCACACTCGTCCACTGCAGGACATAGGTCTCCCCTAATGCACGCCACTGCTCCCGATTTTCGGCCACTCTCATCCAGCCCACACCAGCCAGCCTTCGAATGTCATCATCCCATCTTGTCGCAGGGCGTCTTACACTACGCTTACCGCGTCGTGTCTCCACTCAAGGACTTTACGGCAAAACAAAATAATTATAATATATCAAAATAGTTAAAAAGTATAAAAACATAAACAATTTAAAAGACGGTGGTTCGCCGGCGGCCCTCAACACTAACACTTCATAATTTCTTTATTGTGGAACACAGATGTAAATTGATGTTACAAACTTTTCATGGTACGATCAGCATCAAAAGTACTTTAGCACATTAGTACCATGTCGAAGTAAAATTTTGTACATACCCCTTCGAAACTGACTATAATAGGTAGAACGGTTACTTAGACATGGTACTAAAGTGTTAAGCTACTTTTGATACTTGACTGTGACCTACCTTTCAAGTCAAACAATAGTCAATACGAAAATATCATTAGTTCATTACATTAAATTTTAACAATAAAAAAACTATAAAAATAATAAATAACATATACATTATCAGTCAAATTTTTGTTCAATAAATATTCAAACACAGCATAATAACATTTGACAACTAAGAAATCTACTAATTTTCTTCTGAACATTTGTAGGTCATCTCGATCGCGAATGGCTTCTGTAATTATATTATATGCCGCCGTGGGGGCCGTGTGGTCCCCAGCAGAGTAGAATAGGCCACTCTTATCGTGGTGTCGTAAAAGGCGACTAAGGTAAAGCTGCTGGCATGATCATCAGCACCCAGAGAAGGAAAACTCTGCATTTATATCAAAACCCTCGCCAACCCGTCTGCCAAGCGTGGTGAGTATGGCAATTACCCCTCATTTGACTGAGGGAGGCCCGTGCCCCAGCAGTGGGGACTTGAATGGGCCGACGATGAATTATATTATATATTCGAGGAGCATTGCAGAATATAGACTTAATAAATAGAGAAGTCTTGCTAGGAACCATGCTTAGTTTACCCTTTTGTCATATGAATATTTTGTGTAGGTACAAAAAAAAGGTAAGTAAGCGACTTAATAGATCAATTTTTATCAATACAGTCCTTCATTTTCACCAACCATTCTGCTCTACTTAATTTGTTATAACAAATTAAAGTAAAATTTTTACATTCGAATGTGCAAAAGTCATAGAACAAAAGGTAATTCAGAATAGTTGGTAGATTTTTTTTTATGGTATAGGTGGCAGACAAGCAGACGGATTGCCTGATGGTAAGCGTTTGCCGCCGCCCATTGACACCCATGACAGTGGGGTCACAAGTGCGCTGCCAACCTTTAAGCCTCCGGTACCCTCACTCACGGAGCGAAACACAGCACACTGCTGCTTCGTGCCAGTTTTCTGTAGTTCATCGGTTGGTTATTGGTTAAAATATACATGTCGAATGGAGAACCTCTTCTTTTATATGAAGTCGGTTAAAAAGGATACAATTTATATGTTTGTTTTTGAATAAATATACACCATGGTAAGGCACCTATTGCATTTTTGATAACAAAATAGTTTATTAAAAGCTCTCTACTTAGTAGAGTTCAATTTCATTAGAGTCCTATACTGCCAGGTTTCATTATGTAGATTGTGTCGCCATCTAGTAGAGACGGCTCTACATTGCATTAATGTGTCGGCTACAGAGAGAACTGTGAACTCTCTACCGAATCATTTCTGGTAGAGTTTATTTGTGATTCTCAGTAACTTTGTTATTTGTATGTGAGTGAATGTACCGGAGGCTCTCTGGGGAAAGAGGAGTTTAAAGGTTGGCAGCGCAGTCGTGACTTAAAGTGTTATACTTACATGAGTGGCAGCAATCGCTTAAAGTCATGTAGTCTCTCTGCTTTTCTGCCACCTATCAAATTAAAAAAAACAATAATTGACGGTAATGAGTTTTTATTTATTTTTCAAAATGTAAAAAAATATCTCTTTTTTTTCAAAAATAAGACGACCGTTATTTCTTTAGTAAAAGTTACAAATAATTTCAACGTTGATTCTACCTTGTTTGCGGTCCAGATTATGCGAAGGTAAAATAAACATCAAACGTACTAAAAGGTTAAACAAATACCTAAAAAGTACCAAGGTTACTTAGGGGACACAAATAGTCACATTTGTGTTTTATTGCACCCACGGCCCAGTTTGACGTCACATATTTTGCTATTTTACACTTGAAAATACAATACTTATCTACTTAGTTACTCTAATGGTGGGCGAGAGTTAACTTCAAAGTAAATAAAAACAAACTAACATTTTCAATCTCATTAAAACGCAGAAATCATCATCATCATCATCATCAGCAACCCACACTCGTCCACTGCTGGACAAAGGTCTCCCCTAATGCACGCCACTGCTCCCGATTTTCGGCCACTCTCATCCAGCCCACACCAGCCAGCCTTCGAATGTCATCATCCCATCTTGTCGCAGGGCGTCCTACACTACGCTTACCAAGTCGCGATATCCACTCAAGGACTTTACGGCTCCAACGGCTGTCAGTTCTGCGGCTATCATGACCAGGCCACTGCCACTTCAGTTTGCTAATTCGGTGGGCTAAACGCAGAAATAGATGTTATTAAATATAAAAAAAATGTAAATTGATTTTTGTTATAATTATTAAATAGATATAAGATTTTAAAATGTTACCCTTCCTAACCCTTGTCACATTGCGTCGACCCTTTTAAATTATTTGAAAAGATCTCAAGGTTAAATCAACTAAAACGGCGTAGGCATTGAGAAAATAAAACGTATTTATGGCCGTCGCTCCATCTCTACATGAGTATACTATAATATAAGCAACAGCTGAATATGCTCGAATAGCATTTGAAGATAAATTGAATCATAATTTTATGACTAAATACTGTTATTTGTTTACAAATGCAAACTATAAAACAAGTCTTGAAACATTGCCTTCCTAAACAGTAATCGTGACCGTCAACTCGCAAGCTAGCTAATAAGTTTAGGTAAATACGTATCGGACGTTTCCATACGAGTCGAGCAATCGCATCGTGATTCACCCTACGTAATCTACCGCGTCATACATCGTCGCGCGTGTATCAACACGAGCGCGTGCGCTCACATCGGCCGTCGTGCCGCGAATGGTCCGGTGGGGAGGGGGGCGCCGCGCGGGGCGCCGCGAACAGCTGAGTATATTGACAGTGGGCTGCACGTTGCCGCGCCGTCAGTAGGCTCCCACTCATCGCGGAGTGCGCACGTAGCCGCAGTTTCCAGATTTATTATGCCACGATCGCCCCGCAGTACTTACTGAGCTGCGGTCGGGACCCGTTAAAATTATGACTTTTGGACCGATCGCCGGCGAAGAAGAAAGCGGTAGACACGTCATTCTAGAAGAGAAAGCTTTAAGAATAGTATCCAGGTACTGGGAAGTCTCCGGTGCATCGGCCGCCGAAAGGCTTCGGTACGGGAACAAACAGAGGCTCCTTGAACCATTTGGACTTCTATAAAAATTTTGGACCTTTACTTGGACGAGAACTATTTTAGTGATTTTTTAAGTGCAATAGGTGAACTGTGTTTTGTGTTTGTTTTTTTTATTTGGGGTTTTTATTTTTTGGATAAATGAAAATGGTGCCCCAACAAGTGACGGATGTGAGATCGCTGACGCCGACATCGAGCGGAGTGCCGGTGTTCGGTTCCCAGCTGGTGGACAAAAACTCGTCGACCCCATACACGGATGCAACTCAGGTAAGTCACTAGGATTGGACTTCAAAAAATTCAAGTGTGTAAAATTCCAAAAAAATTTGCAAAATCTCTAAAATTTTAGTTTAAATCCAATTACAAATTTAAAAAATCCGAAATTCATTATTATAATTGTAAAACTGAAATAAAAAAAATTAAGGAACACAAATATGACATATTTATTAATTTAAAATTAAAAACACGACTGAAAATTACATTTTTATTAAAATACATTAAAGCTAAGAAAAAAATTGCAAAAAATATAATATAAAGCGATAAAACACCAAAATAAATCGTATTCATAGTTGATTAGAAATATTATAAAAAAATACGAAGTAATTACGACAAACTTTATAATTAGGTAGCGTCATCGCAATACGAACTGTTATCAAAATAAAATCACACGTTTACGTAGTTTGCGATAAAACACAATCAATGAGTGCTTATAAACGAAAACATTTCACAAAATCATAACAAACAAATAAATACGTGAAACACTTTGATGGCGTAGTTTCAAAAATATAAAAAAAACACAGTAAAAATATATCAAAAACCCTCGAAATTCTTAATCCAACAAATACGAATATTGTAAATAAATTAAAGTTACGCGTAATTCCGTTTTATCTTTGCAAAACAATCGTCATCTGCGAAAGATATGTATATTTCGTAAACATGTTTTGAAGCACATCTGATGGTGAGTGGCTAGACGACCGTTTAAGGACTAAAACATAATATTAACCGTAGTCAGACATTTCTTAAGAGATAAAAAAAATATCGCTCGATGTTTCGCAAGGCGGAAAATCGCCTATAAAACTCTTGATTTAATTTGCATCGAGTAATTTGTTGCTATTATTCCAGCAAAAAATGGCATTCATTATCTGTAAGATAATCGTAATACATTGGCCAACATTGCCATTAACAGACAGAGAAATTCAATACACCCAATAAACGAGTTACTAACTAGGAATAATGATACAGGAACATGCGATCGAATGCAGTGTAGAGCAAGGGAAAAAAATAAAAATCCCACGAGGATCGTGCCATTCGCCTCTTCAACTTTTAGTGGTGATAAAACAAAAACTAACCTCGAATCAAGATTGAGGATTCTTAATTAAACCTTTTACTTTTAGAGCAGAAACAAAAGTGGTAAAACGGCAGAATTGGAATTAACATCGTTTAGGAATGTAATAAATTATGTATGAATTGAAATTTGTATGAGTTTAGATTTATTTTTGTTCTATGAATTATCTTAGAACAATAAAAAAATTGATACGTAAAATATAAAGCTTAGCCGCATTTTTATGGGATTTAAGATTACTTGATAGCCAATAATAATTAAATTAGCTTTTTCCTAATAGGAACCAGAAAGCTAAAATTATTTCGAGGTTCGGTATAAAATGTGAAATATAATTAAAATTGTGCAATAGAATAAAGTTAGTGCTTCAGGTCACGTTCGTTCACTGAAATAAAAACAGGGGAATACCTTCGTACCCACGTTTATCACAGTCAAAAATAATCTGCCAAGCGGCGAGTTAATTTAGTATCCGTAAAACGAAAAGGATCAACACTTAAACAGTTAACGTACCATTAAACGTGGAAGATATTAATGAATAACACAAACGAGAGAATTTCGAACCCAAAGATAAATTGACTTCAGTCTGCGGACTAACAATCGAGATCATTGACACTGACAGTGAGATTTTATTCATTAACGCATCGAATGATCCCAAAGAGTCGGTACGGTTCGGAAATGAAGCGATACCAGTCAAAACACTCGATAAAGTAAAGAGAGCACCAAAGTTTTATTGCTCTTGAGCGAAATATCCGTAAAATGCGACGTCGTACCCAGAGAGTGCATTAACATTTCAATGTCAACCCGTAATATTTTTAGTCATCCTCTGTGTGAGTAGCCTTTCGTTTGTATGTGGTCTCAATGTATGTGCGTTTCTGTATCGTACGCTTGTGAGACACTGACTACTAGGAAATGGTAATCTTAGGTCATTCGCCACTGACTTTTAAACGAAATCTTCAGGGAAATGCTTAATCATGCTCTATAATATTATTTTCTCAACTAGTGTTTAGCACTCTTTTGGAGCGGAAAATTTTCACAATACGAGAAGTTATGAGGAAACAATTACATTTGTATCATTTACGACGTTACAGCTTATACTGCAATTATCGAGTCACGAGACGATTAAAATCGAAAGATTGAGAAATCTATAACGTCGGTCGGATAACAGGAACGGTCAAAGTCGTGCAGTAAAAAATAACAAAATTAACTAAGGGCGGGGTTTCGGATCATTATAATCTGAACGGCGAGCGGACTGCGGACTTAGTTTTTGTTGCGTTTTTTACACAGTACACATAGCCGTGTTCGTTGCTAAGTTGCTATACTGTTCGGTACAAGGTTGCCTCACACCTCTGTTCCTTTATTACTAGAATAATTGTCCGTTCTCCAAACCGATTGTTAGATTATACGTTGGAGACTGAAAAACGCGGTTCGCTTGCTTTTAATTTACTTTAAGCACTTCCTAGAAAGAAAAGACTCTTTGTATAAGTCTGAAGGCAACTTTTCCTTCGTGTTTATCTACTATAATGTTGATTTTCTTACAACTGTTACTCACGGAAGGTTTTGTTTAGGAATTTCAAGAATTCTCATTATCCCCCGCTTAGAGTTTTGATTGAGTCCCTACGGGATTATGAGTTGGAATTGATACGATGTAACTTTTAAGCCCTGACCTGAAATACGAACGGTGTTTGGACGGCAATAAATTAACATTTAATGCTCCTGGTTACCTTTCTGAAACAATTTCGTGTTGAACCTTTCCTCGCATAAGTTTATCGTTTAAATAAGCAAATTTATGTACCCTAATGCAGTGTTGGCAGCCCGAGCAAATCAACATTTGATTGTAAAATACGAACCCATGTCGGCAAATGCAATTTGCTCCACAGTAGTGGGTGGTGTTTTAATGGTGCCATTATACTTCTGAGGCGAATGTTGCTCAAGAAAATTACCGCCGCGTATAGATAAACACGTAGAGCGTATTTACAACAAAAATTAGTAGAATCGCGCTGATGAAGAAACAAAACATGCTCCGTGGGAGTTTGGAGTTTTTCTACGAATGTTTGAAAAAGGTGTGTTCTTACAAATTAGACGGGTTAGCATGGAATATGTTCCAAACTGTATTTTGATATAGGCTACGAAAAGGTACTATGTAAGAAAACAAGTTAAAAATTGTAAAAATATGTTTGTAACAAATGCACATCTTGTGAACATTGAAACAAATATTCTGAGAGCAAATGGATTCACGATCAATCATAGTTTAGCTTATTTACAAACTACATCAAAAGAAAACCGAATACCTACTGATTAGTATTTTTTCCTTATTACATGTTATTTCAATTTTATATTTCATTGTAAGTTCTACTCTTAGAAAACTGTTTCTTTAATTTAACAAGAATAGATTTTGGATCAATGGACGTTGAGTTATGGTTACCAAGTGTACGGTTTCGTGTATTCCAGTATTGTGTAAGGCACCTTGGGGCAAGTTAGCAACGAACTCAGAACTCGCGAAACTCAAACCATGACATGTGAAAACAGAAAGTCTGCGCTGCAAATAGCAATAAATTTGGACCGGCCACGTTGACGAAGCGAAAATCGCAACGACTAACTCCGACGTTGGAACAACAAAAATAAAACATACATCTTTCTCCTGAAATTTTTCGCATCGGGTTTATGCTTTTTGTTTCCTATATTCTTTAAAAAAACACGCTAGGATTTCATTTATGTCTCATCTGTAATTTGGTTATTATTACTTGAAATCTAACGTCAGGCCATTTTGATATATATATCTCCTTTTTTGTAATATAACTTGTTAAAACATTTTTTACCTCTTCAAACCATGATGATTAATTGGACCTGTTTCAGTTTTTTTTGTTATACGTGCTTAAGTGGTAAAGACAGAATGTAGATGTTATAAGGAAAATTATTAACTACATTCAAAATTGTAATCAAACCACATTTCATTATGGTACCATCGTTATAATCATATTGATTATGCTTAATTTGGAATATAGGTATGATTTTTTCAAGGATACTTTTATTGCAGTTCATTTATTTAGTGGTAAATCTGGTATTTGAAAGCAAAACTTAATACCTACCTAAAAATATATATTTTAATCTTCTAACTTTATATGAGTGAAAGCTGACTGACTGCCTTATCTGTCAACGCACGGTCTAAACTATAAGGGTAGCAACTTAAAATTTTGCACAAGGGTTTTTAGCGTAGGGGAACACTCAGAAAGGAATTTGTGAATTCACCGAAAAATAGTCCATGTTTGAGCCTGGATGCCATATTTCAAAAATAGTTTTTTTTGGCGCTTCATGTCACTCTGCAAAACGAAGTCCCTAAACAAAGTGAGGGCAGGCCACTAGTGTTCTTATGTGTATAAGAAATTGCCTTTAAGAAAACGACGATATACTCTTCAGGAGAACTTGAGTCTGAGAGGACTTAACTTATTAAAATATTGTAACTATTTGCCGGTATAATTGTATTTTCATGTGTCGGAAATAACATCATTACCTACCCGTACCCCTATTTACGGATTTCTGTATGGTGATTGGATCCTCAAAAACTCCGCTTGTTCTGCCCTTCTCGTAAACCCTCAGGTTGATTAGGTGTTTTAGCCGGGCAACTTTATTGTACAAGTTTGATTGGAAAGTAATGGAAGGCCGCGGGGGCATGAAACTAACGTTATCAGTTTTGCCTGAGTTGCCAACAACACTTTTGTCGATTAAATCACAGGGGATGTTCTTTGCCTCAAACTTAGTTTTTGTTATTGTATGAACTATTTTTGGTAAATATATAACTTGTTGAATAATAATGAAAAGCTAACAGCTTCATTATTATTTAATATCTGTTATTGAAAACACTGAAAACAAAAGCATACTCAAAAGTCAAATTTTTAAGTTAGGTTTTTACTTATTTCAGGCTTTGAATCAAAAATATAAAGAACTTACTATTGACGATAAGACCGTTTAGAATGTATTAGCATATTACGATAGTATTAGGTCTAACTTTTGTACAATAAATAATATATATTTTTGTAATAACTTATTTTTTAAAATTCAATAGAATTATCTTCATTAACTTTGAACCGAGATGATGCATCCTATGTGATTGTAAATATAGAAGAACTTAGAACTTTATCTAATGATAGGGTCTTCTTCAAAAAATTACCTCTCAAAACGGCAAGTAGGTCAACTTTACTGTACCTACTAGCGTTATGGCCTCAAGCGTTCCGTTTTCTCATTTCTGAACGGAACACTAAAAACGATAAAATTTACGACTGGCTTTTAAAAAGGACGACATTCGATCCCGGTTGCTTTCGAAAAGAAATTTCTCTTTTGTTAAAGCTACCGTTCCGTTTCTGCTTATTTTACCTCGCAACTCAGCTCCCTGATTTTATAGCGTGAGCATTACTGAAGCTCAGTTAAATCTGAACGATCGGTTTAATAGCTCATCTCCTTCTTTATCATTACATTTTTAGGGTTCCGTAGCCAAAATGGCAAAAACGGAACCCTTATAGTTTCGTCATGTCCGTCTGTCCGTCTGTCCGTCTGTCACAGCCGATTTACTCGGAAACTATAAGTACTACAGTGATGAAATTTGATGGGAATATGTGTTGTATGAACCGCTACAAAAATATGACACTAAATAGTAAAAAAAAGAATTGGGGGTGGGGCCCCCCATACATGTAACTGAGGGATGAATTTTTTTTTTCGATGTACATACCCGTGTGGGGTATCAATGGAAAGGTCTTTTAAAATGATATAAAGTTTTCTAAAACACATTTTTCTTAAAGTGAACGGTTTTTGAGATATCAGCTCTCAAAGTCGTAAAAAGTATGTCCCCCCCCCTCTATTTTTATAACTACGGGGTATAAAATTCTAAAAAAAATAGAGGTGATGCATGCTAATTAACTCTTTCAACGATTTTTGGTTTGATCAAAGTATCTCTTATAGTTTTTGAGATAGGTTGATTTAACTGTAATTTTGGACTTTGCTGCTACGGAACCCTTTGTGCGCGAGCCCGACTCGCACTTGGCCGGTTTTTTTCTACTGTTCTCATTTCCCTTTTTGTGCGTTCAAACTTAAGACGTATTGTTGTCTTAAATTTTCATGCGAAACCAGTTTTTCTAAAAACTAAAAACCGTGAATTTTTAAGTCTAGAGCTAAAAGGCCTGAGCTTATTCCGGCTTTAAACTAAATCTGCTAAGTCGAGCGTGCATTATCGACAATGACCTTTAAAAGCTTATTTTTATTTCGTTCAATTGAAACCGGTTCTATTCAAAGACTGGAGTGTACAGGCGGCCACACGTGAATATATCTCCTTTCTGAGCTTGACTCAGGAATATCGACTTATTTGTTAAAGAAATAGATCTTGGAATGTTCTTTACTATTTTATTTTACCTGTAGGTACAGGTAGGGTTTGGAAGATTTTGTAAGCGTTAACAAAGTATACTCAAGTTTGAAAAGAATAACAGCAAAAAGAGCTTACAACAAAATATTGAAAACTTTTTTCTACTAAAAGGTAAAGAAAGAGATTTGTTATACATTCAAATTTACATAATCATACGAGAGGTAATTACATGTCGTAAAAAGTGGTGATTTGTGTAACAAATCGATACTTTTCTTTAATAACACTTTCCGTAATGATGTTTATTGGATGAAAAAATACAGCTTTTATCTTTTACTATTTATGACAATATCGATGGATCCAAGTTAAGTTTTGTTATTAAAAACCACTAAAAATGTAAATGGTGTCATAGTAACTGCATATAAGCTCATATCCAGCACTGATGATGATAAATAGCACATAGTAACAGTAATGAAATTCTCTAAGAATCCAATTAATAAAAATAAAACGATTTTTTTTTCGCAAGGATAAATTAGACAAATACATCACAAAGTTTGCACCACAAAACCCAGACGACCAAACGAAATTCATTACGATCGTGGTCGGATCGTTGGGGAGTTCCGTCTCGTCCAAGTTTTCCTGTTCTTTCAACTTTAGCGATATTCACTTGCGACTTCGCTAATCGTATTATTCGATTAACTTGTGAACAGGTACCTTTTATACAATTACCTTCTTATTGGCTTGGAAAAAATCCTTTCTTAAGTTTTTGTGCATTTAATCAAGTTTTTGCGTTAGTTGAGTTAAAATTCACTGGCGCAGCTAGTACTAGGTCAATCGACTTGTTTCTATTAATTAACCATTCCGTTGAATGACATTTTAATTGTTTGCTGTAACATTCGGGCTATTGATTTTGTGTCTACTATTATAACGGCTTAGAACTTGCAACAGTAAAACTATTATAATACCACCCATTTTCTTATAGAACGCTTTTTTAATTTTTAGCAGTATTTGTTTGGTGAAGCCGTTTTTTAAAATGTTTGTGCTATTATTCACTAAATTGAGCAAATATATCAGGATTCTTTCTAAACACAGACTTTCAAAAATTATAACAGAATGCAAAGCTGAATATTCTAATACCTTTAATACTTTGAAGAAACAAATCAAAGTCAACATAGAAAGCACGATCCCAACAGTCGTTAGTAACAGGCAAGTGACAACAGAATTCTTAGCACTTAGTTTTCGCGTGATAGAAGCCAACATTCCTGGCTCAACTTAAAATTTACATGGCAGCGACAAAAAAAAAGCAAGGAATGGAGTACGGGGGTACACAGATGATTTACATCGGCAATCGCGTGACTACAGGAACGAACAGTAAATCCTTTAAATGCCAGCAAAATTAATCACTCGCCTCAAATTTCCCCTCGCGTAAAATTTTATGAAAATTCCATTATTGCAACAACTAAAGCTGAACAGACAGTGAAAATTGATGAAGTGGTGTAATAATGATGGGGAAGACTAATTTGAAATTAATCTAGAACTGTTGAATTTTTATAATGGTATGAATTTATTTCTATCATTTTTTATAATAGTGAAAACGTCAAGGATACAATAGCTTTGATTTGATTTTGACTCTACTACACAATACATTGAAAATTAATACAATACAACTTTATTGCATTGATTAACTATCAAATTTATAGTGGAGGCTCATGGAATTGAATACAAAATGGCATAAGTCGAAATGAAACAAATTGCCAATAAATCTTGTTTATCTCACAAACCAAATAAATCTTATGATCCCCGTGCAAATATAAAAGCATCCAATCCGAAAACGTAACATGAGCTTACTAGTCATCCGGAACGCAATCAAACACATGCTGTTAACGGCTCATCGGATAATCTCGTTCTTAATTGAACCCAATCCTTAACAAAATAAATAAGGGACTGCTTTCACAAACACGATTTACGAAACCAAACGAAAATAAACATTTGAAACCAGCTCTCGCTTAGAGACTTAAAACTGATAATGATACTAAAAGAATTTTTCTTATATTGCAATTTCTTATTCTTTTTTACGCAAAATACGTCTCAGAATGCTCAAAGCAAGATAAAAGAATTGATAAAACAAGTAGCTCAGCTCTGGATTTAAAGTGAAAAAGAAGAACATTTTCCAAGAGATAAGTAATTTTGTTAGATTCAAAAGGATACAAAACTTTTCCAACTTTAAACAACGCTCACTTGATAGTACAGATACATAAAAATGTACGTACTTCACAAAGAAGGTGCTTGGCTTACAGAGAGAATAGAAAATGTCTTAGAGAAGACAAGATTAGCGCAAAATTCTAGTTGATAAAATTAATATCTCAAAAGTACTAACTTAGTTACATAACATTTTAAAATTTTCAATGTTTATTTAGCTCAAGCAGACAATTGTAAACAAGATGATTTTCCCAAACAATAGTAATTAATTTAAACATGAAGCATATAAAATTGGTCACGTTGCTCAACTTACATGTCAAGTTAAATATTTTAATTAGATATAATGTTTGAGTATTAGTTGTAATATATATTTTCCCACTGATTCGTCGACCAGTTTGGTATCAAGAACTATAACTGGGCCATTAGCGACAAGCGTATTATCTAATGTAATGAGGACGTGTAATTTAATAATCATTAGTTAAATTTTGTTTTAATGTTGTTTGTATTTGCAAGCCCCGTTTATTCTTGACCTTAGTGATCAAGGGAGGTTTGTTTTATTAAATTTAACTTCATAACTTTCGTAATATAATCCCATTGGAGTTATTTAAATTATCCGCTGGTTTATAATGATGGGTTCGTTCCGAATAAAAGTGAAGTACTCTTTTGGAACTCATTAGTAACTTTTGTAACAATCATTATAACGGGTAGATTTTATTTCGAGTGTGTTTAGCAATGAGATAATTATATAGTATTACATTCATAAATTTTCTACCAATTACTTTCTTCAAATAATAATAAAGAATCTTTCAGGTTTTTGTTTTACGTCGATGGTAAAGCGTGCGGCTCGCCTGATGGTAAGTAACGAAATTAAGGTGAAACGTAAAGAAATATCTAGCAAATTAGTTTGGTGATCTTGAAAAGGCGGTACTACGCTTCAAAAATCTTGAAATCCAAACTTGTAAACCTTCTAAACTTGAAAGTTTAAAATAATTATGTTATTATCACCAACCACAGAAAGATTTATTGTGAAAGGGATTCATATTCATGCCCTATTACATTTTTACTCCAATCATAAATAGACCGGTTTTGGTCGCACAGCCCGTACAATAGTGTTGTGACACGAGTACAGATTTCACTCGATGAGTCGGGGGCATGAACTATTCTAGTATCATTTGGAAATAATATCTTTGTATTTTTTTCTAAATTTAAAAGAAGTAAACGTTTGAAAGTCATGTACGTAAGTGAGGATAATAGATTACTTGCATTTAAAATCAGTAGAAAAAAATGAAAGTACATGCTTAAGTGAGACTAGATATTAGAACAAACAGTCAAACTACCAAAGTCAGTCAAAATACCAATCTAATATGTAAAAGTGTTCAAATTTGACGACCCGTTTGGAACAATGGTAGTGAACGCTGCCTTTAGTCCAAGGGCTGCGGGTTCGATATCCGCATACTACAAACATTAATTTGTATGCATGAATTGGTCTGGGTGTTTTCTATTTAATCATCATCATCATCATCATCAGCCCATTTAAGTCCCCACTGCTGGGGCACGGGCCTCCCTCAATCACATGAGGGGTAATTGCCATACTCACCACGCTTGGCAGACGGGTTGGCGAGGGTTTTGATATAAATGCAGAGTTTTCCTTCTCTGGGTGCTGATGATCATGCCAGCAGCTTTACCTTAGTCGCCTTTTACGACGCCTCGGTAAGAGTGAGTGTGGTCTATTCTACTCTGCCGGGGACCACACGGCTATTCTATTTAATATAAGTATATTGTAATATTAATATAATAATATTGTAAACACTGGTGATTCTGATATCCGTAAATCAGGTGCTTGTGCTACCTATCTCGGAGTCAGATGTATGTGATGTTGTGAAAATATTATATTATATTATAAATTAAATCAAATATGAAGTTTCCTTGAGAAATATATTCCAGAGCTCAATTTAAAAATGAATTTTGGGTGAAATTCTTCCATCAGCACTATACTAAGTAGAGCGTCACTATTACCATCATTCCATCGATAGGTGGCAATAAAAAGAGTATTTTCCACCTAAAATTTCATACTAAACTGCCTTCGTTAGTGAGTGAGAGTACCGAAGGCCCAATCCAGGGGAAGGAGAGTAAAAGGTAAGCAGCGCACTTGTGACACCACTGGTGTTGCAAGTGTCTATGGGCGGCGATAATAGCTTATCATCAGGTAATCCGTCGGCTCGTCTGCCACCTATATAAAAAAGGGTAGCTTCTTCCAAGAAATGAAGCTGGTATTTTGTTACTGATTTGGACCGAATCTCCGAACAAACACCAACCAATTTGCCAGAGAATCTTCCTTTTTGATAGGAACCCCATCCCATCAAACAAAATATTACTTAGTGAAAAGAAAATCACTTACCTACATCTTACATCACTAACCGTACATTATTGAACTTGATCTAAACGTGCCTTCACCTTTACTCGAATCGTTCCGATTGTGATTGTAAGCATTGCCTAACAGAACCATGAACCTTGGCATTTGTTATTTAACAATAGTTTAATCGACGATAATAATGCAAATGGATACTGTTTGTTCTCTCGCTAAAAGATTGCTATTTTAGGCAATATTGAGGTTTTTCGAAAATACAATTTAGCTGGAGTTGAAATGGTAAGGGTTCTAAGCATTTAAACAAAAAAGGTAGAACCTTTTTTTCATTTGGAAGAAGCGAAGAAAAAGTTGGTTACTTTTTGTAAAGCTGGTTACTTTTTGTTAAGTTAGATAAAGCTTAATCCTTCTATGAAGAAATCAACATATTGTAATCATAATCATAATCATAATCTTTATTGTGGAACACAGGTGTAGGAGATGTTACATAGATTATTCTTAAAGAGCTACTGTGACCTGCCTCTTAAGGCGTACAAAATATTTTAACTTAAACTCTATAATAAATTAAAACACATCAGTAATAAAATTATCATAGGTACATAACCAAACAATTAAATTATTAAATTAAATCATGCAATATTAAATTGAATAAAATTTTAATGTCATACTTATTATATTATATTTTTGTCAAAAAAGAAGTCTTTAACAGAATAATAACATTTTTTAATTAGGTAGTCAGATAGTCGTTTCTTAAATATATAAATGTCACGTTGTGTGAATTCAGTTCGGCATGTTAGTATCCTTGATACAAGAACATCAAAAATTGTTCTTATTATTGTTTCGTTGTCTGTATTTCTTTTGCGTCTAGAGATGTAAATCTGAAAGATGTAAAAGTTACAAAAACGGATAGGCTTATACTGGTAAGATATAGAAAATCAACAAGATGGTACAAAATCCTCGGCGCTTGGTCGAACTCACACTTGACTGGCTTTTTCTAATGTATATTGGTTTTCTAATGTCACTTTGAAGCTGAAAGACTAGTCATGGACGCCGAAATTCAACTAGGTTTCGGTTTGTTTTATTCAGATTCGAAGTCAATAGCAATGCGTGTCTTTTAGGTACTTTTAAATAGTTTGACTAACGTTCTTAATTTTATTACGTAAAAACGAGTTCAATTAGTTGGACTTGCAAAAATAAAAAAAAGCTTCAACAAGCTATTTAAATATGAAGAAAATCACAGATGAATTGTTTATTTTTAACATCAGAGTCACCATAGTCATCTTCATGAAAGCTTGTGTTAAGTTAAAGAACTGACCAACCATAAATCTCAATTCCATTTCTTTTTATACTTCCGCAGAAAGATTATACAATTTCTTGTTAATTTTCTTGTGTTTTCATTTTATTGGCTTATAATTCTTGACGTTAATGATGATTGAGTTTAACTTCTAAATTACCTATTGAATTCTATTTCACATCGTTGAGACAATAATCTTGGTAAAGATCTCCAGCTCATATATATATTTATGATTATTTTTTGTTGATCGTATGAATATGAATAAGTTTGATATAGCTGATAGCAAGGTAATTAATTGTCTGCTTGACTGGATATTCGATATTAAACCACAATTATCACCGTGTAATCTTATCTAATGATCTAAAGACGTGTATTTTCTGAATAAGTGCAATTTCGTTAGTAGCATGCTTTATTTTTAAAATTAATATAACGGTTGTAATTTAACCTCGGGTTGTCCTGATATGCAACACACGTGACTTGCATTTTTTGGCTTAGGCTTTTCATCTTTGAATGAAATGAAATCTCAAAATTCATTTTTTGCTAGCCAATATTGTCCATCTGCTGGGCAAAAGTCTCACCTAATATCTTCGTACATATTAGGAGGTTTAGAGCAAAACTAAAAAATCTATGTTACATATCACATACAAACGTATTAATATAGAATAAGAAATCTAGTTAACTAAAATACTCCGCATCTTTTAAATCAAGTAAGATACTCATATTATAAAGATAGAAGGTAAATACTTCAACCAGTAAAACTGGACAGTCCGTGCTCGTCCCATACATAATTTTGGCCTGCTTGATGAGGGTTTTTATTTCAGGGGTTTTTAACTGCAATCAGTCTTTCTAAGACCGATAAGTCATATTAGAACAAGTAGCCTTACAGTACCTCTTTTAAAAAAAGAGCGATTTTTAAATTCTGCGCTTTTGTTTGAGTTGTAATTTCTAATTTCAGGTCATTTTAGTAGGTCTTATTTACTGTTTTGTCATTTGTTCATTGGACTCCATCTTTTCATATTCTTACCACATATACTCCTGTCATTAGTTGTCCATTTTTTGTTGCAATGCAGCGTTATTATTTATAAACGATTGATGTATAATGTTAATGTCACCTGAACCGGTCTGATTGGATACGCGATACCAGATAAAAATCGTTCGATGCACTTTATATGAGAATGTTATATCTTCCTCGTACCTTACGAGATGATGAAATTTTCAAAATTCGTTAATGCATAAACGCTATTTTATCGTTAAGTCATAGTTTTAATTTTCTTACTAAATATAATTTATGACAAAATATTAACTTGTAACATCCAATAAGACATCTTTACCAAACTATCGTTAATTTAACTATCAACACGGGTATTAAAAACCCGGTATATTAAATAGGTATGAAATTGAAGGTATCGTATACAATGTTTCGTATTAATAACAAAACAAAGGCAAAGTTCTGTGAAAAATACACTCAATAAACAAGAACTACACCCAAACAGCTTCGCATTTGATTCAGGACCGCAAAAAAGGGAACTTGTGCCTGCGACTTCGCGGCCATAAATAATAGATGAGTTTTCCCATTAAATAATGAGCAACAGACCAAAAGTTCATTTGAAGTAAATTGTCCCCGACAGCCGAAAGAAATTCCTCTCCGCCAATAAATTACAACATTATCCTTGGAGAGGCGTAAATTTCCACTCGTCAAGCAAATTATGAATGCATAAAATTCCCTGTGTTGTTATTTTGATATTGGGGCAACCTCTGGGATTTAGGAGGAAGTGCAGAGGTCAAAGAAATTAGGAACTTTTTCCCATTAGATAGCTCACGTTTAAAATGTAAAACTTTTCTTCGTGTAAAATTTAAAACTTGGACCAACTTAATCGTGAAGGAAATGTGCGATGTCTCAAGACTCAAAACTTGGCAACACTGCAATTTTATTTTCGTTACAAATTGCTTAGAAACTGATTAGTCTTGTCCAGTATTAAATTTTACAAAATCATTTATGAAGGAAGCATTTAGATTTCAAATTTGTGGAAAGAAGAACAATTTTTTTATACAATCGTTAACATCAGAGAAATAATATATTTTTTAATCTATTTGCAAAACGCGTCCTCGCAAATCTTACCGACAAGGCAACAATCATGATATCAACTGCATCAAAAAATTAAATGTGAATTATCAAAACTGACTGCCATTCAAATCTAAACCTAACAAAACTAGTTTTAAAGTTAACGTTGCAAAAGAAGCAAGACTCAAGGAAGTTAAAGAGCATGTATTTATAAATACAATCGGGTAACCTTGAACTTCGGCTGTTGTGGAGTCGTTCGCCTCTGCCGCTGCTTTTGCCTCAGGCACTCCCTATATGGTACGGGCTACTCTTTCAATATCAACTGGCGAGTTACTTTCAAAAGTCAGGATTTTAATGAGCATAAAAAAGCAGCGTTGATATCATAGACGCTTTAAGTCGTCTTTTTTATCGTTTTCTGTAAAATGTTACTTTTGTTTTGATGCTGGAATTGAAATTGATTTTTGTTGCAGTCTTTACTAATATAGTTAATTCTATAGACACTTTAGGTACCTGTGAATGGGACTGTAAATTCCTAAAAGACCATCCACGTCATCAGAAGAAATTATTAGGTACGTAAGGGTTTCGTATCAGTAATCAAAAGAAATATTTGAATATAGGGTAAATATTTAATTGCAACTCTCGTTATTGCTATCATAAAATACAAGTCTGAGTCGTCAATTAGTACCAAGATTTGAACGCTCTCTACGGAATGTGTAATTAAGTCAAGATGCTTCTTCGTCGCTATTGAAAATTCAGTTTGTTTCAATCTCAGGATTATTTGTTAAAATATTTGGTAGAGCGTCTTTCGGATTATATTTGTAGATATCTGGAGCTTTGTAGTTCAGCATTGTTCAAATGATGATTTTGTGACTTTAATTTAATTATTTTTCTATGAGAATTAGATTGATTACTAAGCAGAATTTGATTTATTTTAGTTGATTTCATACAAGTAAATGAGCATCATCATGATTCATATTGATATTTTGCCTCAACATAAGCATTTTCTTAGTATAAATACTAGATGACGATAGCCAAGGGCGTCCCCCAGTACACTCAAACTCAAAACGATTAGTAAAATTTGAGTTTGTATGGTGAATTGCTATCTATGTATCACTATAACTAAAGGTTATCAATATTCATGAGACATCATATACTAACCAAAAATCGATACTTAGCTGGTTCAGTTTAGAACTAATAGCAAAATTTGGTCCCAAAACGAAGTGAGTGCGGCCCACTAGTAATAGATAATTATATGGTACAATAAGACTTGATCAATAATTTATTATGTCGATTAGCAGTGCAAGGTATTGTAAAACAAATTGAGTACGGAAGACCCAAAAATTTGTCATTTTACTTGATTTAGCACAATATTTTATCAAAATAGCTATATTAACATTTCAATAACATCCAAAATAAATCACCGCCGTCTGCTGCGAGCTCTATTTGCGAATTTATCTCTCATCTAAAGGGAGACACTAAAAAAAGTTTCAATGAAAATGGTCTCGACGATGCCATATTTCGCTCAGCTTTCCTCATAAATCGTCAGCATCGAGTCTCCTCATCTACATATCTTGTAGATTGCCGGAATTCAACCAAAAGTTTCTTGTGACCTCGTTGCATCGCTCTGGTTGTTTACTGTTCGACAGTAATGTGATGAGGTGTTTAATCAAGGTTTAATTCATAAAAGTGGAGAAAAAAGTAAAAAATATATCAGAAGATCAATTTTCTTTATTCTTTTGGAATAAGGCCTTTCAAAATGAGGTATTTGGGTATAAAAACTAATTGGAAATGTTTTCAATATAATATCCTTTTTATACTACTTTGGTACATAGTTTGAAGCCTAAAAAGTAGTTACTGAAGTAATGATAATTTTTTTTTTTTTTTTTTTAATTCTCACAACATCTCATACGTTGACCTGATTCCGTACTAAGTAGCTTAAGCACTTGTGTTACAGATATCAGACAACAGAGGAACACAAATATATACTTAAATACATATATTACACCCAGACACTGAACAAACACAAGTGTTCATCGCACGAATGTTTGTCCAGGGTGGGGATCGAACCCACGACCTTTGGCGTAAGAGGCAGGGTCACTACCAATTGCGCCATCCGGTCAGTCAACCATAGATTTACTGAATACTGTTTTTAATATAGTAAATTTAATAATTAAGTTGTTAAAAACTCACTGATGAAGCACGTAATCTTTTTGTACTGAATCCACAAGAACTGAAATCGAATTGCTGCAAACGTAAAAAAGTGTGACTAAATAATGAATGTATTCGTATTAAAATCGATTTGCAAAACACTCGGAAGGCAAAACATGGCCAACAAGAAAATTATGTCAATAATTCAAAAAACGGCCAAAACTCCGAATTTTGAAAACCCAAAACGTATTCGACTCGAGCATATCGTAACATGATTAGGGTACACTCTACTATTCCAGTCGCAGCCGAGTGCCCGAAGACTGCCTGTGTTTGTGCAGCGCCGTCCCGAGTGATCCCTGGAGCTGAGCTGGGCAAATATTGACGGGTATTAGAACGCTGGTAACGAGTCACTTTGGACTGGTGCTTACATGGGACGGTTACCTTATTTTTTACTTTTTTACGGCTCGCCTCGGAGTCTGTTTTTTGTGGTTGTATGTGACTTTTAACTTTTTAGTGGTGGTTGATACTTTTGTAAGACTATGGAAAAATAGTGTTATGAATATTATGTTTTTAAAATAATTAAACTGAGAAATATTCTCCTTCAAATGCAATTATTATTCGATAATTAACACAGATTTTGATCTTGCTGAAGTTAAAAAATCTAAAAGTTTGGCACATAGAGTTTTAACATTCTAGAGATTTTAAAAAGTTGATTAAAAAAAAGTTTTTATGTATTTTTGAATAGATTATCTCTTGCTTTATTTTTTATGTGGTATTAACGTTTGTTGGCAAATTATAACAATTCACATTTGCATGTCATGACAACCTATGAATAAGTAAACACTTTTCGAACTTGCGTTTACAAGGATAAATGTAACAAGCTGCGGTCTTGTCAGTGTCCTAAATAAATAAAATAAATTACGAGCAAATATTAAACTGCAATTAAGTTAAACACAACATACAAATAAGATCACATGATGGGGTAAATAAAAGGTACGTTTACACCGCAGTGTAAACGAAAACTTAATGAAAATGAGTAAATCAGTCACCACCACATACATCAATCTGATCCCAAAGCAAGAAGCTTAGGCACTTATAAACGAAACACACTTGTGTTACGGGTGTAACCCACTTGTGTTATGGATGTGACCCGCTTGCATTACGGGTTTTCCACACTTGTATTGCGGGTTTAACACACTTGTGTTATGGGTGAAACACATTTGTGTTAAGGGTGTAACAACATTACAGAACTAACGAAGAAACCTACCAAATACATAGTTTTGAATGGTTGGAATCACACACAAACTTTGAAAAACATAAGTGTCATAATCACCTTAGTGTTTGTCTTTGAGCGTTGAACTTAACGTATATTTATATTATAGTCGACTTTTGTCTAAATTTATCAATTCACTGACATCACTAATACCGAGCCTTTGCGTCATAAGGGAACTGAGCATCTAGTTCTAGCCAGTTAGAACTGATTTGCAATCAGCTGGTTCGATCGTAATTCGTAAGACTGTGCTATTAGAGCAATGAGCTCAATCTTATAGGATTAGTGCTGTACCTACATGAACAGTTAAACGGAGCAGAACTGAGCGGTTGAGTTACCTTATATTTTTGTACACTTAGTAGCACTAAATTTATTTTTAGAGTTTGCGTCAAAACTGCAAACTTAGCTTGACGTGCAGGTTTCCTCGCGATGTTTATCTCACCGCCGCACTAGTGGTAAAAATACGCATATTGATTTGAGAAATCCAGATATGGTTTTTTAATAGTAATGCAAAAATACTGCATCAGACACAAGTTGAAGTGCTAGAAGGCACCAGACTTCCCACTTGGAAACTATTGCTGTGCCATTCCCGTGTGTAGTTTGTGAGCACACCATTCATAAATTTAACATTTACAGCGTTGGAAACACGACCACATTGTTGGGAATAAAAAGTTCAATTTCAACAACGAAACACTGGTCCCGGTTTATGTTCGAACGGATTGCGTCTTAGGGATGTGAAATTGTAATCGATTAGTGAAAAAAGAAACTGTTAATTGATTTTGATAAAATCGATTGCATAGTTTAGACACAATCGAGAATCATACAAACATAATTATATACATTCGTAGACTGCTAAAATCATAACTTTTTCTTTTGCATTTGCCGTAGTCCGGGTAAAAAGGGATGTTCCTGTAATGTTTTTTACATAACATTAAGGAACATCCCTTTACATATGTTAAAATTAGAGTATTCAAATCAATATTTCTCAATTATGACGACAATACCTAAACGTGAAATGATATGGATAATGTTTCTTCAATAAATATCTAGCGGCAGTCAGTAAAAAACTATAAAAGTATTTACCAGTGATTATACCATTAAGTTCTGTAAAGTTTTGTGCAATAAAGAGTGCTATCTAAAAGTAAAAAAATGCTAGGGTCAAATATTGCATACATATAATACAACTTAAAATTTGTAAAACAACTCACACATTGAAACAAGTATCATCATAATAAATTAAGGTTTGTAAGTAGTGGTGTAGTGATTATATAGAACAATATGCAAATACTATAATTTAGAAACGTGCGTACGAATAACAATACAGTTATAAAGTTTCAACCAATTATCAAAAAGGTGGCTGACGGCAAGGGTCGCCAACAATTTGATTTGTGAAACGATTTTTTTCGTAGAACATTGTGACGCAACATCCCTAAATACATCTGCGTCCGTTCCAAACTTATTGATTGGAAGCATCTGGCTCCCTGCATATGCCGATGCACCCGCGTCAAAATATCCAAATGGAAGCTCTTCCGAAGCTCGTCGACTTCCCGACCACAAACTTTTTGATTCGCTTTGAATATCAACGGAGCGTCGCTTCCTTGAAGTATCGACGTCTTATTTCGTTCATTACCCGGACGATAACTGGGAAGCATTGGGACAAGAAAAGAATAATATTCTTCATTTCAGTTCACTAGATCGTTATAACATGTATTCTGACAAATGAAGGATATTATTTATTTATTTATTACCTTCAATCGAGTTCAGGACTTAATTTTGATATAAGTTCCAAACTTTAGCAATAGATGGCGATGTGTGTCGAAGATTGCAAAAGGGTTTCGTCTTCTCGGATGACTTAAAATAAACATCGTCGTTGTGTATAGAATTTACCTTTGATAAAATTACACAAATAATGGGACAGATACAGATCTGAGATCTCTACTTGGCCTTAATTTAAATGGAGAGACTACGGTCTTTGGAGATTTCTATAGCTCAAGGTTTTGACTAGAATTATTTTATTAAATTAGTTTATATTCCCGTGATGCCATATGTTACAAAGCCATATGTTATTAAAATAAATTATAATCGTAGTAATTGACTGGATAGATATTTCTAGTGTCCTATCTTGAAATAAATCTGACTAAACAATGCCCTTGAATTGAAATGGGTTCTTTTATTCTGTGTCCGACTGTTAAATACCCAGATCAGTGTGCTTAAAATTCCTCCAGCATCCTAAACCAGAAGTTGGCAAAACGAGTTACGCTCTAAGCCCCGATCTTATTGACTGCTCCGTTCGGTTTATGTCTGAGTCTATCGGTCTTGTAATGTGTCCCATTTCCCGAACACACCAGCTTTCGAGAATAAGAAAAGTTCTGACAACCTCGTCCGAGGAAATGAAAGAAAGAGGCCTTTCGAAGCAGCACTAAACTTAATATCTTTGATCTCCAAAAGTTAGAATTAACTCGAATACAAAGACAGTCATGGCCATCTGTTTAGGGGCCGAGAATCAAGTAACTAATTCCAAGTTTAATGAGAAACTCTCTTAGAGGGAATAATTCGATTGTGAATGCAGCAGCTTCGTTTGCAGACCCTACCTTTTTGGCTGTTACTAAATTTAATTCCCCAAACATATACCTTTAGTTTTATACAAGAGAGTTGCTTAGTAACGATGAATCATCAGTGTTAATGTTATCTGCCCTTTTCTGTAATGATCATCAAAAGTAATTGCTTGAACAATGGCGATGTGAGTAGCAATTTCTTCGCAAGATACCCGATCTTCCGCGTCGGTATCTAACTGCCGAGTCAGCATATCAAACAGTTTACTTACAAGACGTCTATGATTTCTTTATTACGGGCTTCTTTACCCTTTTCGTAGACGGCGCCCACTTTCCTTTTAGTAAATTTCTTTCTGTTTTCACCAACATCTCGAGAGATGAGGAGATATTGAATTTTGTGGCATAACGTTCCCTTTTTTATCTCAATCCGGGATTTGTGTACATTCGCCGCGTAAATAACGGGTGATTTAGGCTCGCAGTCTATTACATAAATTGATATTCATGCTTGTTCGCGGGGTTCTTAAAGATTAAAGGGTACTTGTGGGGAATTCTCTTAAAACGCACCCGAGGAGCAGGCCCATTAAGTAAGAAAAAGAATTGTGTTCCAGTTCTCTCGTTGCGTACAGTATGCCACTTACCGTAATGCTTTTATAATTACGTTTCTATGTAGGTTTCGGTCGTGACAACCAGAACAGCGGAGTCTCAGTGTTTGTGAGTTCCATGTATATCCATTTGTAGCTATTATTGTAATGGTATGCTTACCCATGAAACTTTCAAACGAGAAACGAATGACTGTCCACAATTCCACATTGTATTTTGAGATGACAATGTGACTCCGCTATTTTGCGTTATGAAGGGCCATTATCTGAATAATTAAATCTATAAGTGTGAACGGAACGGCTTTTAGGTCTAGTAACTTTTATTGTGCGTTTTGAAATCGCTTCTTAAGCGAAGGAAATGTATTTCTGATTGTATCGTTTCTCGGATGTAATCGCAGGTTCTTGATGATTGGCGATTATTGCAAAAACTTGAGTTTCTGAGAATTGCAAACCTTGAAGGAAATTATATCCACACACTGCTCCGCTATTCTTTAATTTTTACTAGTTATCATTCTTAAAACCTTACATTATATTTAGGACCCTGACTAATTATAAACTAATAAGATGACGTGTTCCCTAAATCTTATAGCAAAACGTCCATGGTAACAATAAATTATTAAACATGTTAATATCAGCTGCTCCATGCAAATGTCTACTCGGCAGAAAATTATTAGCAACAGCAGATCTTTATCGCGATTTCGACGTTTCTGACTATGTTACAGTTTCAAATGTATGTTAGCATTAGTAACTTTCTGTTTTCTTTTTGTATCTTTTTTGTGTGATAAGTAGCAGACGGACAGTATAGGCTAGGTAAAAAAAGTAGCAGATTAGCAGACAGATCACGTGATGGAAAGTGATTACCGCTGACTATGGACATCCACAACATCAGTGAAGTCACAAGTACCCCTTTCCTCTTAGACTGAGTCTCCGGTTCCCCCACTCACTCGGCGAAACACAGTAAGCACTGTTTCAAGTTAGTTTTCTATGAGGCTGTGGTATTACTACGGTCGAGCCGCCTAATTCATGGCGAAGCTCTTTAAACGATCAAAATCTGAACTCTCCTAGTATCTATTTTTGAATTCAAACTCACTGAGTTTACTGAACAACAAAACCCAATAACACCAGTTGTATGAGGCCTAACAAGAAACAAATGTCCACCAACCCGCCATTCTATACGGCCATTATCTTAGTAATTAAATCCTTTACCGATGTTAACGGCGATCTGTAGTCAGGGCGTACAGTAATAAAATGCCGACAACGTTCCCATGCACATTGCAGAGGAGATGCGTTTAGCTCCGTTAGAACAAATATAGTGCGTAACTCTGAAATTATCTGTACTATACGGGGAAAATTACTGTATCCCCTCTGTTCCCATAGAGGTTGTGATTTGCTAAAATTATAACTTGAGCTGTGGGCGTTGTGTGGCTGTCGCTTGGATTATGTTTTGTTGTGATTGATACATGGTAGAACATGGTTCGTTAAGAATGTTATAGCAAAATTAAATGAACTTAGAATTGTAATAAAATTAAATGAGTCTAGAAATTGTTATTACAAAAGGAAATGAGTTTACAATTGTCATAACAAAATTGAATAAGTTTAATAAAATGATAGAATGTTGATGCGTACTTTACAAACACAAGATTAAATTTTAGACATTCGAGACAAACAAGACCTGTCTAAGATTGTTGCCTTTGTTTACCACAAAATACTAAAATATCCATAGTAATTTAGACAGCGACAATTAATGGCAAAAAGAAACACTTGCGGGATGTAATCGATTCATACCGCCATCTATTGTTAAAGATAGTAACTAATATAAAAAACGACTTGGGTTTCGCAATATTTAGTACCGAGACGAACTGAAGGCGGGTAACTCAAATAAAATATACATGTAATAGACATTCAAAAGAATCCAAATCACCTTATTCCGATTTATTTTTGTAGTTTTCGAGAATCACCACTTCTAACATGAGTATATACTTGAAGATTTATTTGGGTACAATAGGGTGCCTTTGAAATTCTTAGTGGCACAATTTTTTGTACGATGCAAAAATGAAAATAGAACAGGCGTTTTACGTTTTACCAAGTTAGCTATTAGGATAGTCTGACGTCATCGCCTTGAGATACAACGTTATTTAGTAGAATTGCAGCATCGTCCTTGGTTTCTATATTTGGTGCTTTTAATTAATCTGAGCCCGTGTACTTGCTAGTTTTGAAATTTATTGTTCTATGTTTATTACGAAACTGTAACTTACAGTTAAGACGCTAGAGAACTATTATAAAAGACGTTTATTTCTTTATATAGTTTACGACCAAAGTTTACTTATAAATGTTAATTTGATTAATAATATTGTAGAGCCCTTTTTTGAAACATACGTTCAATAAAAAGTAATTTTAAATTAATAACTGGTTTTTCAGCAAGGAACTTGACAACTTTGGAAAACCTAGACCCTTTCTCGTATGTCAAAGGACGTGGGTTCGATCCTAACCCTGGACCAACATATTTAATTCTTCGGCCGCCTGTTTTCCGTAATACAAGTGCTTATGCTGCTTAGCCCGGAAACGTGCCAATATTAAAAAAAACCTGATAGAATAAAAGTTCTTAATCACTTGCAAAAAATAATCTGCTTTAAAAATATTAACTTTTGACTGTCTCTATCTTTGTCTTGACCTTCGCAACTCACGACACGTTTTATCCTGTTGAAAATTGATTAGTTTATTTCGGTTAGACACATTTATAAGTAGTTTAATTTATTGCGCAAGTTGTGCCAATGTCGCATTTGAACAAACTGCATGTAAGGGCAAGTGTTCAATACTATCACTGTCCAATTCATTACACCAATTAGTATCAATGAGATTTTTTAGTAAACAAAAATTTTTTTTTATTAAGTGTCTTAGTTTCCGCTTGACCGGGCATGTTAGTTTGAATAACTTATTTAGTTTTCGATCTTAGGTTTTGAAAGATAAGGTTTAAAATCTGATGGGATCTACTTTGCCTTTAAAGAGCAGATTTTGACAGGAGCTACAAATTCAAAAGTATCTTAGTAACGTTTCTTCTTTAGGTTATGTTATTTAAATATCCTTGTTAACTGTGCATTAATTTGGCATTTTCACTTATGTGTTTGCCAAAAGATTTAGTGTTTTTCTTTTAAAACACAGAACTTCGCTTAATTTATTGGATTCGTAGATTATTTCATTTTTACTATCAAGATTATCATATTCTTTCAATTCTGTTTGGGTTTCGTTCATATTTACTTATTCTCATGCAGTCAATTCTAATTGATCCACCCAACTTCTTTTACTTATACGATTTCCGAACTAAAACCATCGTCCATAAAAAGCTTAAACTCTGTTTAAAGAGAGTTAACTATTCTCTTAAATACGGTGAAAGTGTTGATGACTAAGAATACAAGAGCAACACTTACACTTGGCTCCAAACGTCCTCAGAAATAGAACTCGGTGTTCTGAGGAAAGCTATACACGTGTTAAACACGATTTAGACTGTTCGGACCGACACGTGTTTACAAGGCACGGGAAAATCGCACGTGTAAAACACGTTGCACTTAAACTTAGGATCGGAAGAGTTCGGACCGTAAGGATGAGCACGGAAAACACGAATAAGGAATCTCTTAAAGTTCATTTTCATCAAATTGCATAAACTTTCATCAGGTAAATAGCTGGTCAAATGCTTAGCTTCTTGGCACGGATTTTTTTTAATGTGATAAGTGGCAGACGAGCAGACGGATCACCTGATGGTAAGTGATTGCCGTCGCCCATGAACACTCGCGACACCAGTGGATTCACAAGTGCGCTGCCAACATTTAAACCCCCCTTTCCCCGGGACTAGGCCTTCGGTACCCTCACTCACGCAGCGAAACACAGCACAGTGCTGCTTCATGTCTGTTTTCTGTGAGGCCGTGGTATCACGTCGGTTAAGCCGGCCTATTCATGCCAAAGCGTTGCTCCCCCACGGTCATTTATAAAAAATAACAGTAGTTATTCCAAACAAATAAACCAAAATTTTACTTTTTGGTATACAAATTAATAATTCAAGCAATCTAAAAATCTACAGAGACGTGTAATGGCTGGTTGAAATATTTTTGACGCATTTGAAAAAAGGAATCTGGAATGCACGAAATCGTGACTAGTGAAGGATTGAAGGACGCCTACACCCGAAGAGTCTAAACAGGATGAGAAAGAAAGAGATGCAGAAACTCAAATAACACTGTCACTAAATGAAAAAAAAAGTTCTTAGTTAGACCTGTATATATATTGAAGGTTTGATTTTGTTGCGGATTTCAGAAGAATATTGGCCACATTTATGAGAAGGTTTTGATATTTTAACTGATTAAAAAAAAGTCGCGAAACCATTTACTAAAATAAACCTAGAAATTAGTAATCCAGTGGCTTACGTTATTGCATCTAGAATCATGGTTTTCGAAGGCGGTTCGTGGTTACTAAAATAAACCTAGAAATAAGTAATCCAGTGGCTTACGTTATTGCATCTAGAATCATGGTTTTCGAAGGCGGTTCTTTTTTTAATTGTAATTTTTTTTCGCAAATCCAAGTCGTCCCGTCTAAACCGCATCAGAACCTACAGCTACCTCTGTCACCTATTACGCAGAGAGCACTGAATCGCTACAATTATAGCGAACGTTTATTTGCTTTCTACTCTTAGGATGATTATCAGTTCCAACCAATCGCCGACCGCTTAGGTTCTAATCGAATGTAGCGACTAGTGAGATCTTAGAAAACTTATTTACTTATACCTAAGATACATATATTTTTAGCTTAGAATTGAATACACATACTTGTTAAATAAAATTTTTTTTTTTTTTGTTATCAGGTAAATACACAATGCTGATGGTATTAGCGGCGCACACTGGTAAATATTTGGCCACATAGTATTTAAAATTTGCGGTGTGGTCCCCGGCAAAATAGAATAGGCCACCCTCACTCTTACCGAGGTGTCGTAAAAGGCACCTAAGGTAAAGCTGCTGGCATGATCATCAGCACCCAGAGAAGGAAAACTCTGCATTTATAGCTAAACCCTCGCCAACCCGTCTGCCAAGCGTGGTGAGTATGGCAATTACCCCTCATGTGATTGAGGGAGGCCCGTGCCCTAGCAGTGGGGACTTAAATGGGCTGACGATGATTTAAAATTTCAATTTTTTTTTATATTATTAAGGACAGACGAGCCGATGCATCACCTGATGGTTGAAGCGAATGCCGCCTTAGACACCCGTTACAACAGTATAGATACAACTTCCTACCTTTATTTCCCTTTTCTCTGGTTCGGGCCTCCGGTACCCTCTCTCATTCGGCGAAATACAGAGCAAGAGCTGCTTCGCCGATTTTCTCTGAGGCCGTGGTGTTACACCAGTCGAGCTGGCCAATTCGTACTAAAAAGTTGTTCCACGTTCAAAATTAAATTTCAAAGCATTAAAACACCGTAGTCTACAACTAAAAACCCTGAATAGCTTTTAGAATTTTATAAACCTAGCTCAACATATGCATTCATTCAAATTACTCCTCTTAAGGAGAAATATCTCCAAGATTGCATACTCCTAACGTATACCCGGTCATTTACTTTTCATGTCAAAGGTTATGCCTCGTTCAGTCGTATCACGCTTGCTTGGTCATCTAATCGCGTGATGAGTGAGATATGTGGCAGAAATCTATAATTGGCCTGACAGAGATGACTGAGGACTTGTATGTACAAGTCTGAGTAGCGTACATACATTTATTCAACCTATAACATTCAAAAATAGGATCAGACAAGGCGCAGTGCGGCGAAGGTCGAGTTTTCCATACGAATTTGGATCTGGCACCGATTTTGCCATTTAGGCTTATCAAATAATCAAATTGGTCTGTTTACGATGCTAACCTATTTTGTATTCATGTTTTTTATGTCATAGGTGGCAGACGAGTAGACGGATAACCTGATGGTAAACGATTGCCGCCGCCCATGGACACCCGACACCAGTGGAGTCACAAGTGCGCTGCCAACCTTTAAACCCCACTTCTCCCGAATTGGGCCTCCGGTACCCTCACTCACGCAGCAAAACACAGCACTGTGCTGCTTCACGCCGGTATTCTGTGAGGCCGTGGTATCACTCCGGTCACGCTGGCTCATTCATGCCGAAGTGTGGCTCTCCCACTGTTAATATATGTTATGTTGTACGGTTGGATGCGGGCGGCACAGGACCGATCTGTGTGGAGAACATTGGGGGAGGCCTATGTCCAGCAGTGGACGTCTATTGGCTGAAATGATGATGATGGCGGTTCTATGTTGATCTTAAATTTTCATGGATAAGATGAAAACTTAATGTATCATGTTATTATTATAATTATCATAAAAAAGGAATTGATGGAGATTGTATGATGGATCAGACACGATGTTTCACTTTTAGGTTGAAATACTTTTCTGGATTATATATTGACATTATGACGATGATTTAAGGACCTTGAATAAACAAATAATTGAATTCAATATTTTATGATATTCGTCTGCTGCTGACCCAATTTTCACATAAAAAAGGACATTTTCAACCCTACCGTTTGTATTCATTACAAAGTTTCTTCTACATATTAATGAAATGCATAACACATTTTTATGCATATGTCACCTGAAAATAACAAGATCCGTAAGTTTATCAATTTACTAGGAAGTTAATAAACTTTCATAGGATTCTAAACGGGAGATAAATTGTATTATTTTACGTCCACATTTTCATACATTGATAAACTTACTGAACTCACTCGTAAAATAATAAGTAAGCAATATCAAAACTCTACGCTAGATCTGATTGGCATTGCCACTATGAACATTGACCAATCAAAGAGCAGTGTATTATTTTACGTATTTCAAAGATTCCTATATTTAAAATATTTTGTGTGATGTAATCCCACTGTTGATTCTGATATCCGTAACACAGGTGCTTGAGCTACCTATCTCGGAGTCAGATCAATGTATGTGAAGTTGTGAAATAATAATAATAATAATAATAATAATAATTCTCACAACATCTCATACGTTGACCTGATTCCGTACTAAGTAGCTTAAGCACTTGTGTTACAGATATCAGACAACAGAGGAACAGAAATATATACTTAAATACATATATTACACCTAGTCACTGAACAAACACAAGTGTTCATCGCACGAATGTTTGTCCATGGTGGGGATCGAACCCACGACCTTTGGCGCATGAGGCAGGGTCACTACCAATTGCGCCATCCGGTCAGTCAGCTATAATATTTAGTTATAATTTATCTCCCGTTTAGAATCCTACGAAAGTTTATAAACTTCTTAGTAAATTGATAAACTTACGGATCTTGTTGTTTTCCGGTGACACATATATGTATGTAGATGCGTAATTATGTGTTTTACTAGATCAAACATTTTATGTTACATCAAAGTAATTAGGCTACTAAAATGCATTTATTATGAACTAACCGACTAAAACACCATAGATACGAAGCTGACATTAACTGTCCTTAACTCTCTTACTTCAGCTTGGTTTAATTTTCCATTCCTATCGCAGTCCAGCCAACTAATTGCAACATTAAAACGAATCTACGATAGTTTATCAGGGATTTTACGATTTCCCAGCTTTGTCTACATAAATATCACTTTTGGCACGGCTTGCGCGTATCGACGTACGATCGTGCTATTTCAACGAAAAGAACTATCCTTTACTAAGATAACGAGAAATTGGACGCAAGAAGAGTAATGGTGGTCCGATTTGGAGGTTATGTGGCATCCTTTAGACTCTATTGGCGGAGTATTGGTTAGACATTTTGTGTGCGCTGATATTACTGTGGCTAGTTTGAAAAGAGTGACTATAGAAGAAAATAAGACTCTTGAAAATATTGTCATGAAGCTTGTTCTTTTAATTGAGACTATCGTTCCACTCGACAACGGTTCCATCGACATCATCTGGATGGTTGGCAGTCTTCAACTGTGCGTTTCTCAAGAAACTTTCTGCCTCGTACGACAAAACTATGGAATGAATTTCCGGACAGATACGACCTGCAAACCTTCAAGAAAAGAGCGTATTCCTTTTTAAAAGGTCGGCAACGCACTTGTGACTCCTCTGGTGTTGCAGGTGTCCATGGGCATTCATGGGCTATCCCATAAAAAAACCTTTACATTTTATTTTTTTAAGTGATAGGTGACAGACGAGCAGATCTGATGGTAAGCTATAGCCGTCGGATGAATGGGCCGGATTAATTTTTGACGCAGATTTTTAATTAATATTATATCTATTTCACTGTTAGCACGTTGAGTACTTTGTAAGTGATAGATAATTCATTGATCTATACTAAATGTTAGTTTTGAACATATTAGTCAGACTTTAGTAAACAGGATTTTAAAAGTTCCTTATTTATCAGATCTACCAAATTCCTGAACAGTTGTAAGATATTTTACGGACTTGTTTCTCTCTGGGCTGTCTGCTATAGAAATGTAACCCTTATCAGTATATTCACAAAATACGTTTTGAAATGGAGTAAACTCTACGCCATGTAGAATTACGCACCATTGCAGGAATTTAAAAGTAAAACACAAATGTTTATATCGGCGTAGTGTTTATGACAAAACAAAGGTCAGTAATGAGTTAGTCATTTCTGGAAGTATCCCCGTTTTATTAATTCCTTTAGTTAATTGTCTCAGTTCAGTTATTCAATGCAAATTGGGTATCGGGCGGTTTTTAGGCCAGTGGGCTACTACGGGTTACGATATTCGTGACAAAATGCGCTTCATGTCTTTGGAAAGGTGGCGGTACTTTAAAACATTAGATAACTTAAAATTCTGAATAATGAATCTTTTGCTTCGAGTTCATCGAACATTTGTACACACTTTCATTGATTTTATAAGTGCCTCTTATGACATACTTTTTGTTCTTATAGTTCTTGAATACCCCTAACTACTGGAATAATCATTTTAAGTATTCATAATGACTTCGTGGCCGTGTGGTCCCCGGCAGAGTAGAATAGGCCACCCTCACTCTTACCGAGGTGTCGTAAAACGCGACTAAGGTAAAGCTGCTGGCATGATCATCAGCACCAAGGGAAGGAAAACTCTGCATTTATATCAAAACCCTCGCCAACCCGTCTGCCAAGCGTGAGTATGGCAATTACCCCTCATGTGATTGAGGGAGGCTCGTGCCCCAGCAGTGGGGGCTTAAATGGGCTGATGATGTTGATGATGAATGACTTAGTAAATATTAATCAGTTTAAATTATCGATTTTATAGTTTCAGTTAATGAGCAACATTATTTCTTACGTACAAAATAAAGCCAACTAAATAAAAGAACATATACAACTAAACAATAAGTACATCGTAAAATGCGTAGGAAACAAAACACTATAAGATAATAAACATTTATCTTTTACAAACAGGTTGAAAGCCGACGCAAAATTATAATTTAAGACATGAAGTGAATTTAAGTGAATTTTTATCAATAAATAGATAGATATACTTTAATGCACAAAAACAAAATACAGGAGCCCAATTCTGGTGCTCGTGACATTTATTTTCAAACGACATATATCACTAAAACATAGTTTTTTATTATGGTTTAAGGTGATATCCGCTATATTTTCAAAATATTACGAGTACGAGAATTGGGCTCCAGGAATGAGTAACAACAAAAAAGAAATTACAACAAGGCGGCCTTATCGCTTGTAGTTTTTTTCACGTAATCTTTGGTAAGAAGAGAGAAACTGTAAATCAATTAATCAGTTTTACAGATAATAATATTAATTTAGATGATTTAACTCACAGTCCCGTCTCTGTAGATGGTTTTGAAGAGATTAAAATAAGCAATCAAGTTTAGTTTGTACTATAATGTATATTCAATGCAATGTTCAATGATTTATGCAATCGCGAACGCCATGCATATTATGAACAATCACTTAATACACGCGCCAACAACAACGATCACATGGACATGAATCTCCATCACTCATTAGTAAATTTGATGGCGTACTGCATCCAAACTACCCATTGATAAGGGTACTGGTAAATAGTACAAAATCCACAATATCAATACGCAGTTACATCATTACACGCGCATGCTCCTGCGTCGCGTTTATTAATAAACAAACACGTGTGAGGAATACGTGCGCTTGAGTTTGTAAGGGCGGGGACATGGTGATCGTCAATAGTATTCTATACTGCAGTATTACCATTAAGACTTAGAGCCATGCTTTAATAAAGAAATCCTATTGAATATTCAACTGAAGTTAGACGCGTCACGTCATTTTTAATTTACGACCTTTAGCAGCGTCGTACGGAAATACAAACTGTTTATCCTTTTAATAGAAAATCCCATTTTCAATGAAAAAATATGTTTATATATTTGCAAGACTTATTAATTATTTTACGTATTCGTGAGAAATTAATCAGAACTATATGCGAATGATCATACTAAGTCGTTTCATTTCAAACAATTATATGGCACATAAATTAGATAATTTTATTGCTGTTGCTATCTTTCTTAAGGAAAGTCGTTTGGTATCGTAAAACGAGACTTTATTTAATAGGATTCATTTAATTATGCTGTAACCGAGACATCTAGTTAATTATCTTAATATATTATTACTTAGCCATTTTCTAGCATCTAGTTTATTCGACGTCATTTGAGTTAGACACTTTAGTAGTGTCAGTTAAGATAATATTAGATTCGCTTCCGCTAAACTTATCCTACAAAATCCCCACCATTTTATGCACAGCCGTCCATATCTCGTTCGCATATGTTAGATAGCAACATACGGACCTACTGTAATACGATATTATAGTAAACACAGTTTCTCTATAGTGAACAGTGCATCATACATCCACGAGTCATGTCGTTACGCAATCTATGGTTACTGTTAATAGGTGTTCAAGTTACTTGAAAGATAATCCGAGGAAAGTGAGGAGATAGCACTGATAACGAAAGATAGTCAACTAAAACAGTTTAGTATAATGACACATGCAATAGAAGTGAATGCGTAGACTGATTGGCAATTGTATATTTATTGTGTATGTAGAGGATAGCCAAACGTTTGGTTGCTTCGTTCTTTCAAATTTCTTGATACGATTCTCACAAATAGTCTTCTCAATGTAGGTGCCTTAATTTGGATGAAATGATTTGACAGAAATAAAAAATCTGCTGTCCCATAAAAAATAGAATATGCACCCGGCAATAAAGTATGGAACAGCTGTTTTATTTTCTCTTTTTTATTGATCTAACATGCTAAATGGAAAATATTCACGATACATATTATGAGGTTTTCGGGATGTAAACGATAATACAATAACGGTAATGAATACTAAACATTTTAAAGTGTTTCTGAATATTATTTTGCGTTAATGTTATTCAGTTTTCTCACTGAGTAAACAACTAAAAAATTTCGTATATCAACGAGAAAACTTTTCAAACAGATATTGAAGTAGTAGGTAGTCTAATTGAGTACTTTTAATGAATTTAACTCTCATCTAAATGTTAGTATGTAGTTAGTGATATGTAGAAATAAACTAATTAGGGGATAAGAGATAAACAATAAATACATCGTAAAATGCGTAGAAAACAATACACTATAAGATAATAAACATTTATCTTTTACAAACAGATTTAAAGCCAACGCAAAATTAAATTAAATTTAAGACATGAAGTGAATTTGAGTGACTTTTTATCAATAAATAGACAGATATTTTAATGCACAAACACAAAATACAGGAGCCCGATTCTGGTGCTCGTGACATTTATTTTCAAACGTTATCAGTAACTCATCTACATTTTAGTATGTAGTTAGTGATATGTGGAAATAAACCAATTAGGGGATAAGATAAATGAGACACATCTATAAAAACATTCCAATCTATCGAATGCTCTCGTAAGCAAATAGCTACGGTCAACAAGATATATGTGTAACGACAGAAATACCTTCTGTTATTATTAGTAGATATCGATGTACTCGTGCCGGTGTAACTGCTCAAGTGAAAACGTTAACATTGTTGTTGTTACATTTCCTAATCGTACACGTGTTGGTTTTTTATCTGCGACGTATGGCGTTGTATATGTACAGTTTATTATGCATGGGAGTGTAAATAATTTTGTAAAATAGCTACTCAATTTCGAGGAAAACGATTGTTTACAGATGTGCTTCAATCTGTTTGGTTTAAACATAGATTGAAAGTAGCAAGGAAAGGAACAATACTAATACGTAGGATATTAGAAACAGCCAATTGTATTATGTGAAGAAAATATTTACTAGAAAATATCTGGGTGTAATATATGTATTTAAGTATATATTTGTGTTCCTCTGTTGTCTGATATCTGTAACACAAGTGCTTAAGCTACTTAGTACGGAATCAGGTCAACGTATGAGATGTTGTGAGAATTATTATCTTTTTTCTTACTTTTCTTATTTGTGCAAACGACATCTTAATTTTCAATAAATACAGTTTACTTCTTTTTTAATTTAACACTAAATCCACCTAGTCAAAAGTCAGCACTCTGGCAAATTTAAAAATTAAAATAAATATTAACCTCTATTTGACAAAGGAAATTGTTTACGGTCGAAAAGGTTTTTGCCACCGTGTCCACGATCATTACCATTTTTTTCTAAATCTCTCCGGAAATGACCCTTGGTTCAACACAAAAGATAACATTCAACTTGCTAATGTAAAGTAATGAGGTAATGACTGTGACTCTATTGTAGGGGACACAAGTATAGCTCTTACTAAAAATGCTGTTGATATAAACTTTGTTGCAGGTAGAAAGTTATTACTGTAACTTTAGTCGTGTTCAGGTAGATTTAAGTATTAAGTGTTTAACCTTCTGCTATGAAATTGAAATTCTTAAAAACGATTTTACAAGTTTCTTCTAAGCAATGACTAAGTTTGTTTCAATATGCAGCCTTAATTTTGATAAATAATGCAGATTTTTTTATTTAGACCTTCTAAGTATCAATGCTATCGAATATTATACCCTTTTTTCTTCTTACATTAACCCGTTTTATTTATTTTATTTGTATCTGTACCCCGTGTATTTCCATTTGTTATTATTAATACATTTTAACAATTTAGTCATTTCTATGCAAAACAAGTGACGTAAATGAATTACCATATTTTGCTAGTTGCACTCACGTATTGTAGCCATCGTTAACGGCGCCGGTCAAAGACCTAAATGAATTAAAAAAAATGCGCAATTTTTCATCCAGTCTTATCGGTTGGCATGCATTTTGAGGACAGTTCTTGTAATTCTTTTATTACAAAAGTATGAAAAAAAATATTCTTTAGAGAACAAATTTAATGAAAGACGTTTATAACATGCTAAAAATTTTAAAGATATCAATGACAGATGAAGATAATGAAATTACTATTGAATCACATGTTTTAAATTCCATCATATCGGAATGTAATAGATAAACTTGGAAAGATAATAAAAACGATGTTAAATTTGATATAGATATCTGATCATGAAAACTCCAGTACTAAAAGGATGACTTGATTTTATTGCATTCAGTTGGCAGTGGGGCATAAATATTCGTCATCTGGTGAATTCCCAAGCTTGAAATTAAATCGGCATGCAATGAATTTATATTTATTTTTACTGCCATCGATGCGGGTCTTCTGTACTGCAATGGTATTTAAAGGAATCTTAAGTAATGGGACATCAGTTTTGATAGTGGTGGTAAATTGTCTGGTTTTAATGAGAACAATTTATGGAATTACGTTTGAAGACAAATAAATGTTATAATCCACTTAAGTCCCATATTTAACTATACCTATAAAGGTAATTGTGAGATCGAAATTTTGGTAACACCTATAAACCAGAATAGGACAACAAAGAATTAATGATTATGATATCTTAGCTATACAAAAAGACGTGTCTCTTTTTATTCCACATAATCTGCGCATTACTTTATTTAGGTAAACAATTAATTTGTCGGCAGCTTATTTGAACTTTAATTTAACAAAATTACTAAAACTTGATTATATCAGTATATTATGCATATTTGATGCAAACTGTGTTGGTGTTCTAACTACTACAAACTGTGTGGGCGCAGCTTAACTGTCAACAAATTGCATCATACCAATTTCATGACTTTTGACCCATCCTTGTTACCTTCTATAATAAATAATTATTATATCGATGCGGCCAATACCACAAAATAAATAGGCACAGAATGACGGTTCTAGCCGACATTGATATCGAAGACTCCGTTAACTTACGCTCTAGGCAATATTGTGTCTCTCCCGCACACCATGTCACACGTTGAATCATGCCAATATCATTGCACGCACGCATAGGTATGCACACATATTTTGATAGTATAGTATAGTTAGTTATTAGTCATAATTAGACAACCATAACCTAAATACTAGAAATAAACACAAGCTTGCTGTTTCACATCTCAGACTTCATAAGATTGGTAATTCATTCGTAGGAATGAGTATTAAATTATTAAATGGCAAAAGCCTATTATACAGTTAATGATTACTTAAATGACAAGAATTTGTGGAAATGATAAACTGTTCGCCTACACCCATGACACTGTACTAAAAAAATTTGGTGATTAAAAAGAGTAACTGGCGAGTTTCTTGCCGGATCTTCTCGTCAGAATCAACTTTCCGATTCCGGTGGTAGAATCACATTATATTTATTCATTTCTTAGTATATTTTTTTGTATCGACATATATGTTTAATGACATGTATAATATACATAGCTATAATTTATATTTTTCATGTATGACGATTTGTAAGAGCTGTATATAAGCCTATGCAAATACAGTACTTTTGAATTTTGAAAAGTCAGTATATTTTGTGCTTTAACCTTGTTAACATAATGTGCCGTACGGAAGCTTGTATATTTTGCTATTCTAGTTTTACTAGTCTTACCGGCACTGGTAACATTATGTCATATGTCAACTGCCTTTATAAAACTCCATGTTGGCGGAGCATAAATTAACTGACACAGTTTTACGGGCTGTTCTAACGACTACAGTGTGGTAGTGTCGTTACGAACTTTTTTCGACTTTGAATTATGCCGGTTCGTTGTGGAGTGTGAATACTTTTTTGTTTTGTTTTTGGAGTGGCCTGTGTAGGCTTGCATGTAATTTTGAGTTTATGAACTTTGTGCGCAGTATTTGGTTTCGAGCAATAATTTTTGTTGCCGATCAATGGTCGATTATCGATAAATCTATCGTTAGTTGAAGTTAAATCAATAACTTAGAATCAGGTAGGATCAAAAAGAATATCAGTAGTATCGATGGTTTAGACTGTCGATAGTTCACCAATTAACAATAGCACAATATTAAAATAAAATTAAATAGAGTTATGTTCTTATATTGATGTCATACCTACAGCTTATTTTGTTAATATTGTCTTTAAACGATTTACCTTATCCTTTAAAGATTTCAACCTGTGTCTGCATTGTTGAAATTACTATCAATCATTGTTTTTTTCTGCTGCAAAGAAAAGCAGTGATTAAGTAGCATTTATTTTTAAAAATTCCTAATTTTTAATTTTTGCATAACTTTGTAAAACTAAATCTTTTTCTATATCTGAACGATTCTTATTATTCACTCGACATAATCCTACAAAACGAATCCCTATTTCAATAAATGGTATCATCCTTGACCCGAGAAACTAGGATTGAAATAAACTATTGAACTCAAATACCCGAATGACCCTATTCGAACAATGCACTAGTTTCGTTCGAACACGCAATAACCTCTCCAATGCATACCACACCTATCTTATCGAAATTATTACCAACGTCGCATACAGGAGTTGCACTGTATGCGCACATGACATGGAGGATAGGGTGACCAGACCTCTCCTGTTTTAAGGGCTCTTATTCTGGTTTTTATCGATTGTGTGACAGGTGGCAGAAGAGCAGACGGATCACCTGATGGTAAGCGATTGCCTCCGCCCATGGACGCTCGCGACACCAGTGGAGTCACAAAGTGCGCTGCCGACCTTTAAACCCTCTTTTCCCTCGGATTGGGCCTCCGGTACCCTCACTCATGCAGCGGTTTAGCTAGTTGGCTCTAATTTATTACAACTCTGTTATTAAATGAATTTAAAAAGCGAGCAAAGTGCTCATTTATCAACAGGATTTTCGTAATCGAAACCTGTAGAAAAAACTGGTATTTTTTGGAGTGACTATGACTTCGAATGACTTCGACAGTTGACCCGCTTATTTTCAATATATTTACTTGGCAAATTATCTTCGGGTAGAGGCATATAAAAAACGTCTTTTTTTACTTGAGTATATTTAAATTCGTAACCCCTAAATCACTTAATGAAAAAACTGGTATTTTTTGGAGTGACTATGACTTCGAATGACTTCGACAGTTGACCCGCTTATTTTCAATATATTTACTTGGCAAATTATCTTCGGGTAGAGCCATATAAAAAACGTCTTTTTTTACTTGAGTATATTTAAATTCGTAACCCCTAAATCACTTAATGGCACCTGGTCACCCTATAGAGGGAACTTTCCCCGTGTGAACTATAATTTTCAGTTTTAATTGCTCCATATTACCATATGTTAAGGGAATACCGCAGGTAATGCCTCGCCTGTTGTTTTATATGTTTTGTTTTAAGAGTTACGGTTTGGGGCGAGAATGGGGACAATTTTATGGCTCTTTATGTCATAGTAATTATCTCTTTGTCATATGTTACGCCTCCCTTTTTGTCTACTACTTCGTTAGTGTAGCATTCGTGTCACCTCAAGTAAGCTTTAAGGATTTTTGTAGTAGGAACCTATCAGAATCAACAAAAACCAGCAAATATATAGTTAACAGTAAGCAATTAACTAATGTATTTGTTGTGAGAGCAATAAACGCTTTTATTATTATATAGTGACTCGGCCTCACTTTGTTTCAGGAAATTAGTTCCAAGTTATACTTATAGATGGCACTAGGTGTCGATTACCTACATCGCGCCAGCGTTTTGTGTTTTCGGATTACCTATATGCGTTGCCGCTGTTTGTAGGATTTACCTCTTTATAAATACTATGTTAAAAACACGGTTACTTATATTTTTATTTTCATTAAAAAGTTTTTTAGCCGACTATCACAGTTGCTAAACTTTCATCTTATTTTTGTAATCGTCTTTAATTGTTTATTTTTCCTTGATTATAAGATTAAAAAACAGTGGGTAAAAAAAACAATAATCATGAATCGCTAATACTTTTAATTTATGTAAAAGACACAAAGCTAATCAGAAAAGCCAAGGAAGAGCAAACAGGGTTATCCTTGAGGAATTATCGAGTATTGCTATCTCGACATTTAGCTTTGTATGAACAGATTAAATCAAGTGCCGGGTGATATCGATCGATGGCTAACTAACCACGAATGAGAGGTTTAATGTAGAAGAAATGGGCGGTTTAAAATTAATGGTGGATTTAACGACTTTTGAAACAGTTTAAGATTTAAACTACTGATTTGAAAATATTTCTTACAATGACGTCAAACCAACCTTGCCGTTATGTAAAACTGTTAAAATTCGGCAAACTCCACCCTTAAGGTGGAAACTCGTTTAAGAACGTCATTAGGAAATCATAGTAAATTATAGGTGGATTAAGGATTTCTGATGAGACAATAATAAAATACTATAAGCACCGGAAAATATAGATTTCAATCAATTATCGAATATCAGAACTTTCTAAGCTACCCCAAATAATAAGAAAATAAAATAAAAATATTTAAACATTTTAAATATGGATTCCATAAATGTAAGAAGACAAAACGCTTAATGCGAATATTTAAACCACTAAGTTACTCTACTAAGCATTATTTGCACGTAGATAAGCATTGAGCTCGCAAGGTTGTAAGTCTCAACACAAATGTTTGTTCAAACAATATTTTCTTGTGAGCCCCCACTTGATGTCGACATCAAATTAAACAAGTTTTGAACCAAGAAACCGCTTTCAGAGTAATCCTGATAAAGTTTACGACGGTGGCAGTAAACCGGGATACCGCCAAAACCTTTGATAAAATTAAGTAATACGTCCTCCTTGTGGGTTTTTAATCTCTAATTATTATTGTTACGGCTGTGGAGTCTTTTGTATCCACCTGATACTCAGTAACGCGATTGTTAATGTGCCTCGAATCTTTATGGAGATCAACGTAAATCTGTTCGTTAAAATCTTTACTGTCTTTTATTATCTTTGCTTTGGGCATTGTTGGTGTTAATTTCATTAAGCCAAATGAACAGAGAATAAAACCCAAATTCCAAATTGAATCATTTAGATTAAAAAACATCATTTTTAAACGTACATGCAATAAAATTTAGAGTCGATGAAACTTTTATTAATATTTTTTACGACTTGAAACACCAAGAGAAATGAAACAATACCGTATCTTGAGACCCGATGAGAATTTGATCGCAGAAACTCTTGCACCCACTAAACTATTAACTGCAGCACCATTAAAATCATATGGCAAGCAGTCGTTAAAACATCAACCACGTATCAGAAATATTTGAAATTTTCCCACTTTAACGATGTTCAAAATTATTAGTCATTACGTGAAGGGAAGTAAATTGTAGCCTGCGAAATTCGACCACCTGACATGAGTTGAAATATTTTTTGCACTTGAACAACTAAATAGTGCCATCTGTTCTGTTTCTCGACAGAATTGGGAACAGTTGTCAATTGTCGTAATGTTTCCGACTGTGTATATACACTTGAGTAAATTTTTGCCCGACCCCGATTTGGTAGTTCAATCAATTTCCTTGTTTGTGACAGAATGGTATCATTTGCAATTTAGTCCGTAGAAGCTAATGTAATTTTCGTTTCTTCTAATCTACGTTACTTTTAGTACTCGTAGTACCGTGCTAGGTAGCGTAGGTTTGATTACTAGGATGACCTAGAACTCCTAAAATTTTAAGTTGAAACGCAAAACCTGTTAAGTAAAAGAGAAATAAAACGTTTCTTAAAGTAGAATATAAGTGACAAAATATGAAGCAAAAAAAAATTCACAGATCACTGAGGCAACGACTCAAGTCTATTAAAATGCAAAAAAGAAGACAAAAGAAAATAAAAGTTCCTTTTTCCTGTGCGTAAAATATTCATTCCAAAATACTCCGTCTAAAAGTTTATAAGTTAATTCAGAGTACAAAACATCTTGAAGCAACATAAAACGGTAGTTATACCCCTAGAGAATACTAAAGAAAGAACATTTATAAGGCAAACTTAAGCATAGACAAAAGAACCAATAGCCGATATTTCATAGAACCTTATTCGATTATGGACCTTAATGCGTTGGATTAAACAATATACTATGTCTCGTTACTAGCAACTGTACGACAAAAAATATTTTAAAAGAAACAGGCAAGGTAAATTATGTGTTCGTTTCATAGCATTACGATTTAATATCGTAAAGCATTTAGACAATACACATAGGGGCTACGTACACCGCAGGATCGTGAAGTAAAAAATGAAAGAACGAAAAATGTTTTTAACGAAAACATAGTAAAGGAGATAAGAGCACATTTTATTGTGGCTCGACATGGGGGCGATCGACAAACTAAAAAAGAACCCAATACAGGCTGTTTCGTATCTCGGCACTCGGAAATTCTGCTGCATTCAAGCCGTGTTCTGTGAGAAAATAAAACAGAGAGATTTCATTGTTGATCTTTTAACTTGACATTTATTATAATTGAGCTAACATTTGACGTCTTATCTGATAATGATATTAAGACAAAGTGAAAAAGAACACCTCTCCAAAAAAACTTGAAAGACTTGCGGTACAAAATATAAAGTATAAAACTCAGAGCGATTGAGATATAAATAATATCAGAAACTACTTATATTACAACATTTTATGGATAAGTTTCGGAAAAAATCTATATCAAGAAGAACTGATCTCTTTTAGATGTTCAAAATAGTCTTAAATAAATTTTAAGCTTTCTATAAAACATACAATTCAAGAATTTTATAATCATTCAAGGACCTCAAACGTAGTAAAAATGTTAAATTGATAAAACTTGCATTGTCATTTTTGAAGATCAGGATTACGATACGCTGAACCGTAAGTCAGTCTCATATAAACACAAAGACAAATTTATTGCAATAGCACGAGATACATCAGACAAAATCGTAAAACATTTTTACGCACGAAGCCGACGATATTAAGTGCATCGCGTGTCACTTACCGTAAACACAATATATCTTCATAATAAAATACGTGTTTTGCTAGCTTGTGACATATGATATGTATCTATCAGGACAATTCATCAAAACGCCCTGTACATATCTGATCCTGGAATCTTCTTACTACCTGTCTTCATCAATAATGTTTTTTTAACTCAAACTTCCCTTACAACCTTGTCTAACAGCTGTGCGGCTTTGATGGATTCGTTTTAAATAGTCGGACTCGAAGAATTGGATTCTTATCCTATTTGATATGGTTCTTAATAAAGCTGTGACAGCGTAAGGAATGTCTGACCTTTGTAATTGACTGTAATATTCGAAGATTTATTAGTATTACTATTACAAATGAATGAGGCGGTTGAGTATTCATTTAATGTATATTAGAAAATCTCTAAATTTTGAGAGAACCTCAACTTAGATTTTTTCTATTTATTATTGGCGGTAGAATTGCCTTAAAATAATACATGATCATAGTATTCTGCAAACAATAGGTCTTGCAATTAAGATCCCCTTATACTGTAGGTACTTATTAATTAAAGACTATGCTATGCTGAATGCTAAAACATTCGTTTTTTAAGTGATACAAAAATGTCAATAAAGAAAATTTATTCTGAACAAAACCGCGACACGAAGCTGTAAATTCACCGTATTTAGATCGGTCTCAAGATAAAAATCTATTACGAATCCGAAGTAACAGATCCATTCGAAAAATTCGCGCCGCGTATTTCGGGATGGACGTTGGTAAAAAAAAACTCACACAGCTCCCGCCGCGGCAATCTCGATAAAATTGAATAAGAAGATTAAAAGATTTATTGTATAAGCCTCTTCAAAGGAAATTTTCGGGTGTCCCTGTTTTATTTTAGCCGTTTATTCTGCGTCTGAGAGCAGAGCGTGCTGTCGCATAACTTAGCAGGACGTTCGGCTTGTGCGTTTGTTTGTAGCTCACGTAATGTACTGAAAGAGTTTATGTTACTATGGCTGTATGTCTTGATCCTTTATTAGGAAACATCTCGAGTATTAACAATATCTATTAGGCAAAGTTAAAGACCAAGTTGACTTACAGAAATAGCCTACTTAACGGGACTATTACCAGTTGGATGCTAGTACGACTAGTTAATAAATACTTTAAATGAATAACATGTACTTTACTGATTCTAAGGGCCTATAGGACTATAGGTTCTGCAAACAACCTGCGTCTTTACATCCCGCGACCCCAAACCTCGTTCGTTACCAACTCCTTCACCGTGCAGGCAATACGGCTTTGGAATTTGCTGCCTATTAATATCAAAACCTCACTGAATAGGCATTCATTCAAGAAAAGGGTTCGTGAGCATTTTTTGACATCTAATCTTTCCGCATATATAAATAACATATAATATGTAGTATTTTTTCTTATATATTTTACTTTTTTGTTTACAGCTATATATTGTATTTATTTATAATGTACTCATAAATAATATATTTATTTAAATATATTTATAAGATAAATCTATGGTATAACGTCAGATTTGTATAGAATGCCAGTGTTATACCATAGATTTAGTATCGGATTAAGATTGGTCGAATCAGGCCAGATCTCAAATAGTATGTATGTACCTATTTAGTAGTAGCTTATACCTTTGATACCAAATTTCATTTACTTTACTTTACCTTAAGACATAAAATTAACTCATCAATCTTTATTTTTCTAATCTGAGAGTCGTTCTTATAAATAAAGTGGTCCTCACAGCTTGCTTTCGAAGCATACAATGGCTACTAAAACAAATTTAAATATAGTTTTTTAGATTTTCGCGTTGCATTATAACTATAATGTATCAATACGGGGATTAACACGATATTATATCGATATTATTAATAAATTGATACATTATCATCATCATCATCGTCATCATCAGACTGCTGGACCTCGGGCCTCCCTCAATCACATGAGGGGTAATTGCCATACTCACCACGCTTGGCAGACGGGTTGGCGAGGGTTTTGATATAAATGCAGAGTTTTCCTTCTCTGGGTGCTGATGATCATGCCAGCAGCTTTCTTTACCTTAGTCGCCTTTTACGACACCTCCGTAAGAGTGAGGGTGGCCTATTCTACTCTGCCGGGGACCACCCGGCGGCAAGATGATACATTATAAATTTAAATATATTAACGTTTCTCTGTATACATAACACTAATTAAATATTTCCTATTTACAGGTAAACGAGAAATAATATTTATGCCACATAATAGGATAATGGTAAGAAATTCACAACGGACATTATACTTTAGCTTAAACTCACACCATCTTATTATAAACCGCGATCTAAAGTTATTACCGTACTAAAAAGCTCATGTTATCCCGTTCCAATACGCAATGTTAAAAGGGGCTGGCACGATCTTTGTTCCAGGACTATCCTTAGTTCGCGATTTGTAATGAAGAGGACAAAGTTTTAGCATTGTTTACAATTTACCGGGGGATCAGTGGGGGAGAAGGGGAAAAGGTTGGCAGCGCCCTTGTGACTCCACTGGTGTTGCGGGTGCCCATGGGCGGCGGAATTGCTTCCCATCAGGTGATCCGTCTGCTCGTCTTCCACCTCTCATATAAAAAAAAAGATTTTTTATCCTGAAGGTATAAAACTCTTAGTACGAATGAATGAATGAATGAATGAATGATAACTTTATTTGGCACAATACAAAACAAGGAAACTTAATAAGAAACATAACCTAGACCTAGAAATATACATAAATATAATGAAGTAAAGTAGTGCCTTTACCATAACGAATGAAGGTAAAGCGAGATAAATCTAGCAAAACAGTACAGCAATATGTAACCTGTACACTTTAAGAGTCTATTAGATTAGTTTATAGGACGCATTCCCGAAACATCCCTTTGACCGTATTTTACGTTGATACCAGCTATATTTTATATCCAGTCCTTCGCAAGTTACCTGCAAAAGGTATAGCGTTTCTTAACTAAACTATAACAATAAATTTGCAAGAACTTTGTTCATTCCACTACAGGGAATGTTAACAACTCATCCACGGACTTGAATTACGAGACTCGTATAGAATATTTTTCATTAGAGAAATTTCTAGATGTAGGGGTTATTACACTTGTAGGTGTGGCGATAGTTTTAGTGTCGTTAATATCGATAAAACCACACCATATGCTTGTATGACAGATAGATAATAAACAATTATAGTATCCTCCAACCGATTACGGCTACGGCGGCCAATCTCAACGGTCAGCCACGTACGCAGGATATACGCAACGCATACGATATACGCGTGTGCGCAAAAACAAGTGCACTCTTTATTCCCTTACCCTCATATTCCGATGGGACACCAGCGTAACATGACCGGAGAGGGATTGGGTCCAGGACCAACGGCTTAACGTGCTTTTCGAGGCTCGGGAGTACATGACCGCTGACTTTAAGACTCCGGGCTGACACTAAGAATTTCTTACCGAAAATCTAGGTACAGATTTTTGGCCCGACCCGGGGATCAAACCCTGCGCCACCGAGGCAATCAATGTCAGAGATTTTGAAAGAAATAGTGACAGATTATATATTTGTCTAACAAGTATTAACAAAATCATAAAATTAATAAAATATTTATTTGATAGGTGGCAAACGAGCAGACGGATCGCCCGATGGTAAGCGATTGCCGTCGTCCATAGACACCCGTGACACTAATGGAGTCTCAAGTGCGCTACCAACCTTTAAACCCCCTTTCCCTCGGATTGAGCCTCCGGAACCCTCACTCACGCAGCGAAACACAGGTGATTTATAACCACGTCTGAAAGATGATGATACTTTTTTTGTAGTTACTATGTATGTCGTAAGATACTTAATACAGTAAATTGTCATTTTGACTTTTATTGTGTTATAAATAGTTATAGATGTTCAGATTACTTTATAAGGTTACTAGATTATCGATATCTATCTAGATTCGACTTTTTACAACACTAGATCAATTTATAATCACTTCAACTAGAAACAGACCTACTCTCTTTTTATCGCCTCCTGTGCTTTCAGGAATGTTCCCAGTTTCAAGTACGACTTCATTCATGAGATTCTTTCGAAAGTTAATAAAGTTTAATGCATAATGTACTATTCTTGAGGGATTATTTTAAGTTCTTATATAAACTGCATACTTGAAATTGACTTCTTAAACGAAACAGTTATGCTCCTTACTGAATATCTTCAAAAAGTTTGCATTCGAAATCTTAATACTTTGACGGCGAAGTTGAAGAACCTTTTATTGAGTCAATTTAAAGTTTCATTACATTTGAGATAAATAAGATCTTCAGTTTTTTATTCGTTTCTCTTATTCTAACTAGATTATCCAACTGTTTGTCTGTAAAAGTTGTTACTTTTACAGACAAACAGTTATGTCAGTCTTTCTACTAAAAATCATAAAATAAATACAAGTATTCCAACCTGCTATCACGCAGTCACTTTAAAAAAGTAACAAAAGAAATAATTTCAGCTTAAATACGAAAACAAAAGAAGGAATTCGCAAAAGTTAACGTAAAGCTCCACATAATTGATAAAGTCTTAGTACACAACTTCTTTAATAGGTAACAAAATGAATTGATCACGAGACTTGTAAGTCCATTATTACTGCCATTATCAGCTAAGAAACTACTAACAGAAGGATAAACTTGTAAAGCTTACTGCAAATAATTTTCTGTGAAACTGTTTTAAAAAAATCTATAATTTTATTTCACAATTTTCCTCAGACACTAGGGGAAAGAAGCAATTAAAAAGTTTGCTCGGTAGTCTGTGGAAGTTTCATAGAGAAACCACTGCTGTAGTATATAGTAGATTAATATCACAGTGATGATAAAGCCAGTGGGTTGCTATATGTTCTCTTGTTCAGCGTTGATTCATACTGAAGTAGGGGTCTAGGCAAGGGACTCTTCGCTGGTCCATGATACTGTTTTTAAGATCAGAGTGCCAACAGTTTGCGATGAGATCTTTATCTACTCCTTTCACCTTTGTTAAGATGCAACAGAAAGTATAATTCTCTTTCACGATAAGGAGTCGAAGGTCTATAGCAGCGTGGATGCTAGTGTGGACGCTTAGACAAAATGTTCGATGCAATTTTTTTGGTAATCTACAAGGTCACCTGATAGGTGCTTGTCTTAAGGTCCTGCCTTACTGGGTTTGTTATATTGCGCCACTGCTGTAGTATATAGTAGATTAATATGAAGATCGCGTGTACCCCACACTTGCCTAGTTATCAGAACTACGGTTTTTACTTTATTTATAACTTAATGAAATGCAACCTTCCGATTAACATTAACAATGCATGGTCATGCTCTAAATGTAGGGACTAAAACGTTTGTTAACAATTAACCTATTTTTTTATGTGGAATTTTTAGATGGAAATAAAAGTATTCCATCACACGAAAGGCAGAAACAATTATTCTTAAATAGAATCACTCTTAAATTCCTGTTTGCAAATCTTACTATGACATGCGGTAGTGGTAATATACCATCAGTTGAGCCACATTCATTGTCCGTAGCATCTTGCAAGATTATAATTGCAGTGCCAGAAATTATTATATCATTAACATACTAAGGTTCGTGGTATTCCATATTGACGTTGATAGCTGTAAGAATCTATTGTTGCCCGGCACATCTTGTCGCATCGATCGCAAGTCCACCTTGGAGCAAATGATCACTGCCGACATTTGGTCTATCCTAAAAAAGCGGCAGCCATCCCGGCACTTTAGAATCTGCATTTAATTGACTTCAAATTTCATCCTCAAATTTTCAGAAATTGTGTATGATTTCTTCTCTAAAGACAACTGATACAGTATTGAAAGACCAAAAAAAACTCTTTAAAAACGAAAAAAAAGCGATTAAAATTTTTATCTCTTATCTTATAAATTGAGCTTTTTGCTTTTTATTTATATAGACAATGATTTATTTAAAACAACGAAGATATACATACAGCTCGTAATTTAATAGGACAATTTAAAACTCTTATTTAAAGGAGTTCTTCTAGAAATGAAAAAAAAAACTTCAAAGAAGAATATTAAACATTAGCAATAGTAAATAAATAATACAGATCGTCCTCAAAGATAATATGAGAGTCATAAATTCTAAGTCAGAATTTCTTATACGAGGGAAAATATTTTGAATGACATAGGTTATGGTGGATGCGCGACATTTTTCCCTTCATTTTATTATCCCATTCTTATCCTTATATAGATCCCACTGACGAGAATGAACTACCAGTTTTACCCGTGACTTCATCTATATGAGATTTGTATTCATATATTCCTTGATATGTAATAAATCAAAATCAAGAATAAACAATGAAATTTATAAGGGTAAGACGAATATATTACTAAGTATTATAAACTTTGATTTCTATTAAGGTTCAAATTGTATTTTTTAAAAAGCAAATATGATTTAAACCAGAAACTCTTTTTGACCAAGTTTATGCCCTTTTTTTAATATGTGTTTATTATCAAGAGAGGATTATATTCAAACAAAAAAAAATTGTTTTATGCTTCTTGGTTTCTTACTGTAATCATATTTGCATATAGTTGTAGGCTATAAATAATTACGTCAATTAAACATATACCAGTTCTCATACACTATGACTAGTAACAATAACAAAACCAAGGACGAACCAGACTAATTTAGTAGGCCCATTCTATCAACGCTCATAGTCAGATTTCATCACAGCAACCAGCTTTAACAAGCACTAATCTAGGTTTAGCGTTAAAAATATTATCTGCTTCCTGTTCTATCTTTTTAAACGTTCTAATTTGACGAGTCTAAGTAGTCGCTTCCTCATTAACCATTTGGTTATTATTTATACCAGTACACCACTTAACTTCAGAGGCACCTCGATTTTAATAGACCCGTTCATCTCTATTAGGTGGGCTATTTATGCCGCATCACCGTCGGCATAGCCAAAATTTGACAGTATGGCGCCTTAATATATTCAGTCAGAAGCTTTTTAATAATATGCTTCAAACCGATATTTAGGTGATGGCGGCCAATCTCAGAGATCGGCCATCGACGCAGGACATATTATAGTGCACAAGTGTTTGCGCAGACACAAGTGCACTCTCTATTCCCTTACCCTCATATTTCGATGGGACACCACTGTGACACGACCGAAGAGGGATCAGGCGCAGGACCAACGGCTAAGCGTGCTTTTTACAAGGTATTCAAAAGAAAATATATTTATGAATTCTTCAACAAATATTAGAATTAATTCTTTGCTAAGACATTTAATGTTTGCATTACTAACAAGTACTATGTCTGTAGTTGGTAAACTTTAATAACCCCCAACGTTTTAGACTACATTAAAATACTTATGGCTGTTTTCCACACAATTATCGATTTACTTTTTTTTCTCTCCTTAAAGTTTTCAAAACCCCAAACATAAAGCATCATCAGGTGATATTTCATTATTCAGGAACCCAATTCTCTTAACCTGATATATTTTCATCATACGATATACATATAACATTAAAACATAGTTTTTTTTGTATGGATTTAAAGTGACATCCGCCATGTTTTTTACATGGAAAGTCCTGAGAATTCGGCACCTGATATAATTTACATCAAGATTTTAAAAGAAGTTTCCCACTAACCAAACATTTCAACTCTTAGTCAGCTTGTGACCATAGTTAGAATGTAAATACCCACTTTATGTATATTGTTAGTCTTGTTAGTCTAAGGCTTAATTACTGTGCAACGCAAAGTTTCGAACACATTTAGTATTCCGTACGCTAAGCCAGTTAGTTCACTGTTATCCCTTGCACTGGGGAGTCAGTGTCTGATGCTCAAATAGTACCCCCTGTTAATCCAAGCACTACGATCAGTAAAACTGAGTCGAAATTTATCGCCAATTAGGTTTCAAGGCAATCGTGACGCATGGTACTGAAACTAGAGATGCTTACAAAATTGGGTAATAATATTGGCGAGTTGTACTATAATATACCTATCTAAATTAAGTCTTGTTTTCAAAAGTGAATGAAACTAAATTGCATCAAAAAGTAAATGGCCTTAAAAATATTAAATATTTAATAATAGTTAGTAAAGGATCATGCTGGTATTATTTTGAGTGTGTGAGATATATTTTCTATTGCACTTTTATAATGTGATAAGCAAATGCTGGCGTAAACCAATTAGGTTTCAAGGCAATCGTGACGCATGGTACTGAAACTAGAGATGCTTACAAAATTGGGTAATAATATTGGCGAGTTGTACTATAATATACCTATCTAAATTAAGTCTTGTTTTCAAAAGTGAATGAAACTAAATTGCATCAAAAAGTAAATGGCCTTAAAAATATTAAATATTTAATAATAGTTAGTAAAGGATCATGCTGGTATTATTTTGAGTGTGTGAGATATATTTTCTATTGCACTTTTATAATGTGATAAGCAAATGCTGGCGTAAAGTGATTTTTTTTGCATAACAAGTACTCTTAATAATGTCTTTATAAAAGCGAATAATAACACAATTCAATGTATAACATAGCTTAGTCTCACTGTGATAGAAGTATAAATAATAATCACCCTTAAAGTAAACCATATATGTATTATTCAAAATTAACATAAGAATTTTAAATTTACAAACTATAATCCCTTATCGACGAACAACAAGAAGAACTTGTTTATGTGAACTGAACTACAAACACACGAGATTTGGTAATAGGTTGACATTAATAATCTTTTGTTTATTAATATAAAAGGCTGTTGTCGTAGCCCGATGAGCCCGATGGCTACGACAACAGCCAATTTCAATTTGTCAACACGGATGAAAACTCGATAATTTTCATTCGTGTTGACAAATTGAAACAAACTAAACTTGCAACAAAGAAGTGACGTGACTTGTGACTAACTTAACTCAATCGATAAAATTGAATATTCGAGAAGAAAAATTGTCACAACTCGAGTAATGTCTCAAAAAATTATACGCTCGAGTTCACGCGGATTCGATTATGCCTAAGCTAGGGAGGTTCTTGAACGCCGAATATTTCCATATGCACCCCGAATCGCGTGAATCGAGTGTTTAACGATTAACAATGATTCAAGTGTAAAATCTTAAGAATCTCAAGTGCTTTTGGAGTTGTAACATTGGGAATAGGGTCGCAACACTAATGAAAAGTTTGCAAGTAACCGTCTTCAAATAGGGGCAAATCCATTAATTCAAGTTAACTCGAATTAAAGTAGTCTAAATTTGGCATGTTCTTCAGTGTTTTTTTAACTATTCTTCAGTACGATAATGTTTTTTTTTCCAATGTATGACTTTATTAAAGATCAAAAACATAACAGACTCAGAATGTCTTTTAACATTTTTTTTTTGTAAACTCAATAAGGGTGGTATTATTATATGAAATAAGTTTAATGCGTTGACAAGCTTACATATAAATTTACAAGAGCACTATTATGTAGACCCAAGCAACAAATAAGGAGTAATATAAACTGGTCCTATTAATTTTACAGTAGTTTCCTAGATTGTGTTTACGGAAATAAATAACGGAAACTTACCAAAGATAAGGTGGTATACTAAAATGGTTATTGCTTAGCATATCTAATGTGTCTGCTTGCCCCATTGATCGTAAATTAAAACAACAAAAGAAAAATGTCCCTACAGTTCAACCCTTTGGCGTTCAATTTTTTTCCCTCAAAAATTATGAAGTATAATGAACCAACGGGAAGTAAGTTAGCATTAAGTATTCGCATTTCCAGAGCTGTCTCTGTCGAGGCAGTTAAAATTTCACTTGGCTAAGCAAAATTTTCTGTCCGCTGCAAAAATCTTCCCCTTTTAGGGAGCGGGGAGCACCGAGCGAATTCTCGCATAAAATTTACATCGAGCGGTCCATACAAATTACCATTTCGCTTCTTACTCTGATTAAATGTTGTAGAAAAAATATTGCGCTCTAAATGGAAGCGAAAATTCTCGGTTTTTTGACTCATTAAAATTGATGTTTTGTTTTTTTTCGGCGGACATTTGGCTAAAGAGTGATTTGCTTAGTTTTTCATTTGGCGAAAGCTGTGGAAGTTTCTTATGCTTAATTCAATCGGATTTAAGAAATAATCTCGAGCCAACATCTCTCTCAAAGTTATTTACAGCACCCGTATAGAAATTCCCCTCGCGACTTACCAAAGAGCAAGCTGCAAAAGGAAGGCGAACAACTGTCCAACAAAAACTGAACAAAACTTGGCAGTGGCTATTGCGAGTTGGTCCAAAAAAGGTGTACGTTACAGCATCTTTCACGCAAAGGGTGAGAAAACAGTAGAAGCGAACTGAAGATATTTGGCAGGCCTTTACAGGCTAATGATCCACTTGATTGCGGTTAAGTGTCGCTATAAAAATGTCTGAATGTTGCCAACTAGGAAAAAACAGTTGCCTCCTCTAAAGTGACTATTTTTCCTGGCAGCCTCCCGATATCATGAGACAATTGCCTTTAGGAGGACTTTAAGTGGTTGGGAATTGATGTTTTCCTTCCTCGCTTTTACAAACTTACCAAGTTTTTCATGTGGAATTCTATACGGGAGTATGGAGAAGTTTGCCTTCCTTTATTTGCTTTTGCATGTTTAGTACTAACAGTCTGGGAATGTACTGGATATTTGGGTATTTCTAAAAAATTTGCATGTAACGCATTAGGAGAATATTTTGGTTATGTGATTTCATGAAAGTACTCCTTCTACCTCCTTTAATTCAGTTAGAAATAATTATCTCATTAAATAACCTGATTTCGTACTAAGTAGTTTAAGCACTTGTGTTACGAATATCAGACAACAGATACATTACAAATATATACTAAAATACATAATATTGTTGTGGTATTGTATTGTAATTTGGTCAATACCAAACACAGTATTATATTGTTTGTTGCTAAATTCGTGGTAGATAACAAATAAATTTAATGTAATTTAACGTCGAGCCAAATATGTGAGTACACAATGTTGTTTCACATAATAAATATCGTGTTAATCCCCGTATTGATACATTATAGTTAAATTTAATGTCACCGCCTGTCGCTAGCTTTTGGTCTAGTATAGTTGATTATCTTAACATTATTATACCCTCATCTAATTTAAAGCCCACTGAACCTTTAAAGATGTTGACAGAGCGCCATAATCGTAAGTTCTTGTGGAAATAATTTCAGGGCAACTTTATTAAAAGTTGATAAGGTACCGCCGTTCGCAAGTAATATAATACTTTTGTGCCGGCCCAATAGACGTTTCAATATTCGGGCGGTACATTAATCAAGGTAATTGACAGGAAGGGGACGGTGTCTACTTTTGCCCCCACTCTCGCTCTTTTATTTTGTTTTTATTTTCGAATAATGTAACAATTTTTATGCGATAATTTGCTTGGGGCGGAGAATGATTGTCATCGTTAGCGGTTGAGTTTTTAATGGAATTAAGATTTGTTAATGCTGTTAAAATTGCTCTGTTTAATCCAGACGTTTCTTATGGAATAATTTGTCATTTTGTTCTTGCTGTTTGTTTGTTTTGATCATTTTAACTGTCCTTTAATTATGCGGTTGTTAAAAAAGACTAAGTATAGTGATTTTTATACGTTCTACTAGTAAACATAATTTTGTAGGTGCAAAAGGTTTTTTTTTGTAGTTATCATAGTTTTTTGTAACTTTATTTTGCACTCGAATCACGTTAGTCATATTAAGCTCAACTTACCTGTAGGTGATTTTATGTCAAACGATGTTGTATCTCCATTAAAAAGTCTTGGAGAGGAAATAAACTGTATTTGAAACTGTAACTTTGATGACCTGGAAAATAAACGGACACAACGAAATTGCGTCTAAACCTTCCGTACTTCAAATTCTTTTTATCTTCGACTCGAAAACACATAAATAACCAAGGCCTTGAGAGACGTTCAATTAAAAAAAGACTTCACCGTAATAAATTAACGGAAAAGGAAATAAATCACTACATAAACAAACCTCTTAATACCACAGTTTTGTTGCCAAAACGCGAAGTTGCTAATGATCAAAAGTTTTCTGTTTGATCGGTTATGCTTCCCTAAACCGTTATTATCGGGATGAGAATAGCCTCGGCAATTTAGGGAGAAATAAGAGGTCTTTACTTTGCTATAATCTCCTTTTATTCAAGATCCTTATCTATAATCACTATAGCAACTAAATCTTCTTTAATTATCGCACTGACTCTTAAAAAATTAAGGTACATTTTTTGAGGTCATTTCTGATCAGTACAGTGCGATATGGAACGGTAGAATTATATCGGCAGTTTGTTAAATACCTACTAAAAATCTTATAAAAGTGTTAAACATCTTTAACGCACTGTGCATTTACCATTTGATATTAATTGGTGTTTGTCTGTTTAGTTAAACCTAACTAGATAGCTTTCATGTCTAAATAATAATACGAAGCCATAACCTGTGTTTGTATTTCATTGTACAGATTGTTAATATATCGTGGACTAATACATTCATACAAAAGCAGCAATCCTCGCGTACTTTATATATGCTCTTACATCTCACCCCTTAGATTAGATACTACAGAGTTAAATCGCTTCGGCGCTTCACCTACCGTGTGAAGAGCCCATAGATCATTAATGGGACATTCATCATAAATCAGGACATAAGACAACCCTGAACTATCGCCGTCTCTTTTCAACTTACATCTAGTGATGTGGCTGTTACCAAATGTTTTTCCTGGGTTCATTTGAGTCATTTATATATTTCACTCAAATTTTTGAAACAATCTCATACCATTTAAACACTAGACTCAATATTAATGTATGTATAACTGTAACTCTATCGACAGCAAATGCATTGATATTTTAAGATCTAATTGCGGGTATTCCCACTTTCAGTGCTTCATCGTCATATTCAATATCAACTTGTCGCAGTCCACTGCCGGACATAGGTCTCTCCAAATGCTCACGACTTTGATCGATCCTTGGTTACTTGCAGCAAGTCATCCTGCCCAAATTGTCATTCCACCTGGACTGGTAACTACCTTTATCGCGATCTCCACTCTAGAGCTCATTTCATGAACAGTTGTCGGTTTTATCTTTTTTTAATCGACTACTTTTTTCCGTGCCGTCACTCAAGTGACTCGAGTGACGGCTCTACTTACGTCTCCATTCCCGACTAAATGGGGCTCCACAAGGATTTACTTGACAAATTACTTTTTCGCTTTTCTTGTTTATAGTAGGCAAGGGGGTTACTTTTTTCACAGTATCGGCACAGTATCGGTTTGTTTACGAGAAACTTTCCTACAGTCATTTGGGAACGATTTTTATTAACTTTCGAGAGGAGGAAACTTTAGCGTATTGCGTCTTTTTCGTTTAACTTTACGTTACGGAGGTTTTATGGTTGCGCACTCGGTTTTATCGCTTATTAAATTGACTATTGATTAAGTATTAAGGATGAGTTTGTTTTTTTTCATTCTTTGAAGACGAGTTTGACAAATTGGTAAAGTTTTCCCTTTTTGTTTTTAAAGCGGGAGTGTTTAAAAGATATAGACAAAGTTGATGATAATTATGCCTAAATATTTTTGTATACCGAATGTTTTATTTGTTTTGATATTTTCGAAAATATTGTATTAATTGCCGTATTGCTATTAATATCATTTCCTTTAGCTGTTGATTAGTTTATTCTTAAACAATTGCAGAAATATTACCGGTAGGTGTACGCTATATTTTTACTTCTACTTTTTACTCTTTGTTTACTTATCTTTCAGATTAAGGTCAACATTTATTTCTTTGGGTTTAAAATTAATAAAATAAATTATTCATCGTATTTCTTGCATATTTTGTAACCCCATCAATTATTTGACCTACGTTGCTTAAGCTGTTACAAAACGTGTCAATCCTCGAAGTTCCAACCACCCACACGTTGGAAGGTTTTAACAAGGCTAATGTGATGAAGAGACGCAATATTTTTTATGTAACATTGTATATAAAATAAACTTCTTTTTCAATCCTTATGTCAATAGCCGTTCACAAAACCTTTACCGATACCGATACCTATAGGGATAACCATCCCGGTCTTGCAGAATCTGCGCTTAATTCTTATATCTGACAAACCTATATTAAAATTACTTAACTTTAACGTCAACGTGACATGCCTCAGGCCGACGTTATTATTTAGTTTCATACAGATTGGGTCAATTTCAAATGACAAAATGAGTAACAAAATATAAACGTGTAAAACTAATTATTCTATTAATTTTAAAAACGCGAGAGTTTGTGAGGATGTAAGGATGTTTGTTGTTGTTTCACGCAATAACTACTGAATGGATTTGATAACACTTCACAATAATATAGCATAATATCAGAACAACACATAGTTATACACAAATATTATAAATGTTCAAAAATATAGCGATAATGATATCAATACACGATTAAAACTTCGCAGGCGCAGTCTGGTGTTCAATTAACTCCAAGACAAAAAAAAAATTGAAAGTTGGAAATCTTTGTCTTATCAATCAATGTTTATTAGGAACCAATATTTCCTTTTACAATTATCAATTCTTTATTACCATTTCTACAGCGATATACTGTGCGTATCAAAATTATTTTATTATTATGGCCTGTTTTGTTACTAATTGGACAGTTTTGACCCTAATGTCATCTATTGTAGATAACAATGCTTTAACGGTGTAGCTTGTTTTGCTTTCACATTTGCGGGCACAGATTAACATACTGAATACAGAATGGCAATTGAACTGGTTGAAATAATGGCCATTGCTTTGACATCATCATCAGGCTTAATGTTTCTGGGAGTTTTAGAATGACAAGACATTTATAATGGACGAGAAAGGCCTATTATAGTGAGTTGGCCAAAATGAATTTATGACATTGAAGTTATTATTGTCTTACCAATTAATTATCGTTTTGAACTTACTCGGTGACTATAGCCTTTAATTGATTATTTAATTTTGTTCCATCTATTGTTGGATATTAGCAATAAAACATTATTAATTTACTTAATAAATTACTTCTCAAATTCAATTATGTAGATCTCGCCTTTTTAAATAGGAAAAATAATCGTTATTAACTTGTTGAAGGACACTTTAGTAGATTTTGCAATTTAGGCTGATAATGATTGCCATATTATCATTAAACATTTTAAATCGGATGTTGTTAACGAACCAGCAATTGAAGTTCAGTTTAATTTTTAAACGATTTCTGCAACATTTTAGTCAATGATAACTTTGTTATTAATAAATTATTCAAAGTAACGTTATATTTTTGACCTACATTATATACAATCAGCTTTCCTATTAAGATGTCAATGACATAGTGCTAAATAATATCAATAAACTTACTTATATCGGTTACGATTGTTTGTTTTAGGTAAAGGCCTCAAATGAGACCGAAACTGAACGCAAGAATCTAAAAATGCGATAATACTGTTTATATCCCTTGTAATAAGGATCAAAGTGTGTGAAAATTTGTGGTGGTTTGAACCAGAATCGTTTAACTTTATGCACATTATGGACGCAAATTTGACATTAATCGTCATATTAATTGTGGTTTTATGCGACACCACAGCCCAAGGTTTATTTATGCACGGATTGATTTGCAATACCAGTTTGCCCTTCGTCTTTGCACATTAACATATTAAAGCGAAATCACGCAGTATTACGTTGTAAATTTTAAACAACCGTTTTGAAATTACATCTATCTGCATTTTGATCAATTTAAGTGTAACACTTTAAGGTATTTGTACAAATTGGTATATTAATATGAATCGCATTTCGAAAAAAACCTTCATCAGGATTCAACTCAAGAACTGTCAATTTTTTTTTCACTTTTAATAATTAAGGCTTCATACAATGGTGAGAATTTGGATTATATGTGTTCCTTATTGCAGCTTTCATTAACATTGTAAAGTTGTGGAATTAAAACAGTAGCATTATAGATAATTACTGCGTTCACTGCCACTATTATGTTTAATTATTTATAAAAACGTGTAATAGCTCAATTGGAAGTGAATCTGACCTTTTAATAAAGGTTGGTAAATTTACTGTTAAACTATTCAATTTACTTAAAATATGCGTAGTAAAATTAAGCCTTTAAATTTTATTACTTTTTTCAGGTTTCTGCATCGGTTTGTTTTATGAACATTCTAAATCAATAAAAGAAGTCTCACCCTCACTCTTACCGAGGTGTCGTAAGAGGCGACTAAGGTAAAGCTGACATGATCATCAGCACCCAGAGAAGGAAAACTCTGCATTTATATCAAAACCCTCGCCAACCTGTCTGCCAAGCGTGGTGAGTATGGCAATTACCCCTCATGTGATTGAGGGAGGCCCGTGCCCCAGCAGTGGGGACTTAAATGGGCTAACTATGACGATGAAAAGAAGTCTTGATATGGGAATTATATTTTTAATAAATGTGCTTAAAAGTAGAAATTAAATATAAAAGTGACACAGTATATTGGATCCGTAGCCTGATGGTAAGCAAAAGTAGAGCCCACGTTGCAATTACAATGGACGCATGTCAAGGCATCTCTTCTGTTGGCATTGGCCCGCGAGATTCTTCTTCACGCTTTGTTTGAAGGAATCCATATTGTAGGAAGGAACAAAAGATGGAACAAAGCCATCACTTTTTTAATTTCTTTGATTTAGTTGTATATTTCTACAAATAAATATTCTACCTTATTTTCGTTATCATAAGCGAAATCAAAATTAACATCTACAACTCCTATATCATGCTATGCATATACTTTGCTCGTCCTAACATAATTACGAGATCACAGAATTGCTTCGTATATATTCTGCATTGCGAGTAACCTCGGAGTTACGAAACAGCTAAACCGCTCGCATGTCAGAGCTACGCGTTGGCAGTGTTGCTAACGTTATGTTAATTAGTCCTCCAAATATCAGTTAAAAGTTTTATTAAAACATAAGTAGTAAGAAAAATCAAAATTGAAAAAGGTCATCTAAATAGCTATCTGGATAAGTAAGCTGAACTGATAGTGGGCTGGCCATTATCAGTCGCAGAATCAACAATCGTTTTAGTGAACGTATTCTAGAGTGGAGACCGCGTTCGAGACGCGTTCTTAACGTAGTGTAAAACGCCGTCAGGCCAGATTGAGTGACGGTTTGTCTAAGATTGCTTGCTGAAGCTGGAGCGAGTAACAAAAAATCTATCGGAGCGAACATTTGTTAAAGCCTAAATCCAGCAATAATTACAACAGGCTGATAGACAGGCTGAAGGGGTAGACCTATAAAGGTGCGGCTTGATATCGTTAGAGAAGACATGCGTGCTTTTGAACTGACCATTAGGGATGCACAAGAAGTACGAAGTGGAGGTGTAGAAGTAAGAAAGCGGATCCCGGGCTCCGGAGCAACAGCTTGTGATAAAACCGGGACAAAATGGTAAGAAGAAGATGATATTTTTTTCCTTAAACTAGCAAGTTTCCGTTTAATTTGGCAACACTCTTTTCAATGCGTTCATATTACGCTCTAACTCCTCATTATCAGGGCCGCGCGTAGCCTAAGAAACTTGACCTTACAACGTTTCTTCGCCTCGAAAAGTTAGAATTGAGTTCGGTACGTGATTCTGTTGCGTTTCAACGTGTTATTTGCATAAATTTAAGAAGAGGATTGGAGTTGCTTTAGTTTTGTACAATGTTTATGGCTGATTTAGTATTTTTAATGGAATAAGTACTGCTAAATATATGATTCAAGATGCGTTTAGAGGATTACACTGAATTATTATATAAACTACTTCAAAAAAGTATTTTCTAATATCTTCAACCAAATCATTGCCATATTTTGTATTCCCTATTTTACTCGACAGCAAAACAACATTCTATTCTTTTCACAAATAATTAAGATTTAATAATAAAGATACAGTGCAGCATACTACATAGCACATGCCATTGACTTACATCAACAAACGAATACTCAAAATTTACATGACTTTTTTGCAACGTCAACATTGATGAATAAATCATCGTTTCATATGCATATATTACATGGGTATACTTAGCCTTACCGTGATAGAGGTACTTGTAAGCCGCTTCGTGTTCACAAAATAAATTTTAATTTTATTTACGCCACATTTCAAGATTATCTTTCCAATGCTGCAGCACTATTTCACAAGCGAACGCACACAGCAAAAAGATATGGTGCGTATGCATCTGTGAGTGCAAGGTAACCATGGCAACTGGAGAGGTAACTAACCTCTCTCTCGCCTCTCCCAATATTATCAGCATAATGACCAATAAAAGTCAAGTATGCTCACCACACAAATTGTGTACGTGAGTAAGTAAGGTCTAAAAATAAATTGGATTTTTACAGCACATCTAGCAACTTGGCACGTATATACAATGCATCAGTGAGTTCCATGGTTATTTTCAATACTTTTTCAATCCAAATAAGTTTTCAAATTGCCTTTTGGGATTTCTTCTACAAAAAAAAAACTTTGCAAAAGCAATACCTAAATGTCCTGTTTTTTTACGGAAAGATCTACATGTTCTATGTTTATTGTTATAAATATTGCATAAATGATTAACTGACTTCCAAAAAAAAGGAGGTTCTCAATTTTATTTTCTTTTCGAGCTCGTTACATTTACAGAAACTTTCACCTAGTAAAAAAGGAAATGACTCTTCACCTTTTTCGACAGTTGATGTTAGATTTGAAAAAAATAAGTAATTATGTAGATTTATGATAAAAAGAACATGGAATAACATCACACATTTTCATACCTCTAAATTTAGTTTTAGTAGTTATAGAGCTGTCTATTGCAAGTCACTGTTGAGAAATTCTACTCTGACACGTAGTAATTTTTACATTCCCCATCAACTGTAATTTTGTTATCAAACATAGAAACCTACTATTACAACTTTATAATAACCCATAGCTCTATCGCAACAACATCAAACTTTCTGTAATTTTCACGTTCCCAAAAAACCACACCTTATTTTCTGTACACTATTTCATTTCCTGGACCTATTTCCGACATTTTCGAGCCCAACCCACACCGTGTAAAGAAATAACTTATTGTGACGGTTTCAAACCCGACAGGTTACAAATTCACGGATACTTAGCGTAAGGGTTGATTCGTTGGTTTGAAGAATTCACATTATATTGCTACTTGTTTAGTTGTTTTAATGACGTTCATGTTAGTTCTTCATTTAACTTTGATTGAATTGATCATAACGGATCAGTTATGGTAGGATTCACTTATTAATTCTTATAATGTCATTTGTTTAGATCATCCGTTATGCTTGTGACAAAAGCAACCCTTCAAAATGTCACTTAAATGATTTGTTGAACATTTTCAAAGTTGGAATAAGTTATCAACTCACTTTTAAACTCATCAACAATCTACACGTATCACTACGCATGATTTTTTTTTCTATTTAAAAGACGACTGAATTGACCACTTCACACTTTATTAAATGTGAAATTAACTTTACTCACATTGTATGTTTCAACATCTTAAAATTTGACGACTAAATCTCTGACAGCATAATTGCTGTTTACGCATTCGTTTTTCTGACAATACATTAAAGGCGACTATTTAAAAAACCTCTAACAACAAACTTTATCTACACCTCCACTATACTCCGCTATTCGGCCAGTTAATAAGCTTTTCCAAATTTAGAACATGGAAGTGGCAACACGCGAGGCAATTCAAGATTTTTATCTATTCAATGGATGGTTATATCGTTACGAAATGGTGTTTAAAAAATACGAATCTTTGAAGGTTAGTTTAGGCCAGTGTTTTAGAGTAGCGGAGCGATTTTGTTTCGACAATGTCGCAATTTTATTGGTGAATCTATAAATTATTTGCCTATTTCTAGAATAATTTATTATTACTGATTTTTCTTTCTTAAATATAGCTGACTGTAGAGTTACTTGTGCCATTGATGTTTGAGCTGGAAGGGTTAAACAATAATTTATATTATAATAAAAAAAAAGTGAAATAAAAGCTCAGTTCAATGCTATAATATACTTAATTATAGAGAATTAGCCAAGTAGGTCTGACCATAACTTATCACCCGTTTAGATCTTATTTCTTTGTTTGATGATGTCAAAAGTCAAAAATCTCATTCTAATTGTTCGGGTAATATGACACTGATGCTGATCGCCACTTCGTACTTCCTTAGATTTCAATTGATTTGCAATATATTTATGTGATTTTTAAATGATTCATAAGTAGCGAAAATTAATATTACTCGTATACATTTAACAGTCAGCTTTGACCCCGACATTCTCATATTACTCAGCACTTAGTCTTACTTCTGTGCAGTGCGTGATTTGCTTAATGAAGATCGCTCGAAAAATGTTGTATTTAGTAAAATTACGAGTAACAAATGTACGGACCAATTACTTTTATTATAATAGCTCATTTTACATGTGTGCTAGATGGTAGGAGCGTATAGAAATAATGGGCTGTGATATGGTTGTTAGATCCGTATTTTTTTGCTTTACAATTTAAATATTCACCTGTATTTTTAGCTAAAGATATGCGAAACAGTATCTTTAAGGTGTATTGTTTTTCCTTTAAGCATTTTAGATTTCCAATTTTGATAATCAATCATCATCCGTCCCATGTTATCTGGGGTCGACGCAATTATGATAATCAATATGGTCCATATAGCTTGCTTTGGACGCATCTGGGGGTTACACGCTAAGAAAAGGGAATATGGTCCAAATATCGCGGCTCCACTCTCTCTATCAATTTATATCGCGGCAATAGCAGGGCGTCTTATAACTAAATGTTGCTTAAACACTTGGTAATCTTAAAATTATTCTGTGGTAATAGATTGCGACCCGACAATTTTGACCGAGACATGCGTCATGTTAAATCGGAAGTTAACACGAGACTGGTTTGCAAATTTCCGCAATAGATCCAACCGGTTTGAAATGAAGGTTGTCGAGTTTTCAAATATAACTTTTATTTAGTTGTTGAACACACATGAAGATGTAAATTACCTACAAATAGACATTGGTAATGAACATCAGAAATACAACGTCAAACGATTTTTGACCTTGTACATGTGTTAATATGGAAGTTAAATTAGAAATGTCTGATTAGCACCTGATTTGATCATAAATTAGTCATTATGTTGGTATATCTTTGCATAATGACTACTGTTTTTCTATTTGTTTGTCTACTTATGCAATACTATTGTGAAAACGTTTTTTATCCTGAGATCATCTAGGTTATCCAGCTAGTTCCATAACATTAAAAAGTGGAACAACAACAACAACAAGTGAAAGTAATTCAATAAATATATTGTTATATAACAATAGATCCAGAAGGAATACTGGAGCCTTACCTAGGATTACTTTAAATTTATCATCGTCATTAGCCTGTTGCAGTCCATTGCTGGACATAGGATTCTCGCATCCATCTTCCGTCGGCTATCTTGCCCAAAACGTCATTTTATCCAGCCTGAGGTCGTCCCATACGATCTTAAATGAAGTATGAAAGCTACTATAAACTTACAATGACAATCGTGTAACATAAACTTTGATTTGAAAGAAACAAAGATGAAACCACAAAAAAATCTTAAGAATATTGTAACTCAAATCTTGTATCCGGGGCGTCCACCAGTGACCAACAAATTGTAAAACCTACATCCAACGTCGGCTAACAACCGATACGTGAAACTCGGACCAGTGGAGTGGAAGAAACGATTAGTAAATGCTACGAGGATCATATTTCGAAGACCTTACTTCGTTAGATCGCTGGGTCGATAGCATTTATATTGAATTTGGCTTTCACAGACGAGATTAATCGTGAACACTTTGTGATGTTTTTTTCTCGGTTTTTATGATCTATCGGCGTTCCAGTTGATTTTATTGTTTCGTGTTCCGTAGCGGAATTGGGGAGCGGAGTGCTTATCGGATCTTCGTCTTATGTAATATTTTTAATACACTTTTTCGTTTCATATTAAGAAGATGTGCTACCCAAATGGGTAGCACACACAAATGGTTAAGTTTAGAGAGTGGTTTTAATAATCACTCTACCCTGTGAATTTTCACAATTTTATTTAAAAACCTTTTAAAAAAATTGTTTAAACTGTAAACGACTCATTAGTCAGGTCAGACTCAATCTTGACCATGATCTTTGAATCATATCATATCATCTTATTTCGATCGATCTATTTTACCTTCATCAGGTTTCGTATCGGCATGTTCTTGATTTTTATTAATCGATTCATTTCTAACTAATTGTTCAGTAGCCGAACCGGTCCTTAAAAAGCGCTATTAGTTACTACTTCGAAAATTGTGTCGGAGTCATCAATTTTCTTGATAGATAAAGGCTTGAGAGTAATTATTATCTGTAGATCAAAGACTGGGCTGATTTTTTGACTAATTGTATTACGAAGGCCGGTCGGATCGTGAGTCGGCACTTTAAACTGGTCCGTTTCCTTCTCCTAAAATCACCTTGGTATCTAGTGATTTTGAAATATCAAGTACAGCGAAGTTAATCGCAGCAATTTCTGTACTGGCGCGGAAGCGTTTGCTTTTATTGTTAGTTATAAATGTAAGGTCATTTTTTACGAGTATCAGGGACATTATAGGATTGCTATGGAGCGTGCGATGATTGATCACCCTTAGTTGTTCTAATGACATATTGATTAATGCAGTTTAATTTCATGAAATCATAGTTAAGGCGGTTAGTTTTTGTGACTTTATTAATTACCTGTCTGCGAATCGCACCTAAATAAAAGCCCGTAATTGGATCCAATAGTGATGAAACCAAGCTAACTATGAAACGTGAGAGGTAATGCCAAGGCTATTTTTTCTACTTTTGAATTCAAAGTCAATACTGATTTTAACTAGAAGTTAAGCTGGGCTCTTGCTAAAAAAACTCAAGTTATGGTACTTGAAGAAAATAATAGCTATGATTGCTACAGTTTCTATTACTGCTTTCTCAACGTCGTCTATTAGTGTATGATTATCCAAATTGCGCTACTTAACCAACGAAAAATATTACCTTTAAAAAATGAAACACATAGATCATAATCAAGATTTTTCCTATTAAGGCCAACATTAGATTGCAGTAACACACCCATTTAAATTTTGACATTCGCTATGACCAGTCGTTATGTGTTAAATAATGAACGTTGTTAATACTACTCCCACGGCCGGACCTTATAAAGGCATGTTTGACATCAACCGAACTCGGACATGGTCAAAATTTGGACGTTCATTATAAAATATTGTCGATTGATTGTTAAGTACGGAAAAAAACGTCTTTTTTATCGACACTTCATTTACAGCTTCACCATATTTAGATAATGGTTAGTAATTTTTAAAAACAGGTTATATTGTATTGATAATTTATCATGTAATACCATCATCTATAAATGCCTGTGCATTTTATTTTAACGATATTTTCTGTCACTTTAGAGTTGTATAAAAATACTTCACAGGATTGGTTTTTGAAAAATACCATGCTTAGGCACATTTTAGTGAAAGGCTATAAATTGTCTAATTTAAAGGATACAAAAAACTTAATATCAAGTTGTTTGTTAAAGATTTTTTTCGAGAACAATGTTTGTTCAAGTAGCGAAAAGGAAGAATTTGAAAAACATAATTTTAAAAGGAAATCGTTGCTTATACCTTCAATTCGTATTTTATACTAGGCCAATAAGGAACTATGCACAATGCACATAATAAACTACCGCCTTTTAATTTAAATCATGTAGTAATAAAAAAAAATATAGTAAAAACCAAATGAACACCAAAAATACACCACGCTTATGATTAGTTACTGCTTTTATGTCTACAATAGTTTTAATATTCACAAATTATTTACCAATTTTGATCTAAAGAGTTAGGTCAATAGGGTTATAATGGCTCATAATAGGAAAAACGCCCAGCTGCTTAAAGCTGAAGCTGAACAGGCAAAGCACACATTCATGTGCACGTACTGTGATCTGGGCATGATTTGGCATGAGATAGATATACTAAACGGAACGTGTGCGGACAGACGTACCATATAGGTAGACGCCTCGGTTGACTGCCTCAGTGGCGTAGAAAGAAAGAAAGAAATAATATTTATTTAGTGACACAAATAAAGTAACAAAATTACAAAACATTATTACATCTATAAAATTATGTACAGTAAAGGTTAGTGGGTCGCACTATAAAGCGACGGCTGCGCAAGAGGTCCCGGGTTCGATCCCCGGGTCGGGCCAAAAATTTGTACCTAAGTTTACTGTTAGAAATTCTTAGTGTCAGCCCGGAGTCTGGAAGTTGGCGGTATTGTACCCCGTGCCTCGGAAAGCACGTTAAGCCGTTGGTCCTCCGCCCAATCTCTCACTGGTCGTGTCACGCAGGTGTCCCATTGGAATATGAGGGTAGGGTATTAGAGAGTGCACTTGTGTTTGCGCACACACATGAGCGCTATAATACATCCTGCGTACGTGGCTGATCGTTGAGATTGACCGCCGTAGCCGTATATTATTATTACTATAGGTAGTGCCTAGCGCATATGTCAATGAACCTTCGATACCAATATTAGCGAGAGTAAACCTATGACTTTTTATTTTGAGTCTTAACTCTGGGACTTATAACTTTATCTTACCTTATAAGTTACTTGTATCATATTCATCCCAAATTTATACCCATCAGATCTCATAATAAAACCAAAAAACTTCCCGTGCAAAAAAAAATCTGAGGCCATGTTCTTTTATCGCTTCCGTCCCCAGGCGTCGTCTCTTGAAACTTGCAAATGTTTTCCCTTTTTTGTTATATGTATATTTTAACGGGAATTCACCTAAATTCCTTAAATGCCTCCTTACGAAACCACAGCTTTGAACGTTAGCTTTTGCTTTTCACCCTGTTGTTACGCAAAAATTTATGGGCGTACTCCGTCCCTTTCTGTTATATTGCTTATGTTCTGTTACTGTTAAATATTGCTCGGCGCGGGTTGAAAAATGAACAAGGACGACGAATGATTAGTTCGTAAAAGTAATCATAACTTTGGAATCCCTAGCGGGAGTATTTGTTGGGTCGAATCACCTGCTTGTCCAGTGGAGCAATCATGAAAACAGATGTAACCTACCCATCTGTCTCACACAGTTAGGCCACGTTTTTTATCATTCTCTACATAAACGGACGGAAATAGATCCAGTTTCTTTGGTCACGTTTTTATAGGCATAAAAATATAACTTTACGATGTTTTACCTTAATTTGGACTAGTTATAAGCCCGAAGTTCGACTTGTGTGAAATAATTATTTAAAAAAAAATTGTAAATGATGTTACCCTATATTATGTCGCCTAGATTTAAGAGCTATACAAAGAAACAGTATATTTTAAGTATTTTTGAAACCTGCCCCGTTGGTCTAGTGGTTTAAGTACCAGGCCATGATCTCGGGGTCCGGGGTTCTATTCTCGGGTCGAGCCAAGGTATGTTTCGATTTTCTCGAACATAGCTCGGGATTGTGATTACCAATCCGCATTCGGCAAGCGTGGTGATTAAACCTAATCCCATCATAGTAGCGATGATTTGATTTCTATGATGGAGGCCTTTGCCCTGCAGTCTGACACTGTTCTTTCATCGCCCTAGGTAAATGTATTTAATGCACGTACTAATTCTTATATGTCGATACATAAAGATTAAACAAGTAACGTTTTGCACGGTAAACCAAAACCAATTAGGAAACACGAAACAGAATGTGAGAAGTCCTATTATTCAGATTTTCTTGCACAAAATCTTTGTGGGGTTCTAAACATTTTCAATATACAAAGCGTATAATGGTGAGGTAAGCGAAGCGAAATTCTATATTAGCGTCATACGTTCTGTTTTAGGTGAACATCAGATTAATTTAGAGCAACAGGGGAAACAAGGCAAGTGGCCATAGAAGGGGGAACCACTGCTTGGGGTGGTGACAGGGGGGAACAGGGAAGCCTAGAATGGATACGGGAGAATCAACTGTATCTACCTACAAGAAGGAGTATTATATTTACGCTGCCGTCAAATTGTATGATGCGATATTTTGGTAATGTTCTAGCTTGTTTGGGTATGGGACGGTTTGTCAAGCAAATATTGTCATCGAAAATATTATTTGCTTAAAATATTATACTTATCAATTGGATACAAATCTAATTGAGAAAGCCTTTGAATTTTTGTAACGTATTTATTACGTTCCAGTTTATATTTATGAAGTCAGTTTTTTTTTTATATTTACTTACTTACTAAGACATCCAATAAGGTACACAGTATTCTTAAGTTTATCGTAGTGACTATTTGGAGCTGCCGAAAGTAAACTATCTAGGTATTTCTAGAAATAGCGTAAAGAACTATCTTACAACGACAGAAATATGCTATTTCGAGTTCCACCCAAAAATATGAAGTGTATATTTTAACATGGTAAAGTTAATAAAACCCGCTTATACGGGAGAAGTGAAGATAATCACAATTTAAATATCTAGATCGGAAATATCAGAATACATGAATGATGTTCATGAGAAAAATAGACTTGAAGCATACGTGCTGACGGTAAACTATGAATAATGCAATAGCGATACATGATATTATCATTTTTTTACGTTTGAAATCTGGGTGGAGATTTAAAAATTTGGCCGGTCATTCAACTTGGGAGGTTCAGTCACACAATGCAACGCAAGGTTTATTTAAGTGCAAAATTTGGAAATTTTGTAAAAAAAATGAATTAACATACGCCTGCAACAATGTGTTAAGTGTACCTAGGTATAACGAAAATACGTACCAAATTTAAAATGCATCTTTATATATTAAATGAATAATAAATTATTAATTTTGTTAATATTTTATTACGTAAATAACGTTTTTCATCACTGCTTTTATTTGGAGCATAGTTAGAAGATTTTAATATCTGAACATAATTTCCTACCGTTTACATTGATCACATTTCCAATTACTAACTGTTCCTTTTTTCTTTCAGGTAATAAACTCGAACCATCGAACTGCCGTCGACATACTCCCAATTATCAATTTGTAAGTTAACCCACAAATTCGTCAAGACGCCTACAAATAGCTTCGGCATCCAATTGATAATGTTCCCACATGTGGGAACTAACAAATGGACCAATTTATATTTTGACACTTCCGAAACTACTGAGCAGGATCCATTAAGGCGAATTACGTATTTTATTTAACGAACGTGTTCGTGAACTTTTACTTAACACCAGGTAACACACATTTTAACAGTCAATTAAAAAAATATATAACTAAGCATAGAGCGTAAAATATTCTTTATCAAGCAAGAAATCATGTAAATTAATAATACGATTGTATGTAGTTATCCAAGACATAGTTCTTGATATTTTGCTAACAATAAGAAAAAAAAACTTAAATTTAAAAACTTTTAATTGATGAATATAGTCAAACTTTTTGGGTATTTGTTATCTAATTAAAATTTAAACAAAAAGCTACGAATTATTTTCTCGTGCCTAAATTACCTAATTTAAATTACCTAAGTCAACGAATTCTAAAAATAGAACTTTAAATTTAAAAAAACAAGATTTTTTTTCTCCAAAAATAAAGGTGCCTACGCAAAGTTTCGCCTTAACTATAACGTATTCGATTGTATCTAAATGGTTGGGTTCAATGCCCTCATTAGTCGACTGTCGTGAATAATATATGGGACAATTTTTGGCATGTGAATCCACAAATGATTTTCGAGTTGCGTCAGTGATTTAAATATGGTCCAGTATATTGCACGTCATATAGGGTCCAAAATAAGTTAAGGTGAAAGGTAAACAACCTTTGGCTGCGGTACTACGGACGATGCACTGTTTCGATCTTGGAGAAAACGGGACATGGGAACTGGGACCTTATTGACTTGCGTATTCATCTACATATACTTAAGAAGTCCACAAGCTTATTCTTTGAATAATTATATGAACTGAGTTCAATTCTAAAAGGATAATTGATGAAGGATAGTTGATTTTAATACCCAATAACGTTTTAAATAAAATCTAGTAGGGTACCATTGTTTTAAAACAATATCTCATACATTTTGTGGGAAAGACACGCAGTGTAGGAGAGACCCTCAAAGAAAATCAACGAGAAACAGCTGCGCTGTATTCGCCAAGTGAGTGAGGGTGCTGAAGGTTTTATCCGAGGGAAGGCCACCTGTCCCACCACTGGTGTCCATGGGTGTCCAATCACTTAACATTATAACAGTGGGAACGCCACGCTTCGGCATGAATGGGCCGGCTCGACCGGAGTAATACCACCTCTTCACGGAAAACCGGCGTGAAGCAGTGCAAGCGCTGTGTTTCGCTGCGTGAGTGATCGTACCGGAAGCCCAATCAAGGGTAAGGGGGGTTAAAAGGTAAGCAGCGCACTTGTGACACCACTGGTATTGAAGGTGTCCATGGGCGGCGGTAATCGCTTACCATCAGGTGATCCGTCTGCTCCTCTTCCACCTATCACATAAAAATACCAGATGCTCGTGTTCATAATGCCCTAGACCATGGTAAACCAGTTCGATGCACTTTGAAGTAACTTACGAGTGTGTTGACATTTCAAAATGCGATTAGTAACATCGTAAGCCCTTATGCAGTACAGATTTAACGGATTACGTTTAAGGAAAAGTTAATTATCTTGTATTATGTAGATGTCAACGTGAGGTTGAAGGCCAATGACCTCCAGGCTTGTTTCAACTTAAGCGGCTAGCGACAATGTTTTAAGCGACGATCGTCAGTTTTTATGTGCAGATTCAGTTTCGAAGTCACCGGCGTTTCAGATTATCTTGCTTTTAAGGATACGAAGTATACCTACCTACAAATTGTTGCTACTTTAAGATTGAGTTTTTGAACTGTGAATTTAAGCTTATATAATGATTTAAATACAATATTGGATTGTACAGAGTGTATGGTTAAACATTTACATCCTCTTAACATCAACTTTGACCATGGGAGAGCCACGCTACGGGATTAATGGGCCGGCTCGACCGGAGTGATACCACGGCCTCACAGAAAACCGACGTGAAGCAGCACTGTGCTGTGTTTTGCTGTGTGAGTGAGGGGACCGGAGGCCCAATCCGCGGGAAAGAGGGGTTTAATGGTCGGCAACGCAATTGTGACTCCCCTGGTGTCGCGGGTGTCTATAGGCGGCGGCAATTGCTTACCATAAGGTGATTCGTCTGCTCGTCTACCAACTATCACATAAAAAAAATCTTCTACCAACTATTCTGACAATATTTTTTCTATGACTTTTATAAATAAGCATTAACAAAATCTATAGCGGTCACAGTTATGTCCGTTTTGTAAGGGAAGTCGAAACAAGCTGTTTCAATTGGTTGATAGACTATTAAATGTATGTAAATTTTTATAGATACACTATATTGTACTGTCACAAATCAAGTATAAGAATTGTAGCTAAGTAAGTCGTGCTGAACTATCTAGTAAATTCCAGCAAAATTGAAATCAATGGCTTCTTAACACTATTGACCAGTTTCCACTATCAGAACTGCATACAATTTTACGATCACTTATTATCAATAAAATTATTTTATTCATATTAAAATCAGGAAACGAAACCGGAACAGATAATTCTCGCCAGCAAAAACGACACGTGTAAACACATCCGCGAAATTAATACTCAAATTAGAAAGAAAGTTCTCGATCGAATTTTTCATTGAGAAGTTTATCGGCGTTCTTTTTATTTACTATTCCAGTAGTTCGATGACCTCATTATCAACGAGTAAGTCACACGCTAATATGCGGCGGCGAATGTTTTAACAGCTGTCACTGTTGTTAGCAAAAGATTTTTTTTTCGACTAATTGAGAACAATTTGTCAGAAACTACGCAGCGTTCTATCGCCAAATTAGATTAAAAATTTAGAAAACTTCCCTCAAAAATCCGACAACCATAACCTAAATACTAGAAATAAACACAAGCTTGCTGTTCCACATCTCAGACTTCATAAGATTGTTAATTCATTTGTAGGAATGAGTATTAAAATATTTAATAAGTTACCACAAAATCTTGTTGATTTACCAATGCCTAAATTTAAAACACATGTTAAAATTTCTGTATTTCGGCGCCATTTGAATTTAGCGTATATTTGCGTCGCTTGTTCTCAAATACGCACTTACACGCGTGATCTACTTTTACGTTTCATAAAACCAGACGTGCGTATACGCACTTTTAAGAACTTTCAAGGATGTTGACTCTTGTAAGTGTTGTGGTGTGACAGGAAGTATCACAAAATAATTATAAACAGAATGACGGCGCTAGCTGACATTGATAACGGAGAGTTCGTTTACCTAAAGTCTTTATTAGCAGTATATCGTATCGTGTCTCTCTTGGACGTCTGTCTCTGTCATTTGAGCCGAACCATACTGGGATCACTGGAAACGTGCATGTATGGGTCCGTATTTTGTTTAGCTCGCGAAGTAGGCAACCATTCTATGTCTTATTACAAATGTTGTAGTAGCACCTACGAACCTATATTGCCTCTTTAGATTCTTATCCTTCATCACTTTATCTTAAGTCTTCACGAGAACTTTTACTGACATAAGAAAACAGTGTACTCGTATGTAAAGTATTACGAAATCACAAGTTAAGTTTAGCCACTAAAAACTTCATGATATACCTAAACCTTAATTAAGACGACCCGTTTGTAACAGTGGGAGTGAACGCTGCCTTTGGTCCAAGGGCTGCGGGTTCGATCCCCGCACAGTACAAACATTTGTGTGTATGAACGTGTCTGTTTGTATTGGTCTGGGTGTTTGTATGTATAATAAGTATTTACAAAAGAAAAGTATTATACGTATATATTTGTAATTCCGCTGTTGATTCTGATATCCGTAACACAGGTGCTTGACCTACCTATCTCGGAGTCAGATCAATGTATGTGATGTTGTGAAATATTTATTTATTTAATATAATTCTTAAACGTTTAATAGCTTTTATTTATTTCGTTACCACTTTTACGTTACTAAATAAATTTAAGAGGAGTTATAGAGCTCCTCATTCATTGTGAAGGAAACAATTTGATATTTTGATAATCCTAAATTTTAGTTACCAAGTTCAGCAAATGTTTATTTATTTATTTAAAACCCGGTGCTCACTATTTCCCTTAGTCTCATAGTCCGATGGAACAGCAAATTGACACGGCTAGAGAGGGATCAGGCACATATGCTTTACGTGCTCTCCGAGGCGTTAGGATGCAAGACCGTCAGTCTCCATATAGACGGACACTAACGCTATTTCATAGAAACACTTCATACATTTCAGTATCTTAGGCAATTCAAACAGAAAAGAGAGCTAGCCATATTTTAAGACGAGAAATCGAAAATGTAGTCCGAACAAGAGTCAAAGACCTTTTCATGTGAAATATTTATACGCTTACAAATGCCGAATTTAAATAGATACATTTGTTGCCTTATTCAAATACTCATTGTTTCAACATTGACAATTCAAATAACTTGTTAAATACTCTTTGATCAATTGGTCCAGATACAAAGTTGTCGTGACACTTAAAATATTAAACATCAAGATATAGAATCGTAGGTAATTGAAATTTTAATTGAATTGCGTTGTAATGGTTTTATAATTACTTAACGAGTCTGTCGTTAACAGTAGTCTAAACAGATTAGATAATTAAACAAAATGAGGACGTAAGATTTTAAGAAAATTATTGATAAAGATCTTTTTGTACCGTTTTTCTATTTCCGCATCTTACCTCCGGAAATTTAATTAATTTTTTAAATCGTTTGTAGCAATATTATTAGAATTGGTACCAGTTTCGTTTTTTTTGCTAGGCTGTAGATTAATAATATGCGATATAAAACCTGGCTGAATTTTTAAATACAGAAATTATGACTTCTATGTTTAAAGTCATGATTTTAATACAAAACTATCATGTGCTTTGAAGAAGAACATAATAATGTATTTAGATGGCATTGTCTTTTTTCTTTTGAATCCATCACTCACTAAGGTGTCGGTTATATACAAGTGTTAACTATGATAGGAATGAGCATTCCTAAATTACAAAAAACTATGTTTAAAAATGTAAGATTTTCATTATTATTTTCTGTCAGTGATGATTTCGAACTATATAGTTCGAAATCATAATAGATTATTTGAAACCATCGTTTTTAGTTTCACCCCAATGAATTCAAGTGGTATTAGATACTCGACTACTATTATTAATAGGTATCCATTTAGCTACAACGTGACCTACTCGCGTTATATTGCTATCATTATGACGTAGATAACTTAGTGGACATGGTTCAGTACTTTATCTTGATAACGTATGTCGATCACTTTCTATTGCTTCTGCATATTTTATTTCATACTAAACCCCATTTTGCTACATTTGTGTTATTATTGACAATAAAGATAATAATGTTTTCTAATACACCATTTGAATAAATTCGAAAACGTCCGATAGTTGGCTCAGATAAACTTAATAATAATTGTTGTTGATAAAATTGTATGTCATTGATCGATATGGGTTGCTTAAAATAATCAGTTTGGTGCATGTAATTCCATGTTATTGATGGTGTATAATTTTATGGCTGATTTCAATTTAGTTGATGATGCTACAGATACTGTATGGGTTACATTACAAAATAGCACATCAGTAAAGTGGCGCAGCAATCATGAGTACAGAACGTAATAAACTTGACAGCCAGAATTATGAAAGCCACAAAGATAATAATGATGGGAATATTAAATCTAAAAAGCAGGGCTGTGTAAAGAGTTAAGTAAAATGTTAGATTAAGCTGATAGAAAACATTAGAAAACAGACTTATACAAAAGTTTTGTCCGGTTCAAAATTAAATATTAATTTCACAAATATAAATGCCTTATGTCACTTTATTGTATCATATTTGGTTGCTGTATCTTTTTTATAAATAATATATTTAACGGTTTGAATAATAAGAGTATTCTGTTTTTGTAAAATGACACCGAAAAATGTTGAAATATTTTTTAACCTACTTTGCCGTTCATCACTATACTCGGCACAAATTTTTCGTTTCAGCTCCAAAAATCTGCGAGGAAAAATTTAAAAATACTGTTGTATTACAAACGACGGATCAAACCCGACGGATTACGGCGACGTCGATGCAAGCTTAATCCACGTTTATCGTCGGACACCAGGCAGAATTCAGCGGCAACACCGATGGACAATATAATCCATGCGTTCAATACCAGTCTCGGTTCAATGACGAAATTCCATTTTTTTTCGGGAAGCTTATATTTTTGTATGGGTTTGAGATGTTGACCGCATTACCACTGGATCTCAAATGAAAGGAGATTAGAAGACTCATTTTATGACGAAGTTATTATAAATAATCTTACTTCTAAAATAACTTGTTTAGTCAAATAAGAATCATAGTAAAGTACAGTTTAATAATAAGTTCTATCAGTGATAGTAATGAAGCTTTAAGTTACAAACTTTAAGATAACAAATTAAAATTTTTGTTGCAACATTATTTCACTAATAAAACAATCGATTATCATAATGTGCCTGTGTCAAACTAAAATAACACTTTTATAAAAGTAGTTCCAGTTAAGTACATAAACTTTAGAGAAGCTTCCACGCTCCGCTAAAACATTACAAATTTCTTCTCACGTGAGCAAGTTTCCACACCATGTTTACCTTTGCCGTGGCAAAAGATAAATTATGTATATAGGTTTCGGAAACTCATTGCTCCGTGGTTGAGACAGGATTCCGACCCTCCCCTACGAAACACAATTTAGAGCTAGGTCATTAACCTTTAAGATACTTTCATTTATTTTCCTATTCGCTTCTCGGGCTCCAGTAAATTATGTACCTGACCAAAATGTATGTCTTCCGAGCCATTCAGTATCATCAATTCTCGAAATTTTCTGAGCACCTAAACTGAAATTGACTCCCCACTCGCCAATTTCGTCCTAGAATACACAGTTGATGTTTAATCCTGTGTTATCGTTAGACACAGTCGGTCGCTCGATAAATGTCCTACACCCCTACATAGATATCTGCTGATAACTGTTCCATATTCCCCTTTATCACGTACAGCATAAAGTCTAATATAACTTCTTACCGTGACAAATTTAGTGGGGTATGTCATTATTGGGGACGCAATAGATTGGCATTCTGATATTTCTGATCCCCGCTCTCGCGATATGTGTTTTACGCTAAAGTAGTTTTTTAACTGTTGTCGATATTTACAACCGACTAAAGCTATCTTAAAAACATCAATACCCGTATTTGTAAACGACGCAAAAATGTCTTGTTTGAATCGTGACTGGACAATCACGATGGGAAAATTTATTTCACAATCGATAAAAGCTTTCGACTTACCTGTATTACATTGTAGTGAGATATTTCCATCAGAGATTTATTATTACTTAAACAGTGGAGGAAGAACATTAATCTTCCGTAGCAATACTCCACTAAATTGTTTTAAGGAAGGCACGACTGACAATCCATTTAGAGGAGAGCTCTTTTTGGTAAATAAAAAACAAGTTATTGCTAATGAACCGTAAATAATCGAGAGAAAAAGCGTCGGGCAACTAATGTTTGGAATTTCAAGTGTTCAACCGATTTAACTCTCGAGAGCCATACCTAAATCCCCCGAGTAATTCCTTCGCCTGGCAATATTTCAAAAGAGCACTTAACATTATTGACATTAGACGCGAGAAATGGAAGATACGATGTGCAAAAGCAAAATTATAATTCAGCGATAACTTTGCCATCACGGCGCTTCATTATCTGAGCTATTACTTTGAAATAAGGCTTAAAGTCAATTTCTGCATTAGTATATTTATTTGCTTCATATTAACATCGCGCACGGGCTTATGATCTTGTATTCTAGAAGGCCAAGTGCTTGACGTGGATCCATACTTACTTCTGCTCATAGGATCGACATACAATGGCCGTTCAGAAACTTCATTGCATTTTGTATTTTGTTCTCTCTTAATTTTTGTAGAATGATTTTATACTTATTTTAATCATTATTTTCTTAAATCGATCGATTCAATCACATTTTGCGTCATCATCCTTAATTACAAGTTATATTACTCAAACTCGATGATTATAATGATGAAATCATGTGATCATTTTCTTAGTACACAGTAATTGAACTGGCCTTGTAATTGGTGATTTGATTTTCTTACTTCCAGTTTAATTTTTTATAATAAACACTTCATCTTTATCTATACCTAGAAACAACGCGGATGATGGAGCAGTAATGACTTGGTACCTCCGAGTATATGTGACGTGGGATTGTGCTAATCCTACTGATTTTGCTGGAACTCATGATGAGTCCCATGATTACACTCAGACACAAAATTGGAAATGGTATCCCAACTGAAAGCGATTTCTATTCACAGTTATTGCGTATCCAACACTAGATATTATGATCACCCGCGGCAGTTCGTTGAAAATTCAGTTTTGCTCAGGATATATTGGCAGTAGACGCAAAAATGGGCGTACAATATTCAACTGCATTCGAATCGCGATCTCCAAAACCCCTATTTACGTTCGCAGGTATCGTAACACCGAGCGAAGTTTTTATGTGTGTGTTTTGTATTATTTCTCTGAAATTGGAGGTTGCACATCTGGTGCACGTCGGTTGCCGAGGCTCGGTTTTATTGCCCTGTTATGACTGCAATTCGAATCGGAGCCCGCACTGTTTTTACTTATTTTATTTATTAACACGCTGTGTTCCGTTGCGGTAAATTAAATTTTTGTACTCGAGGGTGGGGTTTGTTTAAAAATTTGATTGCGTGTCGATTGTTTCTGCGCGGAAGGTACGAAATTCAGTTCTTTATTCCTTTCCTAATAGATGGCGCTGGGTGTATATTGCATCGTGATCGCGTTTGGTGTTTTCGATTAACCTAACATTCAGCAATCATTTCGGTTTTAATCATTTCCTGTATATTTAATTATAGAATTCTGTATATTTGCTTCATTTTCCGTCTTTTTGATGATGGTAGTTATGTCGTCAAGTATGTAGTTTTAAATTATATTAATAGATTGTTCTACTACGATACTTGCATTTTTATATCACTTTCTTGTACTTATTACTTACGTACCTGCTCTACTTATTTCACTGAATTTAGATTCATTACTTTCTAGTAGTTTTATTTTCCTTGAATCTCATGAACTTAATTCTTAAATTTTTATTTACTATTTTATCTCGGTTGCTGTAAGATCTTCTCAAAAACTTACATCAATAGTGTGGTTGTCTTTGAGATTTTTTTTTAATATATTCTGTATATGTCTTTGAACTATTGAAATTTGTATTTCCGTAACAACATTGCCAGCATTAATCCGATGAACACATCTACTTGTTACAGAACTGAATTAAGTCGAAACGAGTTGTGAGCGCGTTGACAAAACTTTACATTGCTTTACAAATCAGAAGAACAATCACGTTGAAATTAAATAAAGTGTTGCAGTTAAGTGTCTACTCGGTTGATTCTCAAACTTTTGCGTTGAGAGTAAGAGGCAGTGTCGTGTACTATTTCCTTGATTTATATTCTTTGGGTGCAAACTTCTGTTAAAAATTAGTACTCTTGTTTTGTATTTTTTTTTCATTAGTCTATTTTTTAATAGCTACTATGACATTTCAGATATCTGTAGGTGGCTGGCTTTTAGGAATTTTGTCAGTACCGGCTTTACTAACTATCGCATTAAACTATCGCATTTAGTTGATTTTCTCATATCTAAAATGTATTTTTATTTGTCTAAATAGTACGACAAATATCAATTCAATTTGAGACACAAATAGAAGGTACTGTGTGCAAAATGATGATATCGATGTATCGACTTTAGTAACATTAAGCGAATCGATTAAACTATTGGATTTGTTAACTTTCTCGTCTCTAAAGTAGTATTTTGGTCTAAAAATAAACATTTTTACGATTAACGCGTGCGATGATAACAGCAAGGTTGCCGGTTAAATGGCCTTATGTTTGAGTTATGTATGAGTGCCACACGGACAGGCTTCAGACAATGTAGCCGTACCAACAAAATTGTAACGAATAATTCTGTGTTCTTTGTGAATGTTCAATGAACGCACAAGCTGGGATAGTGATTCGCTATATGTAAGTGAAAAGAAAAACAGAGTTTTAAATCTGATGAGGGATCAGCTGATTAAAGAGCTTTCTTGTGCATCTGTAAGCATTACAATAATGCAATCAATTCTAACTCTGTTTCAAATATTAATTGAACACATTAAAATTATCAATTTTTAATTCTATGAGGATTGAAGCAGAGTTGTAATGCAACCACATATTTAAATGTATACAAATCTGTCAAAAATACTTTGATTGTTTCTCACCCTAATCAATATAAATATTTCACAATATCACATACAAATTTCATTCGGAATTAATGCAATGAGTCTTTCTAATTAGTAAAGTAGGTATGCCTTTTCCAATGATTGTCGAATGTACGTAATTGTACAACCTTAATTTGATATTGTAAGGAGGCTTGTAAATAAAACTATTTAAAGAAATCCCTTAGTGATTAAGTTACCATAAAATCGATTCCCTAACAAACTCGAAATATTCTGCATCTGCGTCACCTTAACTGGGCCTGAGCGCGAAACGGGCGTTACGACCGAATCGCAGTTCCTCTCCCTTTCACGCGCTGTGTTTCTCCCTTGTTTGGTTGCGACAGGTATAATCGCTCGTTACGGGACGTCTTCGCGCTAAGGCTTGCGCGTTCCATTGCGGTTGGCGCTCGATTATACTCGGTTCATTGTTTGCAATTGCGTTTTTTATCGTCATCTTGGATAAAATGTCGTCAACTTTTTCTTCTTGTTGAGACTCATCTATTGGCTTTCGTTATCTTCTAGTTTCTATGCGTTTGTTTTTTTTTTGTAGAGTACTTAAAAGAAACTTAATTTGTTAAAGAGATACAGCTCAAATCACCGATCTATTTTACCACGAAAAATTGTCTTTAACCACTTAGCAAATTAACTTTGAAAAGTGCCAGACTATTTAACGATTACTTATTCTCAAAGTAGGACATGCCCTTTAATACTATGAGCTAGATAATCAAGGTAGAGGGACCTTCTAGAATACCCAGACTTGAAACCAATTTAGAAAAGGTAATTTTCAACCTGATCAATAATCAAACCAATATCAAAAAAATAGTTTCGAGCCATTCGATTCTAGTACGTTTAAAAATTATGAAACCTTATATTGTATGAGTATAACCTAATGTATATTTGATTCGATAATTTTAACTTTGACAATTATCTTAACGATACAAAATGAGCAATATGCAACATGACCAGCTTTATATGAAAATTGTTTGTACCCGTTTTCAAATATCGTAGAACAAATGGTTTGTGGAAGAAGGTGGTTCTTCATTTCAGCAAATAGACGTCCACTCCTGGACATAGGCGTCACCCAATGTTCTCCACACAGATCGGTCCTGTGCCGCCCGCATCCAATGGATTCCCGCGATCTTCACCAGATCGTCGGTCCACCTTGTGGGGGGCCTGCCACGGCTGCGACTTCCTGTACGTGGCTTCCACTCGAGGACCTTTACTCTAGAGTTGAGAGGAAGAACTCTAGAGATGGAGCGAGCTTACCCAAAAGTAGCCTATGCACTCTAGCTTTGAAAATATTGGTTTAATCCATCAGGTGATTCACCTGCTCATCTGCCTATCACATGAAAAATTAAAATCTGTCAAAATTCTTCAATCGATATTAAACCAAATGTGTTTGACAGAAAGGTCTGTTAAATTGATTTCAGATTTGTATACAATTGATTTGTTGCTGACAGTACCTACAACACTGCTGCGAACATAGTATCTACCGAAGCCATTGTTGTAAAACAAAACTGCATCTGTCCTATTATCAATTCAATTGATATTTGATTACGTAGCTTTAATATGTGCTACGAAATGTTGAAATAAAACGATTTGCGTTACATGTCGGAAGTTATTTGAGTTTCTATATTATGATGTCCAAATTCATTAGTCCCAACTCAGGATTTGCCAAAGAGCTATGGAGCGTAGCATTCTAGGGATCAAAAGATCAGATAAAGTGCGTAACTCTGACATACTCTCCAAGACGGAATTCACGGATGTGTGTCCAAAAACTGCGAAATTAAAATAGACGTGGGCGGGCCATGTATGCAGTATGAACTCTGAAAGATGGACGATATTAAAAATCAAAGACACAATGACCAACATAAATTAACAAAGATTTATACAAGATGCGTCCAGACGTCTATTCAGCTGTAAAATCAATGTAGGAAATGATTTAAAAGTTGGCACAGACGTAAAGATGACGCGAAACATTACGCAAAAGTAATAAATTCGTCACAGTATCGTTAACAACGTTTTGCTACATTATGTAAGATACGTAACTATAGGGATGCCGATTTTTAAGATGAACATTAATTTACGGTAAAGAACCGACTAGGGCTATGCTCGGAGTATCTCTGAAGGACCGCATCAGAAATGATGTAATCCGACAAAGAACCAGAGTCACCGACATAGCCCACCGAATAGCAAACTGAATTGGCAGTGGGCTGGTCATATTAGCCGCAGAACTGACAGCCGTTGGAGCCGTAAAGTCCTTGTGGAGACCGCGACTTGGTAAGCGTAGTGTAGGACGCCCTGCGACAAGATGGGATGATGACATTCGAAGGCTGGCTGGTGTGGGCTGGATGAGAGTGGCCGAAAATCGGGAGCAGTGGCGTGTATTAGGGGAGATCTATGTCCAGCAGTGGACGAGTGTGGGTTGCTGATGATGATGATGAAAGAACCGACCGTAAAACCGATTCGATTGTCTATTTAAGGAATAATCGGAAATGAGGACATCAATTTCTTAAATAAAGATTCATTAAATCTACTCGTCCTTTTTTACGATCGTTGAAACAAAAAGTAATATAATCAATATCAATAGCAAGAACCAGTAAAATAAATAAATAAATTTCACAACATCACATACATTGATCTGACTCCGGGATAGGTAGCTCAAGCACTTGTGTTACAGATATCAGAACCAACAGTGGGATTACAAATATATACATATATATACTTATATTTTATAAATACATACGCATAATACGTAGAAACACCCAGACCAATACAAACAGACATGTCCAGTCCATGCACACAAATGTTTGTACTGTGCGGGGATCAAACCCGCAACCCTTGGACCAGCGTTCATTACCAATGTTCAATGTTGAATAAAAACATTTAGGTTTTTTTTGCATTAATTACTTAAAAAAAATAACAAATTACATTAAGGACGTAACGAGGACATGCTCATGAGGTGAATCTTCTTAATGGATTCAAATCTTGCATCCAAGATGGAATGTGTCTTCTTGTCAGGTAGAACATTTAACTAATAATTCCTAGAGACATCCCTAAGAGTCAGTTATCTTTACAATATAATTAACTAAGTGAACGTAAATAATTTTAGTCAATCAACACGCTACCGCAAGCAATAGTAGGCTTTTGATTACTCAAAATCTTCACTTTAGACAAATTGCTTGAAGATTATCAACTATTGTTATTACTGGTTAATTTCAAATAACGCTCACTGTACTTAAGACATTTACTTTTAAATGGTCTCTTCAAATAACACCTTTTCTTAAGTCTTAATTTTATTACGAATTTTGGTATTGTAGACCAATTTTTTTTGTATATATGTCCACTAAAGTAATTAAATTATCTGGTAAATTGAGAAAAGTCATTTGGCGTTGAATAAAAAAATCTTATAAACAGGTTTGTGTAAACAACACAATATATTTCTAAGTTTTTATTACCTTGAGCATTTACCTAAAATTTTATTCACTTGAGTAGACCTATCTCTCATAGAACCTTATTATAATTCTTGAACAGAATATACAGTTCTCATAGCTCCAATTTATCAGTATCTCAATAGCGTTAAACTTCAAAGCGAAACCCGCATACTAATTCACCAGAAGACGAAACCCCAAACGGACTTCTGAAACGAAATAATAATACCCCATGTCTGCATCTTATTCTAGTTTAATATAACGCTGCCCAAAGCAAAGCAGGTAGCTTAGCTTCGTTGAATAACGCTGACTCTGAAAGGGAGGGCAACTCCCTCCAATATGGCAAATATTTTAGAAAGAGCCAATCCGCTGTGAAAAGGCATACCTATCTCGGGACGGATCAATTCACTTTGTGTGCGTCCACCCGCTAGCCTATTTCACTTGTCCATTTTATTAACAAACAGACAAACGGTATAAATTTTCGCAAAGGAAGGATGACATTGTGATCCTCTCCCATATTTCGCAATACCAAATTGTTGTTTTAGCTAGAACACTGGTATTAAGACTGCTGCACGCTTTCAAAGTCTAGACTGCAGATTTTGCTTTCCATTTCTCGCATGCTAAAAAGTCTATCGGACCAAAATACTATATCAAGTCCATTAGCGTAACACGAGGCGTGCAAACGGAATTTTATAATAGGAACATATTGAAAATAAACGAGTGAAGAGTGCAGAATCCTCTTATGAACGGCCGAACAAAACGCATAGATAGATACAATTTTCCATTTGAAAATGCCTTGCCTGGGCCACTATTATTTAATATTACACGAACTGGCTTGACTGTGTAGGGTGGGGCTTTACTCGGATTGCCAGAGTGAATAATTTGACTATGGATATTCAGCTAGAATTGGTCGTGCATGCGGCGTTGCCTTCTCGTCCAATTCATCTGCATCTTACGATCGAAAGATGCTTTAGGCTAATTAAATAATCATTGATTTTGTTCAAGATTATACATCTCAAAAGTAAAAGCTGTTTTTTATATGTTAGCGCTTATTTTTATTCTTAAAAGAAAATAAACACAAGAGTTTGCCTAAATAGGTTGGCAAAAGTAACGTTTATCTAGAATATTTTTTGCTCAACCTTCGGGAAAAACAAACAAACAGTGGCCAAAAACTGTTTCGGCCTTATACGGCCTTTCAATTTGGACCTTATGTATACACCATTAGGCAACTATTCGAATATCATAGCTTTTCCCAGACAGGCTTGCAAAATTTACCTTTTCGCTTGCTACTATCGAATTTTTTAACTTCACTGAAACATATTTAAGTATTCTTTATGAAAAGCGTAGTGAAACTACAAAAGACCTAATCCTTGTTTCTAATTTATTCTCTTAACTATCACTGATTTCATTATGAGCTGAGATCTAAAGATTACACGTTTCTGCTTTTAAATCATACTAAGATGTTTTAGCTTTAACAAGGGGGAGTCGTTCCAGGAGCCTTATAAGTCGATCCGTAAATTTGTTTGGCTTTCTTTAACAGTTAGTTGTTTGTCTAAAGTTCGGACAGGTTCGGGGTGGCTGAGATAAGCCCGACCGGAGTTATCTTGTTAGCTCTGAATTTAAGTGAATTCCGCTAGTTAAGACGCCATTCACCTTTCTGGTGACATATTTCGTTATAATCCCAAACTGGTTGATTAAAGTTTTGAGTCTCAAAAGTTTGAAATTTAATACGAAATTGCGGTGTGGTAATAAACTCTATCTGTTGTTTATGTGCGCCATCAAATGGAGATAACACCGACTTTACATCCCGGGTTTAAGTTAGTGTCATTGTTTTGTAACTTACAAGTCTAAGCGACATTTCACAACAGCGCTTTGCTTTAACATTCATGAATAACATTAAACCTCCCCCCGTTTTGAATATTGTGAACCTCTTTTGAAACGAACTTACCGAGTTGTGTTTATGCTTATTGCCTTAAAGGGAGACTATTTTTGAGAGGTTACTTTATGGGGGTCGTAATATTCACGAGAACAGTACAAAGATCCCGCGCAAAGGAACGGGTGATTTCAATGAGCAGCTAAGTCCTAAGAAGCTAAGTGTGAAGTTTACTCTTAGAATAAGTTCGATTATAGTAGATAATATGCAAAGAGGCGTATTCAAAGGAAAAAAATTCACGTTTAATAATAAAATACTAACAAGAAAAATAACGCATTAGAATAGCTAAATTTAACAAAATTCCAGAATTAAAATTAGATACTATAATAAATTGAACCAAAAACATAAATTAACCATTTTGTTTTAATTTTTGTTTAATATGACTTGATACACAAGTTCCAAACGTATCTTATATACGTAATTGACTTTGCACGCAACTGGGAATAATCTTGCAGAGATGAAATGAGTTGTACTAATAAATAAAAAGTGAGGACATGACCTTAAAGTCGCCTTGTCTGTACACAGAGTCGTCTAAACACGAAACTACTGCACTTGGCAAAAGCGTCTATTGGAAAAATAAAATGCAGGCAACAGTTAGTTGTCTGCCCACACAATGTAGATGCCCGTTCTATTGAAAAGAATTCGTTTGGAATATGTTTTCCGGGTAAGTTTCTCGAAATGCCTCCATTTGAGTGCAAGTAATATTGGAATTGGTAATAATAATGAATAGCATTCAGTGGAATTGTTGTACGTTTATTCTGCCTTTTGAAATAGTGCTATGTTGTTTTCTTTTAAGTTTTATTTTATTGTGCCTATAAAAATATTTTTGTATGTAAGTGATTTTATTTATCTAACCTTGTCTACTTGGTTGCAAAATGAAACCAAAGATAACATAGTCTTCCAATTTCACTTCGGTTGGGTCGGTTTTCACCTGTAATATAACAAAAAGTTAGTCTGTAGATTAAATCGAATTTAAGCTTAAGTATGATGAAAGACTTTCCGCTATAATGATGCCGCCAAAACCAAAAGCGTATTTAACACTTAGTCGTAATAAAAACCTAACTCAAAAACCCCACGCTCCCAAAAATGTCGCTGCAAGTTTTAATCAACAGTCAACTGGAAATCGTCCACAACTCAAAATTGAAACTTTCCCTGAAATCCCAACATATTTCAGCGCGCCGCACATCTAAATAAATTGGCCGTTTAACTTGATATTTGCTAAAATTCCAGAACCCCGACCCTCTGGGACAATTTTGACAAATAGTTGTTGGACTAATAAATTTTCATTGAAACCCTCGATAACTTTCCTCGCATCAGCTGAGCTTGAAATTGGGACATTTTAGAGAGTTACAGTCAACTTAATTAAGAGTTAAATTAGTCCTGCCTTAAGTATGATTATAACTTCTAAGATAATATCGTTCGTTTCTCTTTCGTGGTTATTTTCAATGATGTTTGAAAAGTAACAGTTATTTATACATTGCGTTATTTATAATAATAAATGATTATTGTTTTTGCAACAAGGACGTCATCGTTCCCTTTCTATATAAAATCAAACATCTAAAGGTCAGATTCCTTAAATAGGTATTCAATGTTATTGTTATTAATTGATGTTAATTAGTTCTTAGTTATTTTTTTGCGTAATGACGGTGAGTTGAAAGATAATGTCCGTGATAACTTTTTGTTGGGCATTCTAAAAAATTTGTAAATAATACAACTTTTGCCCTCATTCGAGGCTTTTTGAAAAAAGGTTTGCATAATTAAAATGGCTTGCTTACCTGCAGCTGGTCTTTGCGTGTCGCTGATTTTATCATTTGCCTGCATTTTTTTTCAAACCTCAGCATTAGTTCAGTTACCCAATTATTAGGAGATTCAATCTTTAGTGGCACGCTCTCTTATGTAAATGTTTTTTTGTTCTTTGCCGTCTTTTTTATCGTACTTTTAATAGTCCTGATTTTGCAATTAACGCAGAGCGAATTTGGAGTAAGTATTTTGGTGCCAAAATTGTGTCCGGAAATTTAAATGCACAAGATTGTCTCACCTACTTATGTCAGAAACGAAACACTATACACATTTTCTTAAATTAGATAAGAAAAATAAACAGAAGCTGGATGAAACTACTTTTTAAGTCACGATGTTTTTAATGTTTTGGCTGTTTTATTATTGAGTTTATTTTTTTAGTTTCTCATTGCAATTTATCTTGGCAACGAGATTCTTCGGAAATGTGCTTCAAGACTAATGCACTTTTTTGTGACAAAATGTCTCATGTGTGTTAATAATTCACTTATATTCGTACGTCAACGTCATATATTTTCTTCCCTCTAAATCATTATTTTTTGCAATTCCAGAAATATTGTGTTCTAAACATAAGTCACTTCATCTCATTGGTCAAATAGTTCAAGAACATAATTCACCAAAATATTTATATATTTTTATTCTAATATTGAACCGATAACAATTTGTGAAAATTACTTTCACAAGGCATTCTGATGCATCATACTCATATCAAAGAAAGTCTGTAACTCGTTCTGTTATTATTAAAAAAATGTGCATTTTTTCCCCAACACAATTATTGCATTACTTACTGGGGAGACTTCACATTTGTGTAATTGATTTTATAATGAACTATAAAAACTATTTCATTAATTTTATTTGCTTGTTTTTTTCTCCTACAACTTGTTGGAAAGTCTGCTAATGACAATAAAGCTATTGCCGTTTAACCTTCAAAAATCTCAGACCAAGGAATTAGACCAATTGGGTCATGTTATATTCAGAATATTTATCTTACAACTGTGGGTACCCAAAATTTTGCTAAATAATTATATTATACGTAGTCAAAGCTTGCGTTCTGTTTATTCAGGTGGCGATCCTTAATGCAAGTGTAACGTAGAACTTGCTCTCGGATCCCCGAACATTTTTGAATGGCGAGACTCCTCTGTTACCCAACGCAGCCAACTTCAGTTGTTCCACTAAAATATTGTTATTGGAGGTGCCAGAAGCAACCCCGTTCAGTTCCGCGATTGCAGTAATTGAATTGTTTTTTGAATTTCCACGGAGCTCGGCACGAGTTTTGTTGCTAGTTATGAGTCTAGTTATTACTTTATTATCTTAGGCCTGGTAAGATAGTGTTGTAGCTATCGATTATATTTATATTATAAGAAAAAATACTTAGTAATAAATAGTTAGTAATAAAAAAATAATTGGCCAATCAATATTGGTTCGGAATCAGCTCAATGTAGATGTTGCAAGAATTTATTAATAATTATAAAATTGATAGTAGAAAACTTGTCAATGTTATTAGAAAAAAAACAAAAAGTTCAATGTACCACAGCATCAAGTGGCGTTATCCTGGATTAGAGTTTGGACCGGCCTTATGTCTGAGATATAATATTTAGGTATTTGCACTGCTAGGGTAACTCGACCTTTTTTACTTCACTTTTGCAAATTCGTCAATTTGTAATAATATTATATATGTACTTAGTTTTATTTGCCATTATGTTAAAAGTATTGTTACCATTATAGTATTGAATCGATATTTTGCTATGTTCTCTAGTATTGATACTATCGATATTTTAGTGATTCTGGAGAAATAATTATACAGAAAGTTTCGATAATACAGTTTCAGTGTATGATGTTATAGTATTGACTATTGGTACGTTCTTAGTTACAATAAGTATCGATACTATAATCGATAATCATGTCCATCGATAGACTATCCTCTATTGACAACACTATTGGCAACTGCAACGCAGTTAGTCGCTCGGTTAGATTGTAGAAACTGGTTTGGCGCGGGGTCTGTATATACGGATGTTGTTTTGTGTTTAGGTTTTTAGTCTTTACCTCTAGCTGGACTGGAAATTATTCGCCCTTATTCTTTGTAGTACTATAGCTTTTTGACTTTAAAATTCAAACTCTGACTTTAAATTTCTTTTTAGATTTGTCTTTGAGTCTACAAATTATTACCATTCTTTAAGACGATACATGCATGCAATGGGTTCGCGTTATTGAAATACCTACTCATAAAATATTTTATGTTTATTTCAATTTATATGTTAAGGTCAAACAAAATGTCAGTCTTTGAAGTTATTTTACCCTTTAATTACAAAGTTGACAACTTTGTCAAAGTCCACATAAAGAAAAAGTTACGCTAAATATCCTAAAAATTACTCTGAATATCTTGGCCTATTTCTGTATTTATACAGTCTATAAGGTAAGGCTTTTGGGACGTGACTTTTTAAACTTTTATATTACTAACTAAGGTTTCTTTCTGGTTGAAAAATTTCCAAGTTTTTACTCTGCAACTTGGGACATTGACAGGGAGAGAATTTACGAGTATTCCCTCTACACCAATAAAGGGGATGAGCTGAAAAATTTCAGTTACGAAATTTTATATAGAGTTTTGTAAATGTTTATTGACTCTTTTATCAACAGTTGAGTTTGAGAAAGTTCTGGAATCGGGAATGATATTTGACGGTTGATTTTCTTGCTTGTTCATCTCATTTTGTATTTATTTGGTCTTGCTTTTGGAGACGCTGCTGGTGGAAACTGTAAACATGTTTTTGAATTAAAATATTTTGGATATTACATGGAATAAAGATGACGTACCTCATCCCATTCGCTCAACATCAACACTGAGAGTAAGTAATATCTTGCTTGATAAATTTAATCAAGGTTAGACATCAATCCTCTTGAATATTAATGAATTAATAACCCAATAGAGTGGATTGCTTCTCTTGACTTAGTAAATTTTGGAGAAGCATTATTATCTTTCCATAGTAAACTTGTCATAGCTCTTAAATTTTTTTTATATTTTTGATAATCTCGCAAAATTTCATATTTGCGTTCTCTTCTTTATTATCCTAAACCTCTTTTTTGGCTCAGTGTTTTATGACACTATGATATTTTCCATTAGTAGTATTCGTCATGTAAAATAGAACTAACCCTGCCGATACATTTTTATAGGCGTGGGAACATTTTAAAGCGTAGTTTTTGAAACGCTTCGCCAACAATTCGAGATGTGAAACGGTCGTTAAGTAGTTATTGACAGATTTCCTTTATTTTTCAAATTATCACCATATAAGATTTCTCACGATAAATTTTCCTTGTCATGTAATCGGAGGGTATCGTATTTATAAGTAATGCGCAGCTTTTTACCTTAGTATCAGAGATAATATAGCTAGTGACTCGACAAATAATCGTTTGTGCTCTTAATAATAATAATATCCACCAACCGATTCCGGCTAAGGCGGCCAATCTCAACGATTAGGTACTTACGCAGGATATATTATAGTGCTCAAGTGTATACGCAAACACAAGTGCACTCTCTATTCCCTTGCCCTCATAATCCGATGGGACACCAGTATGACACGACCGGAGGGGAGAGGGGTCGGGAGCAAGTACCTCGGTTTAACGTGCTTTGCGAGGCACGGGGGTACAAGACCGCCGTACAGGATAGATAGATAGATAGATAAAACGTTTATTTGTACTGCTGCATATACACACATTAAGATAAAACAAATCGGATCGCACCCGAAACCCCAAGCACAGCCTTTGAAGTGCGACCGACTACCCACTGCGCCCACGAAGCAGTCTTGTGCTTTTAACTGAGATAATAGATATCAAGGCAGAAGAAGTTATGGCCATTTATAGTATTAAATTCAAGTCCTACTTATCTGCTACTAAAACCATCATATTTCGTCAAAACGAACAAATATCATAATCATCCTCATCAACATTTTTAAATGCAAAAAAAACGTGTTACAGCACGAAATCGGTCCACAAAATACACAAAAGATATAAAATAAAAAGCAGTAACAGACAACACTTAAAAGAGTCGTAACATATTTACAGACAGTACCATCTTCTCATTACGAACATTCTCTAAAGTATTTACAAAGAGTACCCAGACAGAGATCAACAAAGTCTCACTGTTTTATGAGGTAGAAAATTTTAACTCCATCCCATACTTTGCTTTACGATAATAAAGCCATTTATTACACATGTAAAACTGGGATTGCAAAGTCTAGTTCCGTACCGCTAGGAACTTACTACTCTCAGATGTTGGAGTAAAGAAAATAAAGATGGTGAGAAAGGTCTAGCTTTCTTGATTCGGTTCCAAATTAAAATAAAAGTTAAAATATGAAGAGAGGTTTAGATGGAAGGAGGGAACTACAAAAGTAAAAGCTTGTCATAATTTCTGTAGCACTTAGGCGAGTTTGGGAGAAAGCATGAATTGGAAGGAAAACTTTTGTAAATTTACTGACGCGAACTAGATTTTTGTTAGCCGTAAAAATATCTTTCAGAGATTGTATACGTTAAAAGATAGAGGGCATTAAAAAACTCGACAAATCAGATCTCTCAAATAGCAGTAGTCACGATACCCTACGATATACGAGTACCCTTAAACCGATAATCATTAAAACAAACACGGCTTAAACTGGAGAATTCTTCCTATTAAGCCACAGCACCCTGTTCAGAGCAAACATGCCTGTAATATAGATACTCAAAAATTTCAAAATCATTTTTGTCTCAAAAGTGTGGGTGTATTTATGTTGCTAGGATACTGTTATGCACACTAGGGAAATAATAAAGAATTGAGTATTGAAAATTAAATAATATTTGCCGAGGCGAACGGAAACAGTATTCGTTGTGTTGCCATGCTATTAAACTTATCAATACTCTTGTTTGTTTTGGAATAGATACGATTGGTGGCGTGACAGATTAACACAGTGTCGATGTTATTATCTAGAGTATACAAACAAGTTAGTATATTCGCGTTCACTAATCTACGCCTACTTTTATAATAATTTAAATAAAAATGCCCTATGAATAATCTTATGAAGCTTGAGGTTATATGTTATCATCAACAATGCGTTTAGGAAGAAAAATATTATCAATAAACGTATCATCTACGTACTAAACCACAGTATCTTCCAGTACATTTACGGTAGTTACCGTATTACCGTGTGTCGACATTCATACAACACAACCATTAAATATATCATGTTTTAGAATTGCCACCTCTAAATTCCAAACTTGCAACCAAGTCCCGGTGCACTGAAGATGTTTGTTTGCAACTGACGTTAATCTCAACGCCGCGTCTGTGGTAATGATATTGCAAATTGCATTACGACTGCAATGTTTGTTCTTTATATTCATAACTTTGGATTTATTGTGCCGTATAAATTTGTGGGAGCTCGAATAAATTCAGCTTTTTGTTATGAACTTTTGCTAGGAAGTTTAAGTTTGATATCTTCGCGTTGAAATTTTAAAGGCGCATTTTGAAGGTGTGTTTGACCATTGTTCCTTTCGTCTTTTAATAATGTGTGTTTCTAAAAGTTTTTTGTAATAAATGTCTTTTGATGTTTAATTTTTGAGCTTTCGTGCACCGGTTTCTTTAGATCTATATTATCTACATTTTCTCTAAAACATTATCTTCAAAAATATTCTAGTCCTTTCCTACTATTACTACTACTATTGCTCTATGTCGAATTCATAAGTAAATAAAAAAAACTTCTGAAATTTCAATCATCTTACCAAATTAACTTTATTAAATGTCAATTTTAAGTAGAACATACTTAAATTACTTTTTTTTAAATAGATAAAGACGATAAGACTGTATGTTTATTTTTATGTAATAGGTAGGCAGACGAACAGACGGATCACCTGATGGTAAGCAATTGCCGCCGCCCATAGACACCCGAGACACCAGTGGAAATTCATTTGAAAAAATGAAGCAGTTTCGAGATCTGATCTCGTATGAAAGTTGGCGTAAATTCCATACAGACAGTTAACACAATAATAATGCAAGACATTATTTGTATAGGAATCGATAAGAAACAGACGACGCAGCCAGACCAAAGGTGCATCGGACCCATAAAAGTGCAAGCCGCGTAGGGCTGCCAAATGTACTCAGTCAGCGATAAAATAAAGAGGACGTCATAGCTTGACGTAGTATCTGAAGAGTTTCTTCTGATGAAGTTGAGCTTTGTGAGTTTTAGTAGGACTTTCATTATTCTGGTACCCATAACACAAACGCATAAACTTCCTTTGATGAGTTCACGTTTATAAATGTGATTTTACCTGATTTATGAAAAATTATATAAATTAATGGTTAAAAAAGTTTGAAAGACTATTTATATTTCTATTTGTACCATTACAATTCTATTTACAATGAAGCTAACTAAATAATAAATAAATATATGTCATTCAATTATATAAGTTAAAATTGTCCATCTAATATTTCTACAATCAGAACTGCATGAACAGATTTCTTGTATCTCTAGTTATCAAAAAATATTTCCAGTTATTGTTAATGGCAACCCTAAGACCGTCCGATGCATTATATTTTCTACGTAAATATAAAGTGTAACTGAAAGAGACATAACACGTTGTCCAAGACAAATTCAATTTGGGTACTGAGTAAACAGATACAGAAGTGACTTTAGAAATGTTCTATAAACGTCTATTTTTGGCGAATAAACGCATTTTGCGCACGCAAAAAATCATCTTTCCGAAAATTCTGTGATTATTGTTTTAATAACCCTCACTTGCTCTATGCTTCATATTTAGTATTTATTACTTGATAAAAAGAAGTATAAGTACTCGAAGCTTACTTCTTAGTTTTTTCTTGCTAGATTTAATTTAAGAGATAACTAAATAAAATCGATAAAATAAATAAAATCAATCTTATACCAACACATGCTCACGCGAGAAATGTTACGAAGTGTAAAATAATTTAATTACACTTAACGTGAAACCGTGGAAAGAAAAGGAACAAAAAACAATTTCCTTATAAAAAGTCAAACGCTTAGCTATTGATATTATGCATATCTGTTACCATTACATATTCATACCGAACAGACACGCCTGCAATAGTTCCCAAGGAAAAACGCCAACAAACTAGCAACAGTACAAAAGAAAACCAGGAGCTATGAAGCAGAAGAAACGCGGCCTTTTCCAGTTGACATTGCCGATCAAGTCAAGTCGCATGGTTTGATCTACGCTGCGATAGAACATTCAATAAACATTGTCTGGTGGGGCATAAAAAACAACCATTGGTAGGCTGCGCGCATAGCCCTGCTTGTACGTGATTCGGACACAAATTAGTTTGGCGCAGAGTGGACGTTGATGGCTGAGGGCATGACGTGCCTAATGGGATTTTGTCTTGAAAAAGTTAAGGTAAAAAATAAATTCTTTTTGCAGTTATTTGATTTGTAATTAGTGCAGTTGTATAATTCTTTGTTGCGTCGTGGGGTCCCAAGACAAAATGTACACTAAACCGGGTCTACTTTATTATAGAAAAATTTAAAAAAAATGTGATGCTGGCTTTTTTTGATTGATGATAATCATCGGGATTCCCGCTACAATTAGAAAATATCCTACTATTGTCCTTTATTATTAAAACAATTATTTTCCTACTTAAAGCCTTTACGCTCTCAAAATTGTAAAAGCATTGCATTTGAATGTCTAAAACTGCAGTTGGAGCAGGATTCTAAAATTTTAAACTCGCACATAAAGATCATTACATAAAACGCAAAAGTTAGACACCAAGGAGCGTACGCCCCGCAAATTCCTTCAAGCACCAAAACGTGCACGGTTTAATGGATATGTCCGTTCTCTTTTTAGTATTCTATGACGAACTTCGAAGGCAAGAGCCGTCCCACTAGAATACATTATATTCAGGAAATCACGATCCAGTCTAGTATCCAATTTATCTTCCAAAATCATAAATTCTGCTGTAATGATATTTTGCATCCGCCATATCGATGTGCGTTTATTTAGTGCACCATTTTTAAGGTAGAATGTTGGAGGGTGCGTATATTTTGACCAGTCTTTCTTTGCTTGGTATTTGACTTTACAATGGGGACAATTTAAAGGTTATTTATAGATTTATTTGTTTGCTAGTAAAAACTGGCCAAGCAAGGTTTTTATGGGTATTTTGTTCTTTATTTATTTATAAGTTGGTTGATGTTTATTATGTACAATTTTTCGTTTTGATATCTTATAATTTAATTTCGTTGGATCCATAGCCAGCCAAAACTATAGAATCTAGTATTTTGTTTCATTTTCCAAGGATTAATACAACCAACTCTACCAATGTTACCTGAATTTTGAAGAGCATTTGTTTAGTGCAATAGCGCAATCTTTTGATTTTCAATAATAATTGTGATGAATTTAAGACATTAACAGTAAAAATCGCTGTGTTTGATTGAACCCGTAATAAAAGTTAGCTAAGACAAATACTCTGTTTTAAGATCATCTACATCAGGGTCATTTCACTAAGTACTTTTTCCCTCAGTATGGGAAAAATAGTTTTCGTTGGTTCTGCGCCCGATCTCACTCCGCTGGTGTCACGCTGGTGTCCCATCGGAATATGAGAGTAAGAGAATAGAGGGTGCTTTTGTGTTTGCCATACACTTAATATATCCTACGTAAGTGGCTGATCGTTGAGATTAGCCGCCTTAGCCGAAATCGGTTGAAGGATATTATTATTTATTTATACTGTACTAATATCTAATGGGAATAGAGAAAAGTACGTAGAAAATCTAGTTTTGTCACCTCAAGCTAAGTGGCTAATAATCGATAATTGTCAAGTTGCGGGTACGGTTCCCGGTTGAAGCACGTTTCTAACTTGACCTACTAAGAACTGGATTATGCATGTACTTAGTTTATCGTAACTTAAATAGGGGTTTGCTTGAGTTAGCTTTCTGCTCAACTTTCGATTGAAACCAAGAGGTTATATTGGTTTGAAAAAAACGAATAGCTTTTATTTTAAATATTACTCTAATGAAATAAATATATGACTTCTTAGTTAGGTACAACTAAAAAATCTTCTACCGGTACTTGGACAAGTGCTCACACACAAGTTTCTTCTCCACAAAACCGAAGAAGAATTAGTCCTAGGACCAATAACTTAATATGTGGTTATAACTCTTGGATACCACTGAGACTTTTTGACAGAAAAACTCAGGTACTAAAAGGTAAAGGTTTTTTTCTAGACACAATAAGATGCACAACTCCTTTAATATGCAGTAAGCCACCATACTAACATTTTATTTTGTTATAAGACTGTATTTTAAATAGAGATCAGATTTTTTTTGTATTTCTGATGCAAAAAAAAAATATATCTTGTAAATCACCCTTTTTAACTTAACAGAATTGACGTTTTTATCAATAACATTTTTTTTAATTAAAAATACTTTTTTCTGAAAAACTATCCTACACGTTTCTGAGTGTTGTCCAATAAAGCACAGTTAATTATGGAGTGGTAGCATTAATAGTTACTTTACAAATAAAAAAAAGTTAGTATGAAAAATTCAATTTTCAAGAAAATCGCCCCACAAAACGGCAATTTCATAATTAAAAACATAATATTTATGCATGTAAGTATATATTTGTAATTCCTCTATTAACAGATATCAGGACCATGGTATGAGTTGGTTGTATGGATTTATTTATTTTTATAAATAATAACTTTTGTTTTTTGTCATTGTTTAATGATGGTTTTTTTTTTGTTTTAGGTAAGCCCTTATGAAAACACATGTTATGTAAGTCCAATTTGCCTAACTCTACAAGTGCAAGTTTTACCTTCAAGTAACACTGTATAGTGCATCAAAAGTGGAACCAGTATAAAGACATCATCGTCATCATCATCATCAGCCTATTTAAGTCCCCACTGCTGGGGTACGGGCCTCCCTCAATCACATGAGGGGTAATTGCCATACTCACCACGCTTGGCAGACGGGTTGGCGAGGGTTTTGATATAAATGCAGAGTTTTCCTTCTCTGGGTGCTGATGATCATGCCAGCAGCTTTACCTTAGTCGCCTTTTACGACACCTCGGTAAGAGAGAGGGTGGCCTATTCTATAGTATAAAGACATAATAATATCAATAATCCTGAGGTAATATAAAATCGACGAGAGAAATTTTGTAACACATCTGCTTAACAACTTTCGTATCAATTGTGCTAACTTAGAGAGAATTATTCTACTATTTTTTTTATATATGAGAGGTGGCAGACGAGCAGACGGTACACCTGATGGTAAGCAATTCCGCCGCCCATGGACACCCGCAACACCAGTGTAGTCACAAGTGCGTAGCCAACCTTTTCTCCTTCCCCTGGGCCTCCGGTAACCTCACTCACATGGCGAAACACAGCGCAGGTGCTATTTCACGCCGGTCTTCTTCACAGAAGACCACATCACATCACATCACGTGGTATCACATCGGTCGAGCCGGCCCATTCATGCCTAAGCGTGGCTCTCTCACATTTAAAGTTACTAGTTACTAGTACTTAAGTTGTGTTTTTGTATACGTAATTCTTACCAAAGGATTTATAATATAAAACAGTAAATTACAAAGGCTATTTAGTTAAGTCTAACTTTATAGAATTCAATAGAACAAAACAGTCAATTTGAGTTTAGAAATTATACAATGCTTAACTTCAGATTTAGGTACAAAGCACTCGGACCTCCAATTATACCTTTTATCATTGCTTAGTAAAGTTTTAGCTTTACCAATAGTGATAGGCATTTTATCGATAGATTTTAAAAAAGGCATACATTTTAAAGACACGTATTTAACGCGGCGACAAACGAATCTAGGTTAAAAATAAAAATGAAAATGAAAAACCTACAGTGAAGGATGGTTTTAAGCCGATTTAATAAATAGATTTCATGTAACACAAAAGACCTTAGCACGTAAATATTTTTTATCGTGTTTTTGACCGTGACTTTTTTAATACTTGAGAAACTTCGCAAGGTATTATAGTAATGAAGATAAACCCGTACGAAAATGATCAGCTGATTGATGTGATTTATTAATTGATACTATGTTCCATTGATAAAATGTTTGTTTTCATTAGTTTGATGCCTTCGAGAAGTTTATCACTATTAAAAAAGTCAGTGTATAAACTAGTATTATTTAATCTATGTAATGCACAAGTACATGCGATTACATGCGCTGGATATTAAATCACTTGGTGTCAGTAGCATCGTAAAAAATAATACGGAAGTTCATGATTGACATACTATGATAGCAACGTTAAAGGCATTCAAACCATCAATATTATGAGTACTGGGAATCATATAGTTTTATTACACTGTAGGAATAAAAATAAAAACCTTCTTTAAATATACCTTGTCTTCGGGATATTAATAATAATTATACGTAATAATATACTTTTCACCTTGTATAAATGAAGCAGACATGGCATTGGTTTCAATACCTATCGGTGAGACAATACGATTCTCTGCATAGTTTTGACATAAAAAAAGTAAAAAAAACTTTAACCACGTGTTCTACCAACCATTCTGAACAGCTTTTTTGTTCTATGACTTCTCGAAATTAGTCGAAAACTTTTTGACTCCCCTTACAAAATGACCAAGTCACGTGACCGACTTTGTGTGAGAATTTGAATTTTTTTTAAAGGATTTCAAAAAAGCCATACAACAAAAATGTACTGTATGTAACAGATACAACCTGTATATACTGTCCCACTGCAGGGCAAAGGCCTCCATCATAGAAATCAATTCATGGCTACTATGATGGGGCTAGGCTTGTTCGAAAAATTCGAAATATGCCTTTGCTTGGCCCGGGAATCGAACCCCGGACCCCGAGATCACGGCCCGGTACTTAAACCACTAGACCAACGGGGGGCGTTTTGACATATGTAATGCCAATTATCGATACATCTGCAACATCACTAACTGCTCAGTTACAATGTTTCAAGTTATTGAGCCTACGGTTTGACATTCAACGAATTGAACATTACGATAACAGCCCTTGAGTTTGTAGTCGAAGAACTAATATACCGTAGGGCTTGTTATTCTTTCGTTACGAAAAAAAACCTATTTAATTGAATCAGTAATTAAAAAAGTTTCGGTGAAAGCTTCTTCAAATGACGAACTAAAAAAGGAAAGCAAATTTTAGTGAATAAGATATTTCTTTTTGCCACTGTTTAAAATTTAGAGGTAACTAGGTATCGTCATTTAGTTGAAATTATTTACTAACAACTTTAAATTTGATTGGCCTTATTATTGTAATTGACCTAAGTCACGGCTTATTTAAACTATTAAGTAACACGTAAGTTAAAATCATAAAAAAATCCGTTGTACATTCAACGTACATCGTTTTGTGACTTTAAATTTTCAACAGTGTCAAACTTGACTTTATGACAAGATGTTTAACAGCGCCATTTCGCCTTTAGCAACCGCACGCGCAACTCAAAACAAAAACTAGACAAAATGGCTGATAGTTGCCCAACCGAACGCTGCAGGCCAACCACGCCCTTACGGAGAGACCATTATACCTCATCAAAGGGCTCGTATAAAACGTCTATTTAAAAAACTATTACGTTATCCCTTCATATTGATTTGTGACAGTTGCCGGTTTGTGTGAAAAGATGTGGCGTATTAAAGCAACAATCTTGTGATTGAATGATTATCATTGTAAAAATGCTTTATATAATCCAAATGGAGTGGGATTGCCTAAGATACCTGGCACCAGCTGGATGAAAGTAACCAAGATTGGATTATTCAATGAGCCAAACAAATGGGAAAAATGTATACCCAACAGTGGGCTGCGTCAGATTGACAAGGATAAAGATTTAAGTCCTCCCGCCGATATGACCAAGGCTAAAGATATTGGTGATGTATGTAAAATAAATCGTGACCAAGAGCTTATACCTTGCACCAAAACAAAAACCCATAATACACAAGTAGAAGTAACATAAATTACTATAACGCCCTCGGCGAAAGATAGACAGAACTGCCAAGGTCGAGACCCACTCATGTTTAATAGTGGTATAAAATTTATAACTATCATACTTATAATTTCAACCAGTACACAGTTAGTAATGCGTTTTGGTAACGTTCACAAAAACAAGTTTCATAGTTAAAATTGTATTCAAAATTTGGAGCATGTTTTTTATGTCGTACGTCGATTTTCTTCTAAAAATTATAAAAATATTAAAGCACAGAAAAAAACAGTAAAGACTAATTACATTTGCACCAGTAAACTTGACAGATAGCTAACTTCATAAAATCGTAATCTCACAGCTAACATTTCACTCAACACAGATCACCACAAATCGACTTACAAAAATGGCCTTTAACATTGTGGGAAACATAACTCATACAATGAACTATATTCAGAACATCTCATCCCACGTCTACTTTGCTAACGGTACAGGCAGTAATCACGTGTGAGGGTAATCATTCCGTTTGGATTTTTTTTCTCCATTCACTTGTGAGCAGGTTGTTTGTAATGAAACCCTAGAATCGTGAGTGTTAGCGGATTGGTCAAAATAATATCGGATATCGTATTTCTGCCGCATGCGGGATAGTCTTTAGGCAAAGAATACTGCAGAGTGTGTGGCCAAAATTAAGAAGGCAAGTGATAAATCGAGAATGATAGACAAATATGACGCCTTTTCAAACATTGTACGAAATCGGCTGATGATTAAAATAAAAAGCTTATAATATTAATAGTGCCAGTAAGTGAAGGACGGAACTTTAAATCTGTGCGAAAAGAAGAACCTGTATGGGTGTCAGTAAGAAAAATGACGGAAGTGTTTTAAAATGATAATGATTGAAATTGTTAAAATGAAGTGTTTCTCTTAAAAGGGTAGCCGTTAATTAAAGAATACATTTCAACAAAATATTTGTCACTATAGTATGCTTACTTTATCAAGTCTTTTTCGGACTAGGATTTTACCCTATGATGAGTAATAATAGACTCTCAATGGTAGTTTAGCACTATTTAAATCTGTCCTAAATAAAATTTGAAAAAAATTACGAAAATCAGGTTTATACTACTAATTATTGACCAAAAAACTTTCTGAAAAACATTGTTTAAATTATAACAAAGAAAAACATTTTGGGTAAGCAGAACATTAAACAGGAAAGCCATTCTACCACAGAATCAATTTAATTTCGACAAGTAAAGATTTCTTCTTGAAAGTCGGCTTAAATTTTGAACTTCAAACTTAAGTGGACTAAAACCTTCTGATTCATGACTCGAAATAAATCAACTTCTCCGAAATTGTTCAATCGAAATTTACCAAAAATATTATTTACTTCTGTTGTTGTTCCAGTGATTTGTATTTGTAACCTCTTGACGTTGATTCATTTCACCTTTACGGTTTATGTGTAATATCTCTGAGTTATTGTCTACTTCACTCAGTATTGCTTCCTGTCTGATGTCGAAAAAGGTTATATTGAGAGTTTATGATGGGCAGAGCGATTTGGTACTGTTTACTTTTAAACAATTTCTTTCTCGGACAAAAAGTTGCACTTTTTTATCAGAATGCTGCAAAGTATATTTAGATGAGTAAGTAGTTTATATTTCGGTAATTTAAAATAAGTCAATGTTTTTATGCCACCATCTGAGGCATAATATTTTCTGGTTGAAATGGCTTTACTAGCCAAATCGATAGATTTATAATTCCTATTTTTTATTGTAGCTATTATAAAGTTAAAGTATTAACAAGGTCGTTGACTCAGTGGTAAAACCCTGCTATTATAAATGTATGTGCATCAGTGATGCTCCCACTTTTAAAAGGCTGGCTAACATTAAATAAATTAATAATACTATTTAAGTTGTTTTCTGAGTCAATTTGAGATGTTACTCTTCGTAAATTGACTCGATCAGATTATTCAAACAATGTTTTTAAAACAGTAGAAGGAAGAAGCTTTTAGAAAACTTTTTCCACAGGAAATTTTATAAAAATTGAGAAGAAAACTTTATTAAGAAATATATTTTGCTGCATTCACAGGTATCTTATTCGTTCGTTATATTTTAGTGCTTCTATTTGGTTTGTTAGATTGACCAAAATGCTATTTTCTTTTCTTCCGACCTAATTTTCTTCTGTGGTCTCGAACAAACATTAGCTTTGATTGGACGGTAACTGTATTAAAGTGAAAATAGAGAGCTCTTTAAACTTTAGGAAATTGGTGTTGCAGTTGAAAATTATTGCAAAGTAGTTCAAAATGCAATGACCTCTACTTATTTTGAAATTGTTATTGACTCTTGGGTACTTCGAATATTATAAATATTGGAATCCAAATGCAAAGAGCGTTCTTTGAAGGCAAAGTTTATTTTAGTGTTAGCTTAAACTTTAACTTCTAGTGCTTTTAGTTTGAATGTATTCTATTCTTTGAAATGTTTAGTTGTTATAGCTAACAAGTTTGAATCAATAAATATTTATCTCAGCGGGTAATTCCCGCTTGCATCCAAGCCTTCCGCTCTAGAGGTACGCTCAGACCATGATCCGGGAATTGGGGAGTCTGGAAATCACTATGAAGCGACTGCCGTCTGAAAATTAATCAGTAATGAAAAATCCAGACATTACCTTTCAAATCTTATTCTCTAAACTACCGTCGCTCTAAGTCTCAGTTTTAATAAATATAAGTATCTTAATTTTGATAGTTGTATTGAAACATATTATGCATATATGTTTATAATATTGATGTCGCAGAATCTGAACTCTACAGAAAGAATCATAAAAAATGTGGGTCACAAATCGGTTTGGTTAAAAAGAAAACTCGACCCAGGACTGCACTAAATGACCCATGAGTAAGTTCGTTGTAAACCACAACCAATGATACATTTCGGTAAACCGTCAAGTCCGAAATTTTTCGAGAGTCCGTCTAACCGCAGTACGTGAGGTCACACTCATTCCCACAACAATAGCACACTGATTTATTTTTTATATTGTTCTTGTAATAATCAAAATTTTAAGTTTGCCTTTGAAATCATAGAGCGAAACAATCGGGCCAAGGCTCTCGGGTATGTAACATCACGTATTCTTTACTAAAGGATTTTTTACGTTTCTTGTTATAAATCTCGTAAGTATTTTGTATTCTGCCTGAGCACAGTTTCAATACAGGATATTGAATGAATTACCTGTTTAGAATGGTTCTAGCATTTGCTGAGTAAGAACCAAACCTCTCCTATAGAATGATTTTGTTTTATTTTTCTCACAAGATTTATTCTGCTATTAAATATTAGGCTATAAAGTTATAAAAAATGAATTATGATTTAAAAATTATGATAACCTCAGATAGTTAACTGAACCGAATATTTGAAATGTTTTTTATTTATTTTATTTGCATTCACATTTTGTGTAAATGTTATTTAAGGTGACGGGTAGGGCACACTAGCGACGCTAATTGATTTTAATTTTTAGCTACTAAACCGGATCTATGTTAAACAATTTCGGGGTTACAACCTCCCGGCAAACGCTTATATGTACTATTTATTAAATAACCATGCACAAATGTTGGGTCCGTTTTTGTACGCGAAAAATTGATTCACGCTAAAAGTGGCCGCTTTAGGCGGTAATACCCGTTACCTTAAAGATAGCACAAGCTAATTTAAGAAGAACAAATTCAAATGAACTGATTTATACTCGAGTTAAATCATTTACAGTATTAAATCCAGAAACTTCAATATTCAGAATGTATTGTGTTTAAGTGTTAAATCTATGTAAATTCATTCTTAGCTGGTTATCTTAGCTACTTTGTTTATACATACATACGTAACCGAATGAGCATTTGTTTCTGAGAACCTACCACTTCATTATTTATGTATGTTTATTACAGTATGGATGCAGTATCACTAGTCGCTTAAAATTGAGATGTTAACTAATGTATTTTCTGCACTATGGTCAAATGTTATATAAGTTCGTATTCATTTTTATTGTTCATATGAACTTATTATGTACTTTGATAAGTGAGTAATACCGGCACTAATATGGTACCTTGCAGTACTCATTACTAGTGCAGAATAATTTATCAAGCTTGCTCTTCAATTCATAATCTCAATACAAATATCGTAAATTTCCCTCATAACGTCAAACGTACAAGCACCCAAAGGGGAAACCATCAATTCAGCATGGCAAGTCAGATAGTGTTTATAAATCTATTTTATCAATGTCACAGTTCGTTCCCAACCAGACGACGTTGGTTTATCGTTGAACAGAGACCTCCCCCAATTGAATAGGAAGTGCGGACCATTAACTCACCACAAAAGCAGAAAGCACGACCTGATATTGTGTACCTAGATGATGTATTTATTGCCACGGACTTCTTCATCAACATTTAGTTTTCCTTTGAACAGTCAAATGTGTGATCTAAAAATGGTATCGGCCATAATAGTTAACCGCAGACGCCACGCACTCTATAAATTATTGATCATATATCATCAAGTCGGTACCACTATTATAAATGCAGTCTACTTTATCAGGGTAGCACTGAATCCTTATTTCCTAATGCATAAAGATTAAAATTGAATAAACAGGCTGTAATGGCATGATGTTTTGGTGAAACAATAATAATCCAATGCCGGATTTGGTGATCCCAAATTTGTATACAAATATACAATTGGTTATCGACCCAACTATGTCATCGTTAGATACATCGTAATGTGTATGATAATTTTAGTGTGTCAGTAATTAATATCAAATGGTAGTTGGTTTTAATTTGTTGTAGGTTAATAGGTGTATTTTATTTATTACTATTCAATAAAAAGTCTGTAATGCTTTTAAATATCTTTTGGTTTTCATTTTCTTTAATTCTTAGAACCATTCAAATGAAAAGTGTGATTTGCATGCTTTTATGCATCAATAGTAGCAGTTTAGTGAAGAATCTTCTTAATGTTATTTGTAAAATAATTAACATGCTTATTTAAAAACTATAAAGATTTGATTACGAATTCTATGACCCTGCAGGTAGACCAAACATTTTGATATTTATTCATAAACTAATATAATACAGAATTGGCTTAAACACAGTCATTGACAATAGAAACCTAGTCAGTAAGGTTTGTAATAATATAGGTTAGTTAAAATTCAGGTCATGTGCGTGTGTGAGTAGACGATTATGGGGAAAAGGGGTCAAAATGGTCGTATCTTTAGAAAAGGTCGTACTGTGTACCGTAGTCGTGACTGTGGCTGGCTATAAGGCACAAGGATAGGCACGTGGAAACCATCGACTGTTGAACTCGATAATTTTTCGACGACATTTATTTAGACTACATTTAATAGTTTTTTTGCTTATTTGTTTAAAGAGAGGATAATTATTTTTCTTAAAATCAGTTATAGTATCAGCCTATATACTGTCCCACAGCAGCTTTACCCTGCCTTTATCTTAGAAATCAACTCATCGCTACTATGAAGTTCAGTTAATTTAAGTAAATAAATCCTTTACTGAAAATCGTCATTAAAGGTAAGAATAAATTTTAATCCTTAAAATTTAAATAATATGAAGGATGAAGACAAGTAAGGACAAAAAATGTTAGCCCCAAATATCATAACAGTTCATTAACACTTTACAAATATTCATGTCCATGTTGCGATCGGAATCGTTTACCATTAAGTGATACGTCTCCTTGTCTGCCAACTATATAAAAAAGGATTCTAAAAAAATATAATAAATAACAATAAACAAATAAATAAACAAATAAGCGACGTGTTCTTTGCTTACCATCAAAACAGATGTGTAAAAAATAGGTAATCATTGCATCAATATTTTCCTGTAGCATTTTTATACAAGCCGTAAAATGTATACAGTATGTAAAACCACTTGTTATTCGTAAGTTATCGTAACATAAATATTACAAAATCTCCTCCCAAGAATGCTTGAATAAACATATCCAGCAATAAAATCAGTAAACAAGTAATAAAATGAATCTAGAATCTACCCGCACATCCCTACTGTCGCAAAATCCTTGACTTATACGCAATTTATATTCACTTCCTTATGCCAGTATAAGCTACAGCCTTTTCTCTAGGCTCCTACTTAGCATATAGCGCGTCAACACTTCGAGACATTTAAATTTTACACAACCCCATACCTTCTGATCCCGTATCCTTTTACATTTTTCGCTTCACACCTGCAGTTGCTATTTTTATTATAAAAGTTCTTATGAATAAGATTAAAGATATTTAAAAAAAGGCTTTAAAGATATTAACAACAAGAAAAACATTGCAAATGACACTTTCACAAGAAAATAGCGTGTCATACATATCACATCGTATAATGGATGTTTAATGGACGATACATCAATCTATGCTCCAGAATAAATAACCAAGCATTTTTTTTGTATTTCTAACCCAACAAGAATGTTTGTTTCCATCGAAGATACTAAAGAAAATGTTAAGTAATTATTTAAAGACCTAATATTGGAAAGAGAAGCAAACAATCTCGATGACACTGAGGGTCGACACCTAGAACTCAATTTACGATAAGTTAATATTAACAGAAATTTCTCACAAAGGCCCGGAGACCGACTTAATAAAGCGCAAGATGTCGACGAAAAATTCCAATATCTATTTTCAAACGAACCCGATCAAATTGCTTCAGTAATAAGGGTCTGTTTTAATAAAAAAAAGTTTCATTTCGACAATTGTTACTCATTATCTCCAAACACAAAAGGTACCAACTTCATCTAGCAGGCCTCACTTGAACATCACAAAGAGCGAAGGTATAATCGTCTGCCCGAATATAATCTTTTGTTCCCCATTAAAAGGCTTGGAGATGTCCAACATCTTCATTAATATTTCCTCCCTTTCAGCGGAGTCTTGTGTGATAAGGAATAAACACATTTAGCTTGGAGTTTACAAGTCTTTTGAGATCTGTTGACTTTTTCTCTAGTTTTTCATATTGTAGCATTGCAATATTCGAAAATGAAATAACCAAAAATTAGAAACAACTTCAGAATATTTAAGAAAATTAAATCCTAATTAAGAAATTGTAACAAATCGTGTGATTACCTGTATCTGTAACTAAGTACATAATGATGATGATGATTATTGAAATAGTTCAAGCAAAGTAATGTACTGAAACAATATCCACATACACAATAAAAAAATTCTTTGACGTCTAGTTCAGTTCTTTACCTAGTGTTTTAAATCTTTTAAAACTTGATAGAAATTCGTAGTCAAAGTGTACATGATAAAGTTTCTTGTTTGTTCCTCTTTCGCGGATGAACTACTTCAACCGACAAGCGTTATGAAATTTCGTACACACGTAGATACAGTCTTAGTTTGCTATTTAATATAGGCTTCAAACTTTAGTACTTTGAATATATAGTACGAAAGTATGTCCAATCCTTTGGTTAAATAAAGTCCCTCTAGATACTGTCGCAATGGCGCAGTGTCTAGTTCGCATTTTAAGCGACAGCTGCGCATAGAGCTCTGGGTTCGATTCCATTGTCAGATCAAAATTTCTCTGCACGAAGCTGCTGAGTCTGGAAGTTGGGATCCACATAGAGTATATGTTGCACAAAAACAAAATATAGGTACTATAGATACTCTTTATTGGCCAAAATTTTACATAAATGAATGCTATGGTCACTGGTAAATACAATCTCGGCGGTCTATATTAAAGTTAGTTTTACCTCTTGTAGTGATTTTTCCCAGACAACAATGTACCCTAGTTCCTCGGAAAGCACGCATAAACCATTGCGTTAGCCTTGCTCCCAATCCCTCTCCTGTCATGTCACATCGGTGTCCCATCGAAATATGAGAGTTAAAGAATATAGGGTACACACACTGTCTGCACACATAATATGAAATAACATTATGTCCTAGTTTATTGGCTGATCGTTAAGATAAGCTGCCATAGTTGATATGTAGGTAGGAACACATTAATTATTCTTTTGAAGTCAAAAATTAACAATGATTTTAAATAATGAAAGCGTTTGATGAATTGCATTGCTGTTAAAGCAAATAATGTATTATTAGGAACGCCGCAAACATTTAAAATGAAAATGATAGCTTACCCGAGTTCTAGGAAAACCTGTCGATGATAGTGGATATGGTAGACATTTATATGTTGAAGGCTGGTAAATGTTCAAAGCACGTCAATTTGGAAAAGAAGCAAATCATTAAATAAGTTTACTACATTGATGTCATGAGCTGAATTGTAGATAAATTATTAGTGACGTAACTCATATTCGAGAGATATTCAAAGAATAAAACAAAAGTTGGAGGTATTACAGCAAACCCACTATGCACACGAATTTAAACTTTAGCGTATCGACGTTATTGCAAGAGATTTCGAATGTCGTAAATCATAAGTCTCATAACCGAACTGTAAGTTTTCTCCATAAGTAAACATAATGTCGTTTGCACGCACTTTAATAGCAACACAACATATCGATACAAGCCAAGGTCAGAATTTGTTTCCGTGTACGATGCTCGCATCAGCACGAATCCGGAATTTTGCAAGTCAAATAAAATTGAGGTCGCAGCCAAGATAAGGTTTTTTAAATGATGATTTACTAATAACTTCCTTTGAGGAAACGCGTTTTATAAATAGCTTAATTTTATTAAAAAACTGTAGGTACGGGCCTACTTTATGATCTTAAAAATGGTAATTTATCAGCAATTTAGTTGTATCAATTTGTTGGATGACTTCCTGGTTATACTTTTTCCGAACATGCCAATTTGCTACCAGTTTTCTCATCATCTTACATTTTTTTATACCAATCAAAATAACTTTTTAAATTGAATTTGTGGATTCAAACTAAAATGAATATAACATGCAAACGTATTCATATTTTTGTTAATGCGACTATATTTACATCTTATTGGATCAAATTTTTAGTTCAACAATATTGATTTTTAAATGAGTCATTTATAACATTTTTTATTTGTATTTAGCATTCAATTTAGATCTGAGATGATAATTCTGTCATTGTCAGTTTCAACTTAATTTTTCAACTTAGGTTTCAATTTAAGTTACAATTTAAACCTAATATACAGACGAATTAAGTTGAACTTAGATTTCAGTAAATGATGTCATTCGATGCCTGTATAAAACATATAAGTATGAAACCCTGCATATGTATCCATAAGTGTTCAGAACGTTCTATGGTGTTTTTCTAGCCTTCCTTTTAAGGCATAGTATACAAACCATTATTATGATCGGTGCGTCGCAAGCAAGCACGAACAAGGGCATCCACTTTATTTCCTAGATATATCTATTCAGATAATATCTTATATATTTAGCTTAGGTAGTTAATCGCTTTATGGGTTCCATTTTAACTTTTAAGATTTTTTGAGAAAATAGAACAGTTTTGAGGACTTCCATTATATGACTTTTTTTCCTAGTCAGACATTAGTATTTCGATTTTATACATTTATGAATATTTTGGCCTTTAATTCCTTTTATAATTAAAAAGCGATTGCATGTTGTTTGTTCTTTTGATCTCTTGATACGATTAGTATATTATAGATGTTGCAGGATACTTTTTAGATCAATTTTAGGTCTAAAAAGGGTCAAACACTCTTTAATTTTTTACTCATATTTCGACTTCCACAACCGCTTACATAATATCTTATGACTTGCACATACACATACTCATATACTAGATACACACTTTCGTATCCTTATAAATATATGTCATGCTGAGACGTTTCCGAGATATTACACCTGTGATTTTCACGTATAAGTGCGTTTTATGACATCTGCTTGACTTATATGCTCCCTTTTATCTCCGTACTAGATATTTACTGAGCCCTTGGATATTCTATTTTATGAGCACTTTCAAAGGTCCTTGTTTGAACAAGTTCTTCTGAATCCGTAATTATATATTCACGACGCGAATATACGATTTTAGATATTATATTTTTTACTGCTACAGAAATGTTGTAGTGGCTACGAGGAAACGTTTTTACGCTAGGCAGTTAATAAATAGCCTACGGTCTTAAGTGATTCACGCAAAATATTACCGGTTTCAACTAAAAAATAATGTCGATTTTGACGTAAGCTAATTTAAAAAATATATATATCTTCACTAATTACCGAGCTTACCAAAGTTTATTAACGTTTATATTATAAACTTACCCCGGACTCCAAAGCGACGATTTTGGACGCAATTTTATAATGACGTGCTTAGATCTATACCTAGTCAAAGTTTTGTTTCTACTGTCGACATCGTATAGATACTAAGAAGGTTATCACCGAATTGATAAATAGTCTCAATATAAATATAGGACTGCTAAGGTGACTTTGTATCCCATCCTATTCACGTAGCTACTAAAGTTAATCATGAAAAAAAAAACCGCACACGACATGTGATCAATTGAGAAGACTGTTGCAGTTCTAGATCGTACTCAACAAATTGGACCAACAAAAAAGCTTGTAATAATAACTCCGGTAACCTGGATACGTTCTGTGGCTGCAAAAAACTGCCTACCTCTATTTGGTTCACCTTGATCGCACAGTGGGCGTTCCGAACTTGATTTAGTCGCCATCTGACAAACCCTTTTTTTGTCCTGAATATAAATAATACGAACAAAAAATATAAAGTCGAGTGAGGATTTTTTCCACCCAGCTTCCATTGGGACCGAAGGAGTTGAGTTTAGCGAAAGTAAGATTTGAATAATGAAGGAGAATATTTGACTATGGTCTTACTGTGTGTTGTTTTTATGTTTCGGCGTAAAGCGGCACGGGGATAGTGGGACATAAAGTTGAACCACGAAAACATGCTTTCCATTTCGACGTGTAAGGGCTTATCTAATCCGGCGATTAAGTTTGTCTTGAGGATAACTGCTGTATGACCTAGTAAGCGATATCGTCCTTTACGCTTCCTATATGATTTGATAATGACTTCCCGTGTCCTTAAACATCCTCATTAGTCAATGTTGTGCGACACAACATTCGGAAACGCGGAAGTATGGATCGCGTACTCTTGAAGAGTACTCACTAGTTAGGGTTATTTATAAAAGAAAAAACGGAAAATGTTCAAAGACCTTTTTCTAAGAATGACGCCGAGGTATCAAACTAAAATAATAGGTATCGAATACTTGCTTAGGTCTCTACTTTGAAGTAGGTACAGCTACACATAAAGTATACAAAACTGTCATATTTCCTCAATCGATTCCCATCTTAATAGCAAACACGTTAGGTTCTATATCAATTGAGGAATTTTGACAGATTGAAGTAACCTGATGTGTGGCTGACTACGTTATGCTTAAAACAAACTTCTGAAGTCAATCGTGACGTGAAGTTACCCTAGTTGGACACAAGCGCTATTTTTACTCTATGGGAGGTCAGGTTGACCTGACGCCGGCTGTACCTACGAACTAATTTATGACTACTAGTTGACACGGAACCCTCGGTTACATACATTATTTTGTAGTACGGCGTCACTCGGAGTTACTCTTACTGAAAATTGGACTGTCCATATTTTTGACCATGGGAGATCCACGCTTCGGCATGAATGGGCTGGCGCGATCCGAGTGGTACACGGCCTTGCAGAAAACCGGTGTGAAGCAGCACTGTGCTATGTTTCACTGCCTGAGCGAGGGTACCGAAGGCACAATCCGGCTTCGCTTCCTACCAGGTGATACGTATACTCGTCTGCCACCTATCACATAAAAAAAAACTAGTACAATTTTTGCACTGCGGGCGGTTAGGTCAACCTGACACCGCCTGCACTTACAAACTAATTTATATCTACGGAACCCTCGGTTAACGAGAGTGCATCCCATTGAACTGGTTTTTTTAACAGCACCGAATATATACGAATTGGGTCATGAGCTGCACACACCGAGTTATCCAATTACAGCGCATTATAAATTCAACCAACGCCAGTATTATAAAATTTTCCGCAATCGAACTACCATAGTTTCAATATAATATAATTCGACTTGTTTGTAATAATAATTCCTATGATAACAATATCATTAATAGTAAGGCCGCAGACTTAATGGTACAATGTCATGCATACTAATTCAATAAAGCCAGCTCTTTGCCAGTGCCCGCGGCAAATCGGACATGTCTGAAATAATAAACGCCCTCTTCACAATTAAACAGATAACACTGATTTTCTGTCTCTGACATAAATCTATTTTATAGTCCTCCAATAAAAGTTAATCGGTCCTTAATGCAGTCTTAAATAACGCAATCCTTTTGTTTGTCCACAGACGAAGAAGAACAACCCAAACCACATCAAGAGGCCAATGAACGCATTCATGGTCTGGTCGCAAATTGAACGCAGGAAAATATGCGAGCAAACGCCAGACATGCACAATGCGGAAATATCCAAAAACCTGGGCCGCGTTTGGAAAACGCTCAACGACGAGGAACGCCAGCCTTTCATCGATGAAGCGGAAAGGCTTCGGCAACTACACATGCGCGAGTACCCCGACTACAAGTACAGGCCTCGCAAGAAGACGGCCAAGCCGGCGCAAAGAACCGGCGCGGTCACGAAACAGAAACGCAAGCAGAAAGCGGACTCGAATAACAACAGAGGTGTCTCAAGGCGGCGAACGCGGCCCACACCTCCAACAGTCCCCAGCGTTCCTGTGGAAACGCCCGCCCCTCCGCCCCTGCCCGCATCTCCAGCCGGCTCCCCTGACTCTCCCGAATCCGCGTGCTTGTACGAAGACAGCACACGTCGCGAGCAATCAGATCTGACGGATCTGTACTCGATCACGGATCTCCTCCCTCTCCCCGCGGACTGCGAGGTCGACCTAGATGCGTTGACGACGGACATGGAATCCTTCGAGACGGCATCGTCGTCATCGGGCTCCCACTTCGAGTTCTCCTGCACGCCCGACGTTTCGGACATGCTCAGCGAGATCGGCGTGGCCGGTGACTGGGTGGACAATGACACGTTCTCTTCGTATCTAACGTCTTAGAGCGGTGCTCGGGTCGCCACGGCCGCTGAGGGCCTGTTCCACTGATCTCATACGGTCGGCCCTGCGCCGCCACACGGAGGCCGACGACGCGGCGCCCGCACGCCGCCCCGCCTAGAGAGTGCCTACATCCAAAATGACGTGTCGACATTTGGATTCAATGTACAAAGTTATTTAATAAGGGTCGAGGGAGATAATTGTTTATTGTCAACCGGCCGCACGGTCGCATTCTCCTTCAGTTCTGGTTTCTTAATTTTAGTTTTTGTAGATTGTTCTGTTAATAGGCGACGCTTCAACGTCATGTTCGGAAGTGCATCAGGTTTCAAAGTAAAGGCTGTGAGTCGGTTCTTTTGTCGTGTTGCTTTAGTTGAAATTCACTTTTGTAAATTGTGGGTGTTTTCCAAACGGCACGTCTCAGACGCATCTCAGTAAATAAATCCGTCTACACTCCGTCGCCTGATATATAAGCCACGGGTTAGTTAGGGGACCGACGTTGGCAATCTTCGTCTTGAATTTGGCTCGATCAGACATGTACATAATGACGACTCGATGAGGATCCTGACCATCAAATTCCAGACGAGGATTGGCAAAGCTAGGTCCATGTCGCTCGCCGCACCGCGTCGCGTCCGTCTTCTGTATTACTTGACTTGGCTTCTAGTACGTTTAAAAATAGTAAGTTTGCAATTTCTATGACACACCATTTATTTTATTAACATTCGTACTTTAAGCGTGACCATTTACCTTTTACTTTCGGACTCGTTAGATGAAATATGTATCATTCGTGTAATAGAAAAATAAGACTAGGTTATAGTCATCTTGCGTTTACTGTACGTAAGTTCACTTTATACTTTGATGCACATGTAGATGATAGTACGACGATTTAAGTTTATTAAAATCTAATCAGTATGCCATTGGATGAAGTAAAAAATGCGGAATTATGAGAAGGTTCGTTTCGGTGTAACGATGGATGGGGAGGATTCCTTACCATGTTGGTGAGTAGATAGAATGGGTGGCGCATATTCTTGCCCTTCTGTCTTCAGTCTCGATATATGCGTACCTTGTTCTTGGATAAAAATATAGGATGTCATGGTAGGGGTTAAAATTTTGATGTTTCGCGTTGGATGTCTTGCTGTAATGTATGCTAGGATGTTTAAGGTAAGGATAATCTTCAGTGGTTAGGTACGGACATATAAATGTTTAATTCGACGGCACCTATGGATCATTGCGAAGGGACACTTCAAGTTTTTTATTTACTTTCTCTGTTTCACGCTAACTTTTCAATACGAAATTTCTATAGAAAGATACATATCAGTAATGGGAATGAGTTATTGCGGGACGGTGGAGGTAAAATTCGGGTCGGCATACAATCGTTCGTTTTCACTCAGATTTTTGCTATTTTAAACACTGTGATTATTTACTTTATGGATTTTCTAAATTTTAAGGTTCTAGTGGAGACTGATATCGCATAGATTAGTTTTAGCAGCGCTAGCTTCAGTAACTTTTTTAATTTTTAAAACTGGGCATAATTGCATTATATTGTGGAAATCATTAAACCTATTTTTGATACTTTGTGTTGCTGTGGAAAGTGGGAAATAGCATTAGTCATTATAATAAATCCACTGTAATATTACATGAACATTAATCGTGAATGGTATATTATTAAGTAAATTGCTGGCTAATTGTAGATTGGAACTATTTCGAAGTGTTTGTTGTGCTATAATAAAAATCTGTCCATTTCAAATTTATGCTTTCCACAGTAGCTCATAGCTAAAAGAATTGTAAAAAAATGCTAAACCCTGTCAATTCAGTGAAAATGATGTCAGTTAGGGAGTCCGTTTTAGTACAAACGGCACTTCATTCATTTATAAGATAGATAACCTTCTACTAAATAAACTGTTTCAGATTGTAAAATCAATATTTCTAGATATCCTGTGTCCCTAAATATATAATGTAAATTTAAGGGATCCGTTGTACTCTAAATGATAAGAAAGAAAATGCTTTACCTATATTATTATATTCTTATAAATATATATGTACAAACAAGTTCATGTATTACTTAGTAAGTGTCTACGAAATCCAATTATTGTGAAAAAAAAACAAAAATTACATGTTATTATCTATATATTATTGCAAATCGTAAGTTACACTCTCTTGTGTGTTGTAGAATTATATAATTATTATATTGATATATGTAATGAAGAGTGGGAAGAAAAATAAATTTGTGCCTAATAAACTACTCGGGATTCTTCTAATACTTATATTTTAGTAATGCTCAAGGTATTTTAAGCGTGTAGTTGTTATTAGATGCTGTTGCTTAGTGGAGAAAAGAAAAGAGTGAAATGTTTATTTTCTCAACGCCAGTTAATGCATTTGATTTAACTTCACTAGCTTACATGAGTTCTGGTGAAATCATAGTAAGGTTTCTTTAATACCTAAGTTTTGGTGCAAAACAAACATTTTCATGAAATCATAGCGTTGTACAATGCGTCAAAAATGTTTTGGCCTTGCAAATGTTTTATAAAAATGTCAATGTCAGTGTCACTTATGTGATATTAACGTATAAAACCACATTTATTTTGATATTTGCAATCGATCAAAACACCCTTCAAGCAGACGCCTATGTAAATCCCTCCATAATTTCAAACTTTGACAATAAAATGTCATTTTCCTCAGTAAACGAAAGAGTTCTTGCAAAAGTTTTTGTATCGCATTTCATTAAATGTACATTGTAATATGCTTGCGCTTCAAATAATGTTTATTTATATACGTATATGTGTATTATATCTTGCTTTCTATAATAAAACCTGAATTCAACGATCAAAAGCAATATGACGGTAACAGCGAAGCTCAAATTAGTCTAAAAATCTCCTTTACTAATAAAAATTTGAATATCATTTGAATCCACATACTATCACAGTTTTACTATAAAGCTAACAGCATTTTTCACGCTAGTTCTACATTCGTGACTTATAATTTCAGGTCTGGTATTGTACTTATCATCATTATTTTTATTAGTAAGGAGAATTATAACCCCAAAAGTATTTATATTAAAAGCAACATCGAATTTATAATGTTGTATAGTAGCGCTTGTTGTTGTGGCGTTTCAATATTTGGAATTATCAGGGTTTAAAGTTTCGTTTAATGTTTAGGTGTATAATAAATACTTTGGAGAAGTAACTCAACATGCCTTTAAATCTTGGTCTATCTCTTTTGCAGACACATGCTTTCTTCCTTGTAGCGTTTTCTTTTACAAAATCCATTGAAGTAAGGTTAAATTTAATGGTATGTATATAAGTATTAAAACTGTTTATAATAATGAAGTCAAAATAAAGCGATACTGTGAGAAAAAATTAGAAGTTATATATAAACGTCTCAAAGGAATAAATATCATAGAGGACGTAGTTAGTTGTTGTAGGTTATTATATTAATACTTATATTAAAAAAAACAATTGTTGTCTTCATTCTATTGAAATCGCATGGATGCTTAAGAACTTGCTTGCCATCCAGTAGATCTAACATTTCTGAAAAAGATATAGCAACAGATAGGATGTAACCTTTCTATATGAGTAACGTAAACATATACAATTGTAAAATTAGTTATAAAGAATGCGATTCAATTGGATTCGTTAGTGATTCATTCACAGAACTGAAAAGTTGAATATTCTCGTTATGTTGTTTGAATAAAAATTGAACGTAATTTTATCTCTTTGTATATATCTATTTCTATTGTTGATTTAATTGGTAAGCGTCTTCTACTAAGGTTTATTTTGATTTTCTACTCCTACAAAACTTTGAGACACAACGAAGCTTGTTTTCTATCACATTTCTCCAGCACTTTTAATGTATTACGTATTAATATGATATTTAATTGGTGTCTATAAGAAGGTAAGATTATAAACAGTATGAAAATTAATACCCCATTATATTATATGTCAAGATGAAGCTGTAGTGGATTCATATATAATAATAATCCATTTCGTTGTTGACGTAGCTGTCATTAATAATAAAATTGGTAATGATAAAGTTAATGATAATTACTAAACAAAGAAAATTCGCACAATCAAAGATAAAAATGTAGACGTAACAATAATAGTTTGTAAAATGGTAATTTCTAAGAAAGTGAGGATAGATAGGTGTGATAGGGATAAAAATGAAATTTAATTTACTTTTGACAGAATTTACTCGACTATTTGTACGCTCATATTGACAGTTCAGATTCTGATTATGCATCAGCTAAATTGACGATTTTTACTGCAATTTTGTCTCAGACATAAGATTCAATACTCCATTTGTGAATACTTACGTATGATTTTAAATGTTTAGACTGTATCATAACCTGGGTTGTAGCATCAGACGTTTGAAATGAAAGTTGTTGAAGTTTGAATTTTGAAGTTATTTCAATTTTTTTACTGTAAATAATATGTTGATCAATTTTTTTAGGAACAAAAATATAAGAATGGTCCATTTATAGATTTTAATATAGAGTATTAGTAGTGCAGCATATGTATACTTATAAAATAATGCCTAATTGCATTACATACATTTCTTCGAGTGAAATGCCAAACTTTTCCTACATTTGAAGCTAAAAGCATGGCTTTAACACTAAGAATTGGACTGAACTAATATTTTCACGCTTTCCACGTTTCATTGGACATTGTAAATATCTTGTTGATAATAACTTTTAGGCCACATTTTTTTAGGATCTTCGGAATTTCGTACTCTGCCAAGTGTTCCGAATAATTCTAGTCTTTGAAAGGTTTGTTTTTGGGACTTCTCGCTACTTCTCACGCTCGTGATTGACAGCTTAAGCCTGTTTGCCAGCGTCCTCGTTCGTAGTGGCCTTCGCATCATTGATACCTGACTTTTAAGTTTTGTTTATTCAATTTATACCAAAAAAAATATGATGCTTTTACAAACTGTTACCGATGGATCTCTTATTTGTAGCACTTACAGTTATTTCGAGAATTCGGCTAACCAAATAAGGAAAACGATTGTTTTCGACTTTTTTTTAATTGGTTCTAAAGTGTTGTACATATTAGATCAGGTTTGTTTATAGGTGGAAACAGAAACACACGATCCTCCAAATGAATCAAAATTGCGACCCTGCGAAGGGTTTATTTTATTAAAATCTTTTTTCTGGTAATAGTTTAAGATTTTTTTAATTTGTATCGATAAGTTTTCGTATTTCGAGGAGAGTGTAGTTTGGAAGATAATGGTTTTTCCGTCGTTCGTTGTATAAATTATTGATATTATGTATTTTTTAAGATACTTACTCTAACTGCATATAATGTACGTAGACATTTAAATTGTTAAGTATGAAATAATAATATTGTAGCTACCTATGGATTTAAGAAGAACGTGTACATTTTGTAACGTAATTTGTTCAATAATGAATATATATTATAACGCATTGGTAAAAATAAATCATTCAGTTTTTAAAAAATAACCTGATTTTTATTGAACCCCATGAAATAAAAAAAATCATGTTACATCTTTTGCACCTCCTGTATCAATTCTATATGGCCTGTGTATGTTGTATTTAGAAAATCAATGAGAGCCATAGAAGAGACAAGAAGTACAAAAAATGTAATGACCCATTTTAATTTTATATGAAAGTTTTATTGCATGAACGAAATAGTTATCTGCACAAAAAATGTAAATTTACATTTGTAACTTCATTTAAAGAATAAGTCATTTAAAAATAAACGTCCGCTGTTTCGTTTATGATAATGAAAGCTTCTAAATTAAAGACATTAATAACTTAATACTCAAACTCATCAGAGTTTATGAGTAAGTATTTAGTATTAAGTAAGTATTTATTAACCAAAAATTGCACATACATATAATTTTTGGCTGGTCCCCACACTGGCAAGCCTGTCCTAATGATGATTCCAACAAGCTTAAACATTTTCCTATTGACGTCATAAAGTCGACTGAAACGCAGCATGATGTTCAGTAGTGAACTGCTACAGTTCAATGATGATGATTTATAAGCAGCTCTTGAAATAAAAAAAATAAGATTGTCAAAAATAAAGACAATAAGATAACACTCATTGACTGCAATTGTTTAATTGCAGTCAATGAGTGACTGATTCATGCAGTCAATGAGTGACTGATTCATGCAGTCAATGAGTGAATGAGTGACTGGGAGTTTCCTAGAAGTTAAAGTCAGGAACAGAGAAGCTACACATTTAAGAACGTTCCTAAATTTGTTTCTAAAAAAATTAAATGAATGTAACGAAATATGAAGGATTTTAGGTATAGAAAAATCATACTCGAATAAAATACGACTACACAGACTACTTTACTGTGGGAGAGCCACGCTTCGACATGAATGGGCCGGCTCGACCGGAGTGATACCACGGCCCAACAGAAAACCGGCGTGAAGCAGCAATGTGCTGTATTTCGCTGCGTGAGGGTACCCTCGCTGCCCGAAGAAACATTACCCGGTCTGCTTTCGCCGAGATTTCCTTCCGATTTTTCTCTGGTCTAAAACAGATTATAAGTAAGTATAACCAAATATCAGGCAAGTGTAAGTATCTTTTCCACAGATAGATACCATTATTACACAACATAAAATACTTAGAAGCTAGGTATACAATGTACAATTAAGGTATGACGGGTAGTTCACAGTAGCTACGCCTATTGATTTAAATTGTTAGCAACCAAACCTGATATTATTTTAAAAATTTCGAAGCTGCAGCCTCTCGGAAAACATTTATATTATTTATTTAATACTACTACTTAACTTTCAGGCCTGGTTTTGTACTCGCAATTTGAATTACCGCCAAAAACGGCCCTTTTGGCGTTAATCCAAATTTTTACTGCAAAAACAGATTAAAAAGTAGTGCACAATTATTAATTAAATAGTATACATTTTTGCTTAGATACTTCCGCTCCGATATTGTTTAAAAAAGTAGTATTTAATAATTTAAATCGATTGATGTCGCTAGTTATGGCTACCCGTCGCTTTAAGGCTATAATTTATTTATTTTATTCAAAACTTTATTGCACAAAAAGTTTATACAATAAGCGAACTTAATGCCAAGAGGCATTCTTTACCAGTCAATCTTTGGGTCATACAGAAAGGATAATGATGCGGCGAAAGAAGATTACGTGAACGTGGAGAACAAAAACAAAAAAAAAACTATACAATACGTAATATACGTATACACATATACATAGCAATACATTTATATTATAAATATGACATAAATAGAACTACCGTTTATAAATAATTATAAATAAATAGAAGTAAGCAATTTAGTCATAATTATTAAATGGGATACTGAAAAGAGGATATAATATATAGGAGATAATATAAATTAAAGCATGATCTTAAAAGAAATACCAATAGCACAGTATAACAATTACTTTCCGAAGCTACGGATGGACGGATGGACGGACGGACAGACGGACAGACGGACAGACGGACAGACGGACAGACGGACAGACGGACAGACAGACAGACATTACGAATCTATAAGCGTTCCGTTTTATTTTCCATTTGTCTACGGAACCCTAAAAAGAGAATTTTAGAATTTTGAAAATAATACATAACTTATGAGTCGACGTTCTCAAGAAAAATTCTAAAGATTGTAATTTTACGTCACTCTCATAAAATAAAGAAAATACGGTGCAAAATTTGAATTTCATCTGACATAAAAGTGCCTAATACCAAAGAACGTAATTTCAACACCATAATAATTTGGGGACATGAAATTGCGAGATAACGTGATGGCATCATCAAAAATGAGTAATGAAACTCCTAGTATAAGGAAAAGCATATAAAATTAAAGTAATAAATTTGAATAATAGCCAGAAAGCTGCGGGTAAGTCTTATTTGCGAGTTGCCTTAATGAAATGATCTTGGGTCACTAAGGCTCGATGTAAGGAGTCAGGGAAGGGCAGTAAGGCAACCATAAGTTATGATAGAATGACCAAGGGGTCTTACATTGGTATTTTTTATGGATGTCCTCTATCTAAGGAGCTTTATTCATAATACCTATTGTGAAGATTTTGTCATTAAAACCATAAAATATAACATGGCCATAGTTAAATAATATCCTCCAACCGATTACGGGTATAGCGGCCAATCTTAACGATCTACCACGTACGCAGGATATTTATAATAGTGCTCAAGTGTGTGCGTAAACGCAAGTGCACTCTCTGTTCCCTTACCCCCATAATCTGATGGGACCTCGGTGTGATCCGATCGTAGGGAACTCGACCGCAAGACCAACGGCTTAACGTGATTTCCGAGGCACGGGGGTACAAGACCGGCAACTTCAGACTCCGGGCTGACACTAAGAATTTCTTACCAAAATATAGGTACACATTTTTGGGTACCGAACCCGGGACCTCTTGCGCAGCCGTCGCTGTAAAGTGCGATCCACTAGCTACTGCTCCGTCGAGACAGTCGTCTCTACAATAGAGCGCGGGTCAGGCCAAAAATTTCTACCTGAGTTTTTCTGCCAAGAAATTCTTAGTGTCAGCCAGGAGTCTGGAAGTTGGCAGTCTTGTACCCCGAAAGCACGTTAACCGGTTGGTCGTGCGCCCGATCCCTCTCCGGTCGTGTCAAACTGGCGTCCCATGGGAATATCAGGGCAAGGGAATAGAGAGTGCACTTGTGTGCAAACATTTTAGCACTATAATATATCCTGCGTAAGTGGCTGATTGTTGAGATTTTTTTTAATATGTGAGGTGGCAGACGAGCTGACGGATAACCTGATGGTAAGCAATTAATCCGGCCCATGGACACCCGCAACACCAGTGGAGTCACAAGTGCGCTGCCAACCTTTTTCCTCCGGTAACCTCACTCACACGGCCGTATTAGCCGAAATCGGTTAGATGATACTTTAATAATATCCTATAACCGATTTTATCACCTTACCGTTTTCCAACACTACACTATACGCCAGGCTTCAGCGTGTACTATCTATTACTTATGTTTTATTGCCACTCATCTTAACTGCTTTATTAGATTGAGCCAGGTCAAAATATGGTCAATTGGATCTAAAAATAGCTGGCAAACATCTGTAGATTTATCTCGTTAACAGTGAACAGTACAAGCATAGTGTAACAAGACTCGACTTATGTAGGTACAGTCAACTCCAAAAATATGTATACACTTTAGGACCTTGTCACAATACTTACCTATAAGAAAGTAGAGGTTTACTTTCTTATATTATATATTGTGACAACGTCCTAAAGTGTATACATATTTTGGAGTCGACCATTGAAATAGTATTGAAATCTGTATAAACATGTAATCTGATCAGAATCAAAATTAATTATAAATAATTCTTTACCTACCTATACCTATATTTGTACGCCTACACAGGGCAAGATATAGTGCTACTCTTACACAAACATCTTAACACCTGTATCATTCCACCTAATGTTTTACAAATAAAAGATTTGTATTTGTATTTGTATTTGACTATAAGTATAAGGTTTAATAAATTCATTTCTATAAAAAAAATATAGATTCACTTATAAGAGACAACTTAAATATACGTAAGTAGTGTGAGGTAACATTTTACTGTACGGTTTCTTACTTAAAAATAAATGTAGTTTATACTAAATCTTAGAATAATTTAAAACAAAAAAACATAAAAAAAACGAATGAAAAGTTGTTGCGGGTAAAGGAAACAATCATGTGTATCAAAATATATTATCCGCACAATTCGCCAGAAACTGGCATGTAAACAGTTAGATTAAAATTCTACATAAATTTGCTTTAGTACCTATCTATCCACAAAGAACCGAGTAATACCACTGCCTCACAGAAAACCGATGTAAACGTCTGTGCGGTGTTTCACCGAATGAGTGAGGGTATCAGAGGCCAAGGAGGCATAGGAGGGTTTAAAGATTGGCAGCGCTCATTTGTCTCCACTGATGTCACGAGTGTCCATGTGCGGCGGCAAATGCTTACTATCAGGTAATCCATTAACTCGTCTGCAAGGTAACCTTAAAAGTAGATCAGAGGTAAAGAAATATTTTTTAATGTTTTTCTGTATTGGCAGAATACAAGTTTTGGTATGAATGGACCGGCTCAACCAGAGTGATACCACGGACAAAAAATAATAAACATCGAAGGCCGGCTCTACCTGACATTGATATCGAAGAGTCCGGTGACCCATATAGGCTAATGCTTGACCACAATCTCACCTGATGGAAAGTGACGATGAGGCCTAGGATGTAATGCGTTCGCCTAGAAGATGCCTGTTCACTCTTGCCTTAAAGATGTCCAGATTGTAGTGGTCCGGAAAAATAGACCTTGGCAAGGAGTTCCATTCCTTAGCAGCATTATGAACGTGGAAGCAAATCGCTTCGTGTGGATAAGGAGTAAGCCAACAACGTATGGATGAAACCCCTCGCCGCGCTTTATTTTCTGGTGAAGGAATAGGCTAGGAGGGTCAAATTATGCAGAACCTTCGCACACTCTCCGATAAGAATCCGGTAGAAGACTGAGAGGCTTACCACACATCTGCGGTGGTTAAGGCTCTGTAAGCTAGCCTCTGAGAGTACGTCAACACCGATGAGTCTCTACGCATGGTGCTCTATGCCCTAGGCAGTAATATCGCTTAATATCTCTCCAGCACACGTTCCGTATAATTCCTGAACCATGCCGAGATCGCTGTACGTGCGCATGTATGTGTACGTTATTGTTTTGTGTCATTTTTGTGAATGCGCGTACGCGAACCAGGAGGCTGGGCACTTTTTCTAAGTTTTTTGAGTTTACGATCACGTCTACAAAAAATCTGAAGGCTTACAACGTCCTATCTCATCCCATCCAAACAAAACAGACGCACATCGCGTGTGAAAGATACATGGACCACCGTAGTCCATAAACGATGTATTCTGTGTATTCGGACAGAAAATTTTTCAAGTTGGATCTGTGGAAACGCTGTAGAGACTTCGATCGACTAGCAGCCGCAAACGATCGCAAAAAGAACTGATTCGGCAAGAACTGCAGGCAAGAACGGCAGGAGAAATGCCGGGATAAGCAAGTACCACTATATATGGCATTTTGCACTGTGAGTACGGAGAAGGACTGTACGAAGTACTGCGGAAAATTGGTTAGCCAAAACCCAGGACTATCAATATTCATACTGTACTTAATAAATCAAGGATAATAACTCAGTAAGTTATAGCTCTGAGTTATTAGGTGCTGTGTATGCGCACTTCGCGAGAGCTCAGTCGATGTGACGCCCACATACGATTAAGGGCATTCGGGACCCGTTAGGGTCATTTAACATTGAACTTATGCTGTCACTTTGCATTTTTATGACCGCAATGGAATAGCTTCTGTGCCTATTTAGTGATCAATCTTTCTTCCTTTTTAGCCGTTGAAATAACGGCAGAGGTTATCATTTCGACGCGTATGTAAGTACTTTTTTATGCTAGACTCGACAAACGAGCAAGTGGGTCAATTTGTTCAAGGACATCTGCGAAATCAAAATCGTAGCCGGGAAATACTTCTGTAGCCAAACCGTTCCACAGAACTGAGCAATCCTACGGTTTGTGTGGTAGAAATTCCGAGAGAAATGCTCAGCAGTAAACCAGGTACATTGCACAGGTACCTACTAGTTTCAAAAGAATGTTTCGATTATTTAATTTTAAAATTAACCACCGACCACCAAAAAGCCGCCCTTTTTATTTAACCTTAATTATTAAATTCCTTAAGCATGTATTAAAACAATTGATCGGGCCTCTATGTATTGGATTCGACCCCATGCCCTTTCAAAAGTCTGGGACATAATTGCCCATGGTTATGGAATGACTGACAAATATAAAAAATACAAAAAAAACATCATTACAGAAATATAGACGTCCACTGCTGCTGGACATAGGCCTCCCCCAATGTTCTCTACAAAGATCGGTCCTGTGCCGCCCGCATCCAATGCGACTTCCTGTACGTGGCCTCCACTTGAAGACCTTTCCACCCCAACGGCCGTCTGGTCTCCTCGCAAGGTGCCCTGCCCGTTGCCACTTGAGGCATGCAGTCCTTTGGGCTATGTCTGTGACCTGTTATTTGTGTACGTTAAAATAGGTTTATGAATTATTGTACAGTACATTGTTTCTGTTCCTAAACCAAAAAATAAAATAATGATTATGAACATGAACTTTTAATTGAAAATTTAAAAAACCCCCGACACAACTAAAGCTCTTTCATTTGATACCTATACTTAGGCAGTTGGAACAACAAATAGGTTATTCGTCATTTTCTGACGGCGGCCTCTTGGATTTGAAATTTTTCGCAATTAATATATTCTGCTACTCAAGCCATTTTATATGATACCCATATTGTGGGTGTTGTGTTAAAACATAAAATCCAAATCTTTGTGACGGCGGCCATCTTGGATCGATTTTTATCCAACATGGCTAAAAACACTTGCTCCTTATTCATCTTTCACACGAAAAAAACTAAAATCAAAATCGGTTCATTTGTTCGGGAGCTACGATGCCATAGACAGACACACAGACACGTCAAACTTATAACACCCCGTCGTTTTTGCGTCGGGGGTTAAAAATGATCCAATTGGTTTGATTTCTCAATATGAGAAACTATTATCTGAAAACTGAAACTGGTAGAACATTCACCCGGATTGTGGAAGGTGTGGGTTCGAGTCCCGCCTGAACACGAGATGAAATTTTAAGTGTTTAATCACTTAAGAATAAATTGCAAGAAATTGCTATAAAAAATATCAACTATCATCTGGAAAGTTCATCTGGAAAGTGTAGAATTCCTCACGATTTTTTCCCTCGAAGAATCGTGCTTAGAGAATTTAATAATTAAGGTTAAATAAAAAGGGCGGCTTTTTTGTGGTGGTGGTTAATTTTAAAATTAAATAATCGAAACATTTTTTTAAAACTTGTAGGTACCTGTGCAATGTACCTAGTTGAGTGCAGAGCGTTTCTCTCAGAATGTCTACCACACAAACCGTAGGTACCTCAGTTCTGTGGAACGGTTTGGCTGCAGAAGTATTTCCCGGCTACGATTTTGATTTCGCAGATGTCCTTCTACGATGTTTTACTAAGACAGTGACTGTCTCCACTCACATTCGATGTCTTCAAAAATGCTCATAGTATTTATTGCATCATATTTCATCATCAGAAAAAACCCTAACTGTGTGACTTACTACAATATGAGTAGTTCGCAATTGTTGTGTCTAGAAATATCTACGCATTGTTATGGTTAGAGAGAGATAAAACAACAACATAATGCCATCCTCTTCAGATTAAGTAAGCTAATTCCAGATTCTGATTAGTGAAACATCTTAATACAATTTTATTGTTTCCTGGTAAGCTATAGACATTTTATGTAACTTAATGTTTTATAGTGAAATTATTGAGCAATATGCAAAGTTTATCAACACGTATGTACATTTCTAGACATAGGATTGGACGATGATTCGAATGCAAAATAAGATTGTGTTTGTTAAGATTTTTTTTAAGAATGAGTATAATTCAAATAGTATTGAAATCTGTATAAAAATGTAATCTGATCACAATCAAAATTAATGATAAATAATTCTTTACTACAAGTTAAAGGTCGCTCAGTGGGCTATGAGACGAGCAATGCTCGGCGTCTCTCTCCGAGATCGAATACGAAATGAGGTGATCCGGCAGAGAACCAAAGTTATCGACATTGCTCACCGAATTAGCTAGCTTAAGTGGCAGTGGGCTGGCCATATTAGCCGCAGAACCGACAACCGATGGGGTAAACGAGTTCTAGAGTGGAGACCGCGTCTTGGCAAACGTAATGTAGGGCGCCCTCTGGCTAGGTGGGGGGACGATCTGCGCAGGATGGCCTGCAAGAGCTGGATGCGAGAAGCCTTGGATAGATCACAGTAGGCGAACAATTGGAGAGGCCTACGTCCTAGCAGTGGACTGCGATAGGCTGATGATGATGATGATGAATTCTTTACCTACCTATACTTATATTTGTACGCCTACAAAGGGCCACACATTAGTATTTGTATTTGTTTTTATGTGAGAGGTGGCACACAAGCAGAGGATTCGTCTGATGTTAAGCGATTGCCTCCTTGCCTAGATACCTGCAACACCATTGTAGTCACGTAGGCTGAGGCACGGTACCATCACTCACTGGGCGAAACTCGTGGAAATACTGCGCAAGCGCTACTTCACGCCGGTTTTCTGTGAGGCCGTAGTATCACTCTGGTCGAGCCGGCCCATTCATGCCCAAGTGCTTCTCCCACGTTAACGCGATACTAGGTAGATATTATTGCACTAGTGCTCAATTCAAATTGGTGTAATGAAATTACATCTATCTATACTATACTACACACTAGGAAAAAAGTAGGTACTAAGTGAATTGACCCTGACTTATGGTTTGGGACATCTGCTCGTTTGCCAGTGATAGGTTACATACAAAAAGGAGTAGTATAAATCACATATTTAAAAAGCATTGCCCATTTTCACCTTCAAATCATCAACAGGATTTACAACATGCGACCTTTGCTAATTTAAATTTTGCTAAAAACGTGTTTTCACTGTAAACACTTTGAGTGAATAATAATAGATATTTATCAGAGCAATAATATGCAACAATGTCACGTCAAAGACGTCGGTCGTTGAACTCGAATTGATAAATAGGGAAATGGTGATACGCTATCTCTAAATCTTTAAGCCTACAATAATTTCGTGTGATATTTTGATTCAAGCAATGTCATTTCACAACATCATGAAGTAAGTACCTCTAATCCACAAAACGAAAATTCATTTAGTCATTAATGATCGAAGTAGGTAGAGCTATTTCGGTTCATTGAACGCAAACATAGATGTTAATATGGACATGCCCCGGGATTCTGGCTTTGATCCCGGGATTAAAAGAAATACATTTTTATTTTCGCGTTAAATATTTAACGCATTTTTATCATGAAAGGGCTTATTAAACGTTCGTTACCACCATATTTACTTACATTTTGTTCGTTTCTTTTTGAAAAAATTGAACGTTTCGTTCCTTTCGAAAAAATTGAACTTTTTTTAATTAACATGGTATCGCAAAGCGTTTATGTATAAGTTTGTAAGGCTGATGTTAATGCTCGTATGTATAAATGAAAATAACAGTCAAAAGCATAAAGTATATCTATATAACAGTGATAGATCCACGCTTCGGCATGAATGGACCGGCTCGACCGGTGTAATACCGCTTCCTCACAGAAAACTGTCGTGAAGCAGTGCATGCGCTGTGATTCGTTGCGTGAGTGAGGGTATCGGAGGCCCAATCCAAGGGAAGGGGGGTTAAAAGGTATGCAGCGCACTTGTGATACCACTGGTGTTGCAGGTGTCCATGGACGGCGGTAATTGCTTACCAGGTGATCCGTCGGCTCGTCTGCCACCTATGCAATTAAGTTTCTGCAATGCCTAGATTTTTTTTAAGTTGTTTTTTTAGTATAAAGTATATCTATCTATCTATCTATATCACCAATCTTTAATCCCGAGGTTTCCGGGATTCCAGGCATGACCACTTCGATCATTGATGATAATGTACGTCTGCCTGAATGCCTGCTTACAATTATACATATTACAACCTGTGCGGATAAAAAATGGGATCAGAAATGGCGGCGCATCTATTCACTTCTCGCTCGCACACTATTTGCGTCTATATTCGCACCCCACGAGTTATACATTTCCTAGTTATTATACAGAATGCCTGCATTATACACAATGCCTATAACATATATACTCTGGACAAACATTCGTGCGATGAACACTTGTGTTTGTTCAGTGTCTGGGTGTAATATATGTATTTAAGTATATATTTGTGTTCCTCTGTTGTCTGATATCTGTAACACAAGTGCTTACTTAGTACGGAATCAGGTCAATGTATGAGATGTTGTGAGAATTATTATTATTATTATAATATTATATATTATACCTTTATGTACACTTCAAAGTTTGACGCAACTCAAATAAGTACATACCATGCCCATGATCAAACCAGCTCGCCGAGGTCACAGCTTATCAGATACTTCATCAGCTCACATCCGATTACACGGCCCGATGCGATTAATTCGCTCGATGTATCGAATACCAAACGAATGCTAAGTAGGCGAGTTAATTCTACATTTGGGGGACATTGTGGTCCATTACGAATAGTGATGTGATGAGCCAAAGGGTACTAGATTTTTATTTGTGAGACAGGAAGGCGATGGTTTTTATTTTATATGTGGCAGACGAGCAAATGAATCACCTGATGGTAAGCGATTGCCACCGCCCATAGACACTCGCGATACAAGTGGAGTTTCAAACTTTAAACCCCCCTTTCTACCGTATTGGGCATCCGATACCCTCAATCACGCAGCGAAACACAGCACAGTGCTGCTTCACGCTGGTTTTCTTTGTGGCTGTGGTGGTTGAGCCGGCCCATTCATTCCACAGCATGGCTCTCTCCTTAGATGAGGACTAACTAACTAGGATGGCGCAGCGACCCATAGTGAGTCTTGGCCTCCGTTAATAAGAGCCTCCATCTTGGTCGATCCTGCGCCACCTCCTGCCAGTCATCTGCCGAGAGTCCGCGCAAGTCTTTTTCGACCTTATCCTACCAGTGATATCTCGGACGGCCGACTGGCCTTTTGCCATTAGGACGTCCCTGATACGCTCGCTTTACCGCACGATCGTCTCCTATTCTTTCTAGGTGGCCGAGCCAGCGAAGTCGATGCGCTTTAGTTTCGCCAATGATGTTGGGCTCGCCCACCTGGTCTTCCAGTTCCCTGTTCCTTAGATGAGGAGGAGCTGTGAAATTGTTTTTATCATTTTATATTTTGTTTTTGGCTTGTTTATTTTATTCATTCTATTTATTAGGACAACCAACAAGGTACACACTACAAAAGTCTAGTGCAGTAACTAATTCTGTTTGTATTATTATGTCAACTGGCCAAACAAACAAAATGTGTTATCTACATTATCAGATAGTTTTAACCCCCGACGCAAACACGACGGGATGTTATAAGTTTGACGTGTGTGTGTGTGTGTGCGTGCGTGCGTCCGTGCGTGCGTGTGTATGTGTGGGTCTGTGTGTCTGTCTATGCCATCGTAGCTCCCAAACGAATGAACTGATTTTGTTTTTATTTATATAAAAGGGCTTGAGTAGCAGAATATATTTATTGTGACAAATTTCGAATCCAAGATAGCCGCCGTCAGGGGTATTTTAAATTTTCAATTTATCTTTTTACATTATTAGATGAATGATAAAAGAGTTGTCGAATCATTTGTTAAACTCAAATTCTGAGTAGCATCTCATCACCAACGTTAGTAACATTTTTGAGATGCTGGATTTGAGCGGATTAGAACTGTCTATTTTTTCTTAAAATTGCACTTTTGTTATAGAATTTTTTCTTAAGAAAATAATGCCAAGCCAATAGCATCGCACCACTAAGTGCTAGATAAATGAAGCGATTCTATTGGCTACTCATCTCTGGTGGAAACGCAGCCTTACCGAATAAGCTACCGGAGACCTTGGCAAGTCGACGAATTTCGTAAGTGCTCTTTTCTTCAAAGTGAGCCGTGAATTTTTAATTGAATTATTTACTTAAGAATATATTGCAAAAAATTTGTATACCACTATGATTAGATTCTTAGATTAGATTCATATGCACTATAATTCTGTCCTGCGTTGATGACTGATAGCTGAGATTAGCCGCCATAACCGAAATATCGGTTTGTTGGACATTAAAGTAATAAAAATATCTAATTGTGCCATCGTATTCATTATAGAAACACACAAATACATTAAACACGCATCCACCGCACATGTAACCACTTTCAGACAAGACTAAAAATATCAGTGACAGTATGTATTCTACGCCCGTATCTTATCTGAGCGTCGGATTGTCTGGCGGGTGAGATTAGGCGCCATAGAATAGGTCGGAAAAGTCGTACTATCAACTTTGAATATATAGAGGTTTGTTGTGGGGGGCGGCAGCTTGTGTCACCTATGAGAGACGTGATTGAGTTTCGAGATGATACTGTACGAATAAACAAAATCATGTGGTCCGTTTGGAACAGTGGTAGTGAACGCTGCCTTTGGTCCAAGGGTTGCGGATTAGATCCCCGCACAATACAAACATTTGTGTGCATGATAATGTCTGTTTGTATTGGTCTGGGTGTTTTCTATATATTATAAGTATGTATTTACAAAAGAAAAGTACTATATGTATATATTTGTAATCCCTCTCACTGTTGATTCTGATATCTGTAACACAGGTGCTTGAGCTACCTATCCCGGAGTTAGATCAATGTATGTTGATCAATAGACGTTGTGAAATATTTATTCATCGTCATTGCCGTGTGGTCCCCGGCAGAGTAGAATAGGCCACCCTCACTCTTACCGAGGTGTCGTAAAAGGCGACTAAGGTAAAGCTGCTGGCATGATCATCAGCACCCAGAGAAGGAAAACTCTGCAACAAACCCTCGCCAACCCGTCTGCCAAGCGTGGTGAGTATGGCAATTACCCCTCATGTGATTGAGGGAGGCCCGTGCCCCAGCAGTGGGGACTTAAATGGGTTGACGAATATTTATTATTATTATTATTTATTATGTGGTTGATACTTTACGGTAGGCTGTCTCATTGCGGCATCGATTTGTTCAGCATGTTATTTCCGGTTTTTTTTATGATTAGGTGGCAGACGAGCTGATGGATCATCTGATGGTAAGGAATTACCGCCGCCCATGGACACCTGCAACACCAGTGGAGTCACAAGTGCGCTGCTTACATTTTAACCCCACTTCTCTTCGATTGGGCATCCGGTACCCTCACTCACGCAGCGAAACACAGCGCATGCACTGCGTCAGGCCTGATTTTCTGCGAGAACGTGGTATTACTCCAGTCGAGCCGGTCCATTCATGCCGAAGCGTGGCTCTCCCACGGTTGCGTCCAAAGCTGTCACTTCGGAGCCTGGAGTAGGCTTGAACTATGATCAAGGATTTGGTTGCGGAATTACAATGAAGCGACTGCAGTCTCAGGCATGATCTTCAGCACCCAGAGAAGGAAAACTCTGCATTTATATCAAAACCTCGCCAACCCGTCTGCCAAGCGTAGTGAGTATGGCAATTACCCCTCATGTGATTGAGGGAGGCTCGTGCCCCAGCTGTGGGGACTTAAATGGGGTGACGATGATGATAATGATGACTGCAGTCTGCAACCCAACCCTTTACTACAGGAGAACCGGACCAACTGAATCATGGTAAAATAGAATAATAGTCCTAACGATTAGGAATATCCACAATTTGAGAAAACCGACGTGTAGCAGCACTGTGTTGTGTTTTGCTGCGTGAGTGAGGTTACCGGAGTCCCAATCCGGGGGAAAGGGAGGCTTTCAAGTGTGGCTGCGCATTTAGTGACTCCATTGGTGCCGTGGATGCCCATTGGCGACCAGCGCTTACCATCAGGTGATCCGTCTGCTCGTCTGCCACCTATCTCATAAAAAAAAAAAAACAGATATACGAAGCGTGCAAGTTTCTTCGCAATGATGGTTGAATGATTTTCTCACCGCAGAGACAATGGTAGAAAAGTTGAGATGCACTAATGAGCCATCATCGCTCTGATTTGTCTAAAAAGTGTGTTTAGAGTTAGGGTAAGAATGGTTCGTAGTAATAACAACCTGTGCGGATAAATAATGGGATCAGAAATGGCGGCGCATCTATTCACACGAGTGCGAGTATAGACGCAAATAGTGTGCGAGTGAGAAGTGAATAGATGCGCCGCCATTTCTGATCCCATTCTATATCCGCACAGGTTGTACCTACAATTATGCCAAGCAAAACCCTAAATAAATGTCCAAATGGAAGTGGCCGCCATAGTAATTTTATATATGTCTGTCTACAGGCAAAAACGAGATACAATCTAGTGAATTTGTACCTTCCTTAAGGCGACGGGTAGGGTCAACTAGCGACGCCAATTGATTTTAATTGTTAGCAACTAAACCAAATATCTTTTTAACAATTTAGAGGCTACGATCTCTCGGAAAACACTCATACTATTTATTTAATACTTATAGTTAACTTTTGGGTCTGCTTTTGTACTCAAAATTTGAATTACCGCCATAAACGGCCACTTTTAGCGTTAATCAAAATTTCGAGTGCAAAAGCAGACTCAAAAGTTAAGTATAAGTATTAAATAAATAGTATAAGTGTTTTTCAAGAGATGGTACCCTCGAAATTGTTAAAAAGATATCTGGTTTAGTTGCAAACAATTAAAATCGATTGGTTTCGCTAGTGGGGTATACCCTTCACCTTAAGAAGCGGCAACGCTAGAACGTATAAAGAAGAATACCAGTTCGGAGTCTGGAAGTTGGTAGTCTTTGTATCTTGAGATCATCCTAGACTAGACGAGGTGTTTTCTCCAGAACTGGGTAACTTCAACGGTAGTCAGCTCTATGGGTGATATGGTCATTGGTCAGCTCACTGTATTATTTGTGACTCTACATATCTTGTCACCATCCTAGACTAGACTAAATAGATGCGGTCTTTACTCTAGAACTGGTTTTCTTCAACGGTGGTCGGTGCTACGGCAAGTATAGTCATTGGTCAGCTCAATAGGTGGCATGTCATATGAGTCTTCTCTCTTATTAAATATAGTATATTTATGTAAAATATGTAAATAGCACTAAGAGCTGTGGTTTTTGTAATAAAAAAAAAAAATTTTGTCCCTCGACAGCCTCTATTATTTCCTTGAAGTCTTTTTACATCATTTGACGACCCGTTTGGAATAGGTGTTAGTGAACGCTGCCTTTGGTCCAAGGATTGCGGGTTCGATCCCCGCACTGTACAAACATTGTACTCTAGGTCTTTGTCTGGGTGTTTTCAATGTATTATAGGTATGCATTTACAAAACAAAAGTGTTATTTTTATATATATGTAATCCCACTGTTGATTCTGACATTCATAAAACAGATGCTTAACTACCTATCTTGGAGTCAGATCAATGTATGTGATGTTGCATTTATTATCACGACATGACACCTTTTCCTTAAGTTGATGTGAATACCTAATTTTTTCTCTTCTTGCCCTTCCTCTTTCACTTTTTCCATCACTTTCTCTTCAATTAGCTATTGTTTGATAGAACATATCATCACATATTAGTGTCCCATATATATTATTTCCTGGGACCGAAAATCATTTGTAATAACGAATACCTTTGTTTTTTAATAGTAGCACAGTATATTAGCTCGCCTGAGCCTGATGGAAGGGAAAGGAGAGCCGTCACAATGTCAAGTCAACACTGCCATACTGGCTTTTTTGAAGGTTTGTATACACAATTAAATCCCTCAAAATATACTACTTTATCTCTTTTTATAGCCCTAGTAACTAGTTACCTGATATTTCTTCCAAATCACTTCAAACCCGCAAGTTAATGGTCCGAATCTTTGAATAAAAAAGTACCCGATTACGAAGTATGACGTCATGGCGATATTAAAATCAAATAAACAACCACTTTATCTTTTATCAAGGATAATGACGAGGTCCATTCTTTCAACCTTGGCTAGAAATGGGCTGTTGACCTTAAGGACGTAGTGAAGTTGTACAGGGTTACTCTGAAATCCAGAAAAATCAAATTATGCCAGAGAAGAGCATTGACGATGGCACGTGTTGGGTGCAGATTTAAAAATCATAATGATACTTTTTAATCATTAGAGAGTGATGGAAGCTCAGTGGTTTGGAATGCGCTTTCCATGCGGGGGGACGTGGTTCAAATGCATGCACCTCTAGATTTTTCAAATCTATGTACGTATTTCTACCATTAGCTCGATGGTGACATAAAACATCGTGAGGAAACCTGCACGTTTCGGATGGTTTAAAAACATGTTGCCATATTTAACTGGGCTGGTTTCTTTGTAAAAGAGTTGCAAAGGTCAGATAATAGTCGCTTCAATATAATTACCACTGTCCCCAAATCCTGAACCATTTTTTTCCCAAGGGAAACCGTCGTAGCCGTCACCTTCCTACACGTAGGGAACAAGGTGGAGTGTGGGACTTCATCATCATCATCATCATCTTCAGCCCATTTAAGTCCCCACTGCTGGGGCACGGCCCTCCCTCAATCACATGTGGGGTAATTGCCATACTCACCACGCTTGGCAGACGGGTTGGAGAGGGTTTTGATATAAATGCAGTTTTCCTTCTCCGGGTGCTGATGATCATGCCAGCAGCTTTACCTTAGTCGCCTTTTACGACACCTCGGTAAGAGTGAGGGTGGCCTATTGTGGTGTGGGACTTAAACCCTAACTAAAATCCCTGGGGTGTCCATCTCCGCGCAATCACGGTCGGAAACCCCACAGCCGGGACTAGGCCGTACCGCTAATCACGCTCGCCGCTTCGCCCCTATCTGGCGCCTACCTACCAGGACACCCGGTAACATCCCCCCGCGGAGTCGTATGCTGAACAAGACCCTCATCAGTAGTGGGTACGCTCACGAACTCCGAAAGCTCGTTTAGCGGCCTCTTACGACAGGCTGGGAACAGCACATTGCACAGGCTCCCTCTGCTGCCCGATAGGGACGGCTCAGTTCTCCCGGCTGTCCCTATCCCCTCTCCCGGCACGTCCGGTGGAGGAACCGCCTAGTCCGCCGTACAGGTGGACATCCACCCGAGGAATATCGTGGAGGAAGGCTTCGGCTGTATCACCATGATATTCCCCAATATGGGTGATGAGGGTTCTCCCTCATCAGCCCTTCTTGGCTGAAAGAGGGGGTGGACAGTGGGATTTTTTTAACAATTGTTTCACTGTCCACCCGGGGTGGACAAGCAGAGGGTGGACAGCGGGAATAAACTGTCAAAAGGTAGGTACAGTCAGACACATATCAGGTTACATATTTCGCTTATATAGATTTATTTAAAAGAAAAATAAAAGGTTCGCTTTAGATCTACGTATATGTTTGTATTTTTGATGTATTTGACTGCCTCTGTAAGGGAATAGAGAGTGCACTTGTGTTTCCGCACACACTTAAGCACTATAATATATCCTGCGTAAGTGGTTGATCGTTGAAATTGACCGCCGTAGCCGATATCGGTTGAAGTTGAAGGATACATTATGTTTGTATTTACGCATTACCACATTTTTCATTGAAGTCAAATATCTATATAAACACCTATTTTCCTTATTTGAACTACGTCATCTTCTCTCGTTCATTGACCTTTTACATTGAAATAGATTGCACGCAATAAACTGTGAAATGTTTTGTACCTAATGCGCACAGTAATATACCTAATAACAAATGTAGCCAGCAGCTTGACAAAATGTACACACGTGGAATTACGAATACGATATTTGTTTCCTCTACTCAAAGGTTGTCTGGAAGAAATCGCTACAAGCGATAAGGCCGCCTTATTGTACTGTCCGTTGTTGTTGTATCATGCTTGTATTTTCTTTTTGTGCAATAAAGAATATCCATCTCCTGCAATAAAGAATATATATCTCGGGCCTCCCTCAATCACATGAGTGGTAATTGCCATACTCACCACGCTTGGCAGACGGGTTGGCGAGGGTTTTGATATAAATGCAGAGTTTTCCTTCTCTGGGTGCTGATGATCATGCCAGCAGCTTTACCTTAGTCGCCTTTTACGACACCTCGGTAAGAGTGAGGGTGGCCTATTCTACTCTGCCGGGGACCACACGGCTAATATATTACTTACTATATCTATTTATCTATTACTTACCCTTGTAAGACTTTGTATCGGCCTTATGCCTGAGATCCAAGTGCTATTTTTGCACTGATTTGGTAATTCGACGTCGCCGTCTCTACATACTCTTTTAAGGTTCAAAGCATCTATAATCACTATTTTCAAGAGTTCCAGGGTCCAGGAGTCCCTTAGAAGAGATATTGTCATATAGGTCTTTTAATATTTTCTTATGAAAAACAAATCCACATGAGGCTAGCAAGCTTGTTGATTAAGCCTAATCCCATCATAGTAAAACTAAAACCCATCTACCAAAAAAACACGCTCTAAAAAGTACGAAACAACAATATTGTCTCTGCTGAAATTATTATGCCGTATAATGAATCTGTTTTGCTATAGTAGGTGGCATTTGACCACGGCAATACGGCATGATAATTTCAGCAGATTTCATTCTTGTTTCGTACTTTTTAGAGCGTGTTTTTTGGTAGTGGGGTTTTAGTTTTTAAACTTTATCTTTATTTTACACATTTTTAGTTAAGAATATTAAATTACATGTTTGAAATGTGCTAAAAAGCTGTTTCATTTGATACCCCACACAGTACCGTCAATTAAATTTTTTTTTTTAGTTCCTTACTCTAAGTTCCCTAGAGGGCGCTGTAGTCAATTAAACGTAACGTCATGTCTCCTATAATCAGGAGACAATCAAGACGCTTCTAACGACACGTCATTTGTGGAAATATAAAACGAGTTTAGTGAAGATTTTTAAAGAAATGTAAGTTTTATTTGTCATTTGTATTGGTATTTTATAAATTCATTCTTATTATACTTTAAACTTGTTGCATTCTGGATCCATTATGTAAGCTTCAGGTGTACTGAGATAAATGAATAAAATAAAAAATAAACACATATTGAATATATATAATGGTTACATAATAGAAGTTGAGGGGAAAAGAGCTGCAACAATTTCTTAGGTTAGCTGCTTAAAACCAGCGCCGGCGCTTTTTTTTATGGTGACACAGTATTGGCTCTCTTCAGCTTGATGGTAAGGCGCTCGCTTTATTCGGCCAGTGTCGACAAAAACAGAGCGTATTTGACACATTTTTTTATTTTGTTTTAATAATGTATTTATGTTATAGTTTTGTTTGTTCTTTGTGCCATATCTGTATGTTCTTTTATTGATTGAAGATTTATTCATTGTTTCAGTCATATTTAAAAGAACAATCATGACACATTAACTCGACGAGTTGCATATTGGTGAGAAAAATCGCTTGCAGTTGGCTCCGGCGGTAAACATAATGCCGCGTGTCTGTAAGCTCCTTTACGGTTTAAATATTTACCTACAAGAAAATTGCATACAAAAAATTTACAACCAGGGTTAGGTTCCACAGGTTATTGTCAACAGAACGCATATAAATTGGAGGTGATTAAGGATCTGTGACTCACTCGTCACGTCTTGATTGATCGTGTACCTATTGTCATTCAGAAAGGTCATCGAAGTGCAAACTGCAGAAGGATATATTGCCTTGAGGAAGCCGATGAACCGAAGAGAAATTCTTTGGGTAAACAATTTTTTTGACGCGCATCGATGATTCTAGAAAAGATTTCCGTAAAGAAAATATTTTTGTCACGAACTTAAAAATGGATAATTATTTTAGAAGTATTTCTTATCTGATAGGTGGCAGACGAGCAGACGGATCACCTGATGGTTAGCGACTTCCGCCTCCCATGGACACCCGCGACACCAGTGAAGTGCGCTGCCAACCGTTAAACTCACAGTGCTGAAACAGCACAGTGCTGTTTCACACCGGTTTTCTGTGCCGTTTCCTGACCGTGGTATCACTCCCATTGAGCCGGACCATTCATGGCGAAGCGTGGCTCTCCCACGGTCAAGAGAAGTGATAGTCATAATCCATCTTACCTACACCTGAATACTATTAATATCCTGCCTAATTGACTCATCGTTTATATTGGCCGCCTTAGTGAAATATCGTTAAAAGAACATTATTATAACGAAACAAAAGTACCTATCACATACTCTTATAAACCAACATTATTCTATGGGCAGCGGTGATCACTTACCATCAGGTGACTCGCTTGCTCGTTTGCCTGTCTTCCTCATCAAAAAATGGGAACCCTTGTTTTTCTTATGTTATAGGTGGCAGCCGAGCCGACAGATCACCTGATGGTAAGCGATTACCGCCGCCCGTGGACACCTGCAACACCAGTGGTGTCACAAGTGCGCTGCTTACCTTTTAACCCCCCTTCCCCTGGATTGGGCCTCCGGTATCCTCACTCACGCAGCGAAACACAGCGCATGCACTGCTTCACGCCGGTTTTCTGTGAGGACGTGGTATTACTCCGGTCGAGCCAGCCCATTCATACCGAAGCGGTTCCCATCAAGAGAGGCCCTGCCAACGGTGAACAGTCCAAGGTGTCAGAAAAGGTGACTATTAAATCTGGGATCCGATGGGAATGTGTAACTAAAACGCTTGCTGGTTATGAACGCACTGACGTTTATTTGACGTAACATTTTAATCAGCGAAATGGCGGACGCAGCCGCCAGTATCTATATATATCTATGTCTTTCTTACACGGCATATGTGCAGGTTATATAGATTGTTCTGAATTGTCAACTAAATTGTTAAGATTCTGTGCACCTATCAAACGGACGAGACAAACTAAGTTATTCGCTGTCTCACATACAGCAACTAATTACGCCCAGAATTCCATAATTAACCGCATTCATAGAACTTTTAATAATAAATTCAATGATATTGACATTTTTAACTCTTCAAAAGGTATCTTTAAAAAAGATATTTTTGAAGCTCTAAAAGAGAATGAACATGTTAAAACCACCTAGGTAGGTAGGCAACATAAATTTCCAGGTTTGGGTTTATGAGCAGTACAGCATACACACACACTCTTAAGTACATCTACACACACACACACACACACACACACACACACACACACACACACACACTTTTAATTTTTAGATTTTTTTTATTTTTTTTTGATTGCCGATAAATAAAATATAACATACAAAATGTAAAACCATTATTGGCTGTAGGTTAAATTTTAATTAAGTTTATATAACTTGTAAATAGCACTAAGAGCTGTGGTTTTTGTAATAAAATAAAAAATAAAATAAAATAAAATAAAAAGTATTACCGCAGACCAAGAAGGCTACATTCATAACAGTGACCAAACTAAAAACATCTCAGAAAAACTTAGTATACCTTAGCTAATAGCGGCACAAAAACCAGCGCATCTGATTCTTAGGCCAATTAGATTATAATAATCACACACGACCTTGCAAGGCGTCAAAATCGTGCCATTTATGTATGATTCATGCAGCAATTGGGGCAACCATGTATCGCCATGAAATTATAAATTATGTAGGAAGCGATGTGATTCAGTCGCGTGCACTTAGTAATCGAGATGGGTTAAACTGCGAACTTATTGCTTGTAAACTTTGAAGAAGTACAGACGGCCACAAATCAGGTTATCCATCCACCATCGATTTTGAATCTTCAATCAATTGTCCTTAGTAGTTGAGTTGAGCGATGGTAGGTCAGTGGTTAAGAACGCGCCTACCATTCGGGGGGATCGGGCATGCACCTCTGGATTTACATGTTAATGTAATATGTGGATACATAAAATACACTAAAAAATGCGCTAAAATTTAAAATTTTAAAAACCCCCGACGGCGGCCATCTTGGATTTAAATTTGTCACAATAAATATATTCTGCTACTGTAGCCCTTTTATATGATACCCATATTGTGGGAGTTGTGTTAAAACATACAATCCAAATCTTTGTGACGGCGGCCATCTTAGATCGATTTTTATCCAACATAGCTAAGGACACTCCCTCCTTATTCATCTTTCAAACAAAAAAAAATCAAAATCATTTCATTCGTTCGGGAGCTACGATTCCATAGACAGACACAGACACACACAGACACGTCAAACTTATAACACCCCGTCGTTTTTGCGTCGGGGGTTAAAGAATAAATAATCATGATGCGATTCTACCACCAGCTCGGAAAGTTGTATCTGGTCGAGAAGATCCGGCAAGAAACTCGCCAGGTTACTCTTTTTAATCGTCAAACTTTCATACAATTTTGTATCTTGAGCTTTCATCATATCAGCCATCATCAGAATTCATCATTTCAGCCAATAAACATCCACTGCTGGACATAGGTCTCCCCCAATGATCTCCGCACAGATCGGTCCTGTGCCGCCCGCGTCCATGGGGTTCCCGCGACATTTCGCCAGATTGTCGGTCCACCTTGTGGGGGCCTGCCACGGCTTCGACCTCTCAAACGCGGCATCCACTCGAGGACCTTTCTGCCCTATCGGCTGTCTTATCTCCTCCTGCCCTGCAAATTATCGGCATGCAATCCTTTGGGCTGTCTTCGACTTTGGTTCTCCTGCGGATCTCAGCATTCCTGATACGATAACGCAAAGAGACTTCGATCTCAAGCTTCACTTCTTCACGGAGTTCATAGTAGGCAGCTGCATGACTGTGCTCCGGCATTGTTGATGTCTATGAGGTTACCATTTACCATCAGATGGGCCGCATGCTCGTCTGCCTATTATTCGCAATAAAAAAAAGCTTAGATCTCTAAAAGTGCGGAACCGAATTCGTCGCTGTTTTTTTTTAATAAATAGGCAGAATAATGAAAGAGGAAGGTTTAATGTATAGAATAATATTACATCCGTGCGAAGCCGGTTCAGGTCGCTAGTGCTTTGTAAATTACTTAGGAAGTGGTGTGAGTCAGTCGCGTGTATTTCGTAATCCAGACGGGTTAAACTGTAGACTTTTTCATTTTTCATAGAGGTCGTGTGTGGAACTCTTTCTAGGAATGTGGGTAGTTTTATAATGCTTTTTAACCGACTTCAAACTCAAAACGACGAGACAATCAACTGTAAAAATGTTTATTTTTTATACTGTATGTTCACAGTAAAACTAATGTATTTTGATGCACAATTTTTTTTATGTATTTTCCCGAAATCAGCAGATTTTTCTTGTTTTTAGGAATACTTTATGTGCAATGTCCTAGCCGCTTATTGGATGACACGTCCTATACAATGCAAAAAAAAAATATTGTTATTGAATTTTGATGTAATGTAATAATATACATTTAATTTAATTTATCAATCAATTGTACTAATACTAGGTTAGAAAATCTGTTTCTAATAAAATGGATGCTTTTTCTGAGTAAATGATTTAATAATAATTATTTGTTTTAAAATATCTACTTATTATATATAGGTAGTGCCACGCTAAAATTATTTAGGCAATAGTTAGGTGCGCCAAAATTTCTGGGCAATTTTCTCAGGGCGTTTTCATTTATGATGTTTTCATCCATCCTTTTATCATAGTGTATATTATAATAAGTCTCTAGTTTACCTAGTTGTAAATAAAACCTTGCAGTTTATCTCAAAGTGAGTCAGTAATGCAATACCTACATGATACTGATTTCTGGTACCTACCTGCCCTTGGTAGATCGTGCAGCCAGATTTCAATGTTAAACATCACATTAATACTTAATTGGTGCAAAATGATTTGAATCCAGGTCATTGTTCTCAAATGATTAAGTCAGTGTATTTGGACTAAGACAAGTCCTTCCCAGTTGCGTCGAACGGGCCTCTACTTGTCGGCCCCACGTACGCCTTCCAAAAGTCCGGGACGTAATTGCCCGTGGTTGTGGAACGATTGACAGACAATAATAATAAAACTTTATTAATCATATTAGAGTTATTTTTACAGAAGGTCGCACATAGATATATAAATACATGTGCCGTGCCGTGTGTGTGTGTGTCTGTGTGTCTGTCTATGGCATCGTAGCTCCCGAACAAATGAACCGGTTTTAGATTTTGTAGCAAAATATGTTGATTGTGAAACATTTCAAATCCAAGATGGCCGCCGTCAGAAAATGACAAATAACCTATTTGTTGTTCCAACTGCCTCAATATAGGTATCAAAATGAAAAAGCTTTAGTTGTGTCGGGGGTTTTTCAAATTTTCAATTTACTTTTTTTATTGTTTGCTTATATTTTGGTCGTTATTATAGATCTGCGCTCAACTCTGCGCAGCTCCACTTCTGTGGAAACGCACCCTTAGATCAACAATACAAAGCGAAAAACAAAATCACTTGTTCCATACAAAATTTAATTTCCACTATAGGCGATAATGTATGGAACCGCTGATATTTTTTGCTTATTTTTGTTATAACATGCTAAAAGGACTTAATTCACGATACCTATGAGGTTTTCGGGCTGTAAACGATAAAAATATAAATATATAGGTAGGCGTAGTTACTGGAAATTGATAAAATAAATAACCTATTGCCAAAGTAAAATTGACCTTCAAGTTAAATAAACACCTTCGTTGTACTCATTTTGTTATCTCTGCTTCATAAGCAGTCTATTGCCTTATACAGGCTTAGGCTAGTTTACACTCGTCCAAACTTCAACATGTCTCAACTTGTCTGGTACCTACGTGACCAATGACCATACCTACTTACTTATCGATGTTTGTTATCAGAGCGGTACTTTTGTTTACTATGCTATGTCAAACATTTATTTAAACTAGGTTATTAGGGATAATATTAAATAAGGAAATGAGAACAGTGGTAGCTCAGTGCATAAAAACGAGCCGTTCGTGTGGGGGGTCGCGGTTTCATCATTATCATCAACCCATTTAAGTCCCCACTGCTGGGGCACGGGCCTCCCTCAATCACATGAGGGCTTTTTTGCCATACTCACCACGCTTGGCAGACGGGTTGGCGGGTTGGTCGTGGTTTGTTGTGTCCTAACTAATTAACTAAACTAACTATTGTAGATGTTATTAAGGTGACGGGTAGGGCACACTAGTGACGCCAATCGATTTTAATTTTTAGCTACTTAACCGGATCCGGATTAAATGTGGGGGAGCCACGCTTAGGCATGAATGGGCCGGCTCGACCGGAGTGATACCACTGCTTCATAGAAGACCGGCGTGAAGCAGCGCCTGCGCTGTGTTTCGCCGTGTGAGTGAGGTTACCGGAGGCCCAATGGGGGGAAGGGGAAAAGGTTGGCAACGCACTTGTGACTCCACTGGTGTTGCGAGTGGCCATGGGCGGCGGAATTGCTTACCATCAGGTGATCCGTCTGCTCGTCTACCACCTCTCATATAAAATAATAATAATAATAATATATTTAAACAATTTTGGGGTTACAATCTCGCGGCAAACACCTATACTATTTATTTAATATTCAGTTGGTCTGGTTCTCCTGTTAAACAGTTGCGAAAGTCAGACAGCAGTCGTTTCATAGTACTAGATTACCCTAATCCTGAATTATGGTCTAAGTTAACCCCGGGCTCTAAAGCGACAGCTTTGGACGCAACAGGGAATTACAAAATAAGATAAGGACCTAGATCCAGAGATCCGATCAATGCTTCAAAGGGCAAAGAGCTGAGTAGGTGAGAACGTTCGAATTGCTGCGTGAGTGCGGAGAAGCACAATCCGGTGCCGTGGGTGTCCATGGGCAATCGCTTACCATCAGGTGATCCGACTACTAGTCTGCCACCTATCTGTGCTACAGAAACAAGCTGTTAGGGCCATATATGGACTTAGTCCACGAGCCTCGCTTAGAAACTTGTTCAAGAAATTAACATTTTAAAATTAGCATCACAGTACATCTTTGACTGTATTATGTATGTTTATAAAAAATTTGAAAACTACTCTCATAAATAACGACAACCATAACGTAAATACTAGAAATAAACACAAACTTGCTGTTCCACATCTCAGACTTCATAAGATTGGTCATTCATTTGTAGGAATGAGTATAAAAATATTTATTAGTTACCACAAAAGCTTGTTGATTTACCAATGCCTAAATTTAAAACACATGTTAAAAATTATTTAATAGCAAAAGCCTATTAAACAGTTAATAATTACTTAAATGACAAGAATTTGTGGAAATGATAAACTGTTCGCCTACACCCATGATACTGTATTTATAAAAATTTTGGCGATTAAAAAGAGTAACTGGCGAGTTTCTTGCCGGATCTTCTCGTCAGAATCAACTTTCCGATTCCCGAGTGGTAGAATCACATTATATTTATTCATTTCTTAGTATATTCTTTGTATCAACATATATGTTTAATTACATGTATAAAATACATAGTTATAATGTATATTTTTCATGTACGACGATATGTAAGAGCTGTGTATATAAGCCTATGCAAATTAAGTACTTTTTAAATTTGTTTTTTTTTTTTAAATATCACATAAAAAAACAAGTTACTATATAGCTGAGGTAAAAATAAAACTCTCATGCTCACAAAATTTGAGCAATATTTTTCAACACAACTACTTTAATATTCAAGTACTAAACTAACGTTAACACCTATAGAACTATCGTGTTACCGCGCAAACTATTGTAACACGCGATCATGCTATGTTAATATTAGTGATCTCATTTCCTAAAGTATGCATTTAGGTGTTGCCGAATAATCGACAATCGATTAATCAATTATTTTCACCCTTAATAATCTAATAATCGATTGTACTACCGATAGTATCGATTAAATCGATCATCATTTTTGGTCAAAAAAATGTATTATTATGCCTTAGACATCTTCTTTATGAATGACGATTATGTCTAGAAATTATTACAGATTAATCGATTATAATCGATAGTATCGGCTCAATTCCAGTATCAATTTAATCGATAGTATCGTCAACTTAAACGATTCGAATCGAATAATCGATCTAATTTGAAAATCAAGTAATCGATCTAATATGAAAATCGATTAATCGATAGAAACGATACTTGCGATAGTACAATCGATTATTAAACTATGATTTTTATGACTATATACTATATATACTACGATGACGATGATGAAACTGACAGGTGTCAATGTGTCATTCCTATACATTTTTGCTACTTTTGACACATGCAAAGTGTCAAAATGTATGGGAACTTGACGTTTACATCTGTCAGTTTAGTTCGGAAATTTAAAAATCAGAGTATAGATTATTTGGCTACTATTCGCATAATCGATAAATAGTCGACATACAATCGATTATCCGACAACACTACATTTCGGGTCATTGTCGTGGCCTCGCTAATGTTATGTTATGAAGTTCTTTGCATTTTCATGTGCTCTTGTAACGCCCCTGACATACACTGATTTCCTGGTCTAGAATTGGAGCATCTTCTCAAGGCGCATAGTAGAACGCAAACTGTGGTTATGTGTGTTTTTTTATGTATATGTGGTAGAAGAGCGAACGAATCACCTGATGGCAGGGTCATTTCACTAAGTACATTTTTTCTTAGTATGTGAAAAATAGTTCAGCAGTTTTCGTTAGATGGGGCTAGTAAAAAGCACATGTAGCTTAATAAGCAATCAAGCAGATGGGTCGGCGTTGTTTTGGTAGATGTCACTATGCATTTTTACATCGCGCTATAGAGAAAGGGAGATTTAAAGGTTGGCAGCGCACTTGTGACTCGACTGGTGTCCCGGGTGTGCATGGACAGTGGCACTCGCTTACCATCAGGTGATCCGTCTACTCGTCTGCCACCTATCACATGAAAATAACGTAAAAACCTTAGTAATAATAAATGATGATTCAAAATCAATATAAGAATTTGTCAGGTTGCAGACAGTGTAATCTGTACATGGTGTAGAATTTCTCATTTAAATACTTTTTATTTTTAAAACAAAAACCAGGTAGAGGAAAAATGCCTCATAAAATTGAAGGTACCGATATAGCTGAGCAAAATTAGCGCTTAAACCGAAGGCCATACAGGTCACAGCTGATAACCGATGGAGCGACGTCCTGATGAAGGTTGGAGTATGTGGTCATTGCCATACTGTGAGTATACTCGTAGTTGAATGCATAGATAAATGTTTGTTTATGAAGTTGTGATTGCAAAACTGGTGCAATGTCTGAACGATACTACTTGTTAAAAATAGAAATAAAAAACCGAGCGCTCTCATGTTGCTACGTGCCACTAATACTGTACCCTAATGGTACACCTATATAAAAGTACTATGTGACATGCAATGATATAATAAATAAATAAATGTTGATTCTTCTTATATTGTTTTTTAACCCCCGACGCAAAAACAACGGGGTGTTATAAGTTTGACGTGTCTGTGTGTGTGTCTGTCTATGGCATCGTAGCTCCCGAACAAATAAACCATTTAGATTTCGTTTTTTTTTGTTGGAAAGATGAATAAGGGGGGAGTGTTCTTAGCTTGCTAAAGTTAGGATTGAAACCGATCCAAGAGGGCCGCCGTCATAAAAATATGGATTGTAGTTTTAACACAACTCCCACAATTGAGTAGCAGAATATATTTATTGTGACAATATTCAAATCCAAGATGGTCGCCGTCAGAAAATGACGGATAACCTATTTTCTTTTTTGGGGTTTTTAAATTTTCAATTTAATTTTTTTGACAAACGAGCAGACGGTACACCTGATGGTAAAAGATCACTGAAGTTTCACGCCTGACAATCAATTTCTTCTTCTGCGAGCGATGGTAGCTCAGTGGATAAGAACGCGTCTTCCATACATTGGGTCGTGGTTCGAAACCGAGTATGCATCTGGATTTCCCAAATATATGTGCGTATTTCTACCATTAGCTCAGCGGTTAGGGAAAATATTTTAAGAAAACCTGCATGATTCTGATAATTTCTTAACGTGTCACTCTGATCCAGTTGGTTGGGTAACCCTGTTCAAGGATTGCGAAGGTCAGACGACAGTTGTTTCACTGTCCAGACTCCCCAAATATCGAGAAAAGAAGGATGACAAGAGGGTAGGAGAAGAGAGAGAGAGCATGAGAAAATAAAAAAGACACAAAACAAATGAACAGTACACATTTACTTCTTCTTCATCGATTTCTTCATTGCTGAAGACGAGCCTTTCTTGAAATGCCTTTACCGAAGCGGTGACAAGATCTATCCATTTTTTCCCTATCCTCGGCTTGTCTTAGGGCAATCGGCAAAGTGAGTCCGGTTACATCCCTTATTTGGTCTGCCCAACGAAGAGGTGAACGGCCTCTTCGTCTTTTACCATTGACCTTCCCCACAACAACCAACTTGTCCAAGTTGTCGGACTGTCTCCGGGCGATATGGCCAAAGTAACCTGGTGCTCTTTGGTAACAGATAGTCAACAGTCTGGTTTTGATCTTCAGTTGGTCGATAATGAGCAGTTTTCCAGTAGGTATTTATTAACTTTGAAGTTACTCGCTAGATGGTGTAAGCAGTCTCTATATATTTCAGGTGTTGGAAGATATATCCTGTGCTCCCTAATTTATGGGATAATTTCCCAGTGCTAGGTTTTTCACGTTTGCCTAATATTTCAAAGTAACCATATGGTTGGTTACATGGAAAACAACACTTTATACCAACCTCAAGTAGACCTAAAATAAGTTGTAAAAAAATGTCTGCTATGGCAGATGGTTTTCATTGCTGCCCGTTTGAAACTTTCTATCAAATTATAGTATTTAAATATTTCTATCAAATTATAGTATTTACAAGGAGTTCCTTGTTTTTGTTGATAATTAAAAAAAAGGAATAAAACCTCTTTCATTCATTCATGGGTAATAGATAATAAAATATGACAACACTTTAAACGCTTTTTTATATATTTATTTATTGAGGACAACCAACAAATCTTACACCGAATAACCGTAAAAAAAAACTTACATTAAAATATATGCTAAGTGTAGATTCAGTTACAGGCTGCCACGACTTGCGAATGTGATTATCTCAATTGAATATTTATATATATGTATACAAGCATGCATACACACCTTGTAGGAGGCCTGCCACGGCTGCGACTTCCTGTACCTACGTGGTCTCCACTCGAGGACCTTTCCGCCCTAACGGCCGTCTGTTCTCCTCGCTATGTGCCCTGCCCATTGCCACTTGAGGCATGCAATCCTTTGGGCTACGTCTGTGACCTTAGTTCTCCTGCGGATCTCATCATTTATATAGCAACATCTGCTATTGCCTTAGAGAAACCGACCGACTAATGTCATTGGAAAACTCCTCATTAATACAGGTTAAAATCATATCATCAGTATATTTTTTTTCTGTTTAGCTTGACAGTGAGTGAAACGATAACTCAAAGATACATAAAATAAATTACCTTGTTATTACTAAACTAATTATTCCAAAATTCAAAACAGGTAGAAATAAAGAGTACATAAGAACTGCAGTTACGAATATTACCAAGAAAATTAGCAATTTAAACCAAAAAAGGTACGGCCACACAGCATACATGCCAAACACCGATTATAAACACCCAACATGTATACTTGGCAGACAATGAGAATTAGGACCGTGGGAGAGCCACGCTTCGGAATGAATGGGCCGCCTCAACCGGAGTGATACCACGACCTCACAGAAAACCATTGTGTAGCTGCACTGTGCTGTGCTGTGGTATCCTCACTCACGCAGCGAAACACAGTTTCGCTGCGTGAGTGAGGATACCGGAGGCCCAATCCGGGGGAAAGGGCGGTTTAAAGGTTGGCAGCGCACTTGTGACTCCACTTGTGACGCACTATAGGCAGAGGCAATCGCTTACCATCAGGTGATCCGTCTGTGAGTCTGCCATCTATCACATAAAAAAAATACCCCGGATCTCCGTTTTTCAAACACCGGCAAACACAAAATAGGTAGATACATGTACGTATGGCCGTTGGGGCGGAAAGGTCCTCGAGTGGAGGCCACGTACAGGAAGTCGCAGCCGTGGCAGGCCCCCCACAAGGTGGACCGACGATCTGGTGAAGGTCGCGGGAATCCATTGGATGCGGGCGGCACAGGACCGATCTGTGTGGAGAACATTGGGGGAGGCCTATGTCCAGCAGTGGACGTCTATTGGCTGAAATGATGATGATGATGATGCACGTATATATATATTTTTTTAATTATTAAAATTTACAACATCACATACATTGATCTGACTCCGAGATAGGTAGCTCAAGCACCGGGCATAAGAATCAACAGTGGGATTACAAACACATTAGGTGTTAGTTGTTTGCTTGCCAAGCGTATGGCCGTACCTTATAAAGCACAAAAAAACTAGACACGAAAAGTCGACTAAAGTCCTATGAAAAACGCGCTAGGCACCGCTCACTACCACTGTTCCAAATGGGTCGTTACAATTCAGTTGGTGCTTGCTGTTTGTAATCGATGTATTTTTTTTTTATATGAGAGGTGGCAGACGCAGACGGATCACCTGATGGTAAGCAATTCCGCCGCCCATCAGTGGAGTCACAAGTGCGCTGCCAACCTTTATAATGTGATTTTTAATGTGATAGATGGCAGACGAGCAGTGATGAAAAGCGAATGCCGTCGCCCATGGACACCCGCGACACCAGTCACCAGGAGTCACAAGTGCGTTGCCAACCTTAAAACCCCCCTTCCCCCGCATTGGGCCCGGTACCCTCACTCACGCAGCGGAAAACAGCACCGTTCTGCTTCACGCCGGTTTTCTGAGAGGCGGTGGTATCACTGCGGTTAAGCCAGCCGATTCATGCCGAAGAGTGGGTCTCCCACGGTCGGATGTTTTCTATTTGTAGCAAATAACAATCGTGTGGACGCGGCATAAGAAGGCCGAGTAGATAAGCAATGGCGTCGACCTGGTGAAGGTTGTGGTGGCAAAAGCAATGGCCGCCTCAATGATTAACGGATTATTTTATTAACGTGTGTTATCTTAGTAAACAAAATACAATGTCACTTTTTGCAATATTTACCGGCTTTTCTGTTGATTATAATTCAAGGTGAAAATGTTTTGGGTGACATAAAGTTTCCAATTAATTTCTACGAACATTAATTAGGAGAAGAAGAAAGAAGAAGAAAACTATTTATTAACTATAAACACATTGTTCCGTATTTAGCCTAACTTGGTTAAATAGTATATAGCACAATATGTTTTATCTTTTTTATTTTCGTTTCTTTTAAATTCTAAAGTATTTGGGAATGTCTTGCAAATCCTTGGAACGGAACGCGCCCGCAACAGTGCTGCCAACGGCACATTTTTCAAACACAAGTTTCCGACATCTTCTATCTATCAACACGGTCGCCGCGCGCGTTACTAAATTCATTACATATACTAAAGACAATACACTTGCGGAAATATTCTGTAATCTGGAGTCAGTACGGTAATGCGGTGATAGCAACAAGAACCAGCCCCTTTGGATTTACAGTCTCCCTGAGACAGCACACCACGCGGATGCTTGAATGACCACGTTAGTCAAGCTTTCCCAAAGTATCGCGGTCCTTCGAATATCTCTTTCCGAAACACACATACATAATACATAAAACAAATAATAAATACAAATGGCACAAAACATAAAAGTTACGGCCAACAAAGCTCAGCCTCAGCAATGCTGCAACTGCCGCAAGCAACAGCTGCAGTGCTGGTTTTCAGGTTGGACCTTGGGTGACGCCTTTGCGTTAGAAGAAATATAAATATTGACATGCAATACAGAAGACTTATCCATTACATAAAGACCGACAAAGATCAGAAGGCACTTCAGTGACATTGACAAGAGGGGACAGCTTATTTTCTAGCCGAAAATGTCTAAACATCAATAGTTCCGACTTTTTCCACGTACCAAATAACCGTAGTAACCAAGTGAATTGTAGACTAATTAGTCTACAATCCAAACAGTCCAATTAATTTAATTCTGGGCGATACCTAAACACGAGTTTGCCTAGTGCGGGTTGGTGCTAGTGCAGCCGATAGGTGCATTGCATTAATTCGCCAGGTTTGGACGTTACTTACGAGTAACTTGCAGGATCGAGTCACAAAGCAGCTTAAGTAACTGTCTACTTAACTGCCTAGGCAGAAGCTAGCACTGGCGTCGGCCCACTGGTCGGGTCTAGTGGCTAGGCAGCAGTGTAAACGGTGCGTCGCATTTTGTAAACGGCCCATTGGTTGGCCCTGGAAGTACGCATTCTCCACAAGAAGATCTTCTTCTATTCTCATGAGGTGTCTATATCGCAGGATCACGTCGTCAAGACTGATCTGCGAGAACTTTAGATCGATGACTAGCCAAGAAGTACTGCAAGATCGAGTAAATTGACGATCTCTTGTTTTGAAGGCCAAGACTCGGTTGGGGTTGCTGAGCCAAAGGAGTAAGTAGTTGTTAGCGATGACCTTACTATCAAAAGCCACCAACTATCCAATTAGGTAAACTTCACTATTCTTTATTTCAATATGGATTAGGATAACTCTGCCAATTTCAAGTGAAATATGTTGTGAATCTTTGAATTCGATTTAGCGTTTTATCGAGCATGTGGTCTTATTTCCCAATAGCATAGAGACAATGTTGTTTGTTTAATATGACATTCATTCAAAGTGATAATTTCGACTTGTTTCTCCAGCAATACTGGCAAGAAGATCATAATTTTATTCTGAACACTTTTTGATTGTTTTTTTAGTAGAATACTTTGATTTGCAATTTAAACTTTGATTGCAATCTCACCTGACGGTATGTGATACTGCGGTCGATGGTGGATTATAGGCATATTTTCGTGCACTCGACATAGAAGTCGAATGAGCGATATCCATACATTCGTCCTTATAAATATCCAATTCAATATCTATTATGAGATAAAACTTCCAAGAAAATTCTATTTCTTTGCCGTACGCATCAGAAATGTTTATTTGAATTAATCGCTTAAAAATGTCTGTCGTTCTATAAAAAATAAACACAATATCTATTTTGTTTTCATTGGGCAATGTAGCAATATTTCTATTTAGCAAAAATACTGGAAAATGTACCACTCGAGAGGTATAATATGATAGTGATAGTGGGTCGTTGATCGCATTATCTCGGCACTATCTTCATTTAAATGAAATAGATATAATGTTTCTATTTAGTTGTTTGGGGCATTGACCGTTTGTTTATTTAGAAAAATATGCGTCGATAATTCAGCATTTTTTATACCTGGTTGCTAAAAAACTTATGTAAGATGTAATAATATAGAGCGATAATAGGTCAGTGTCTCATCTGTGAGCTCAATGAAGCCAGATTCCTGACTCAGGGTTACGCAGATGACATAGTAATAATGGTCATAGGAAAATGTCCTAGCACCATTTCCAGTCTTATGCAAAGGGCCCTACGAATAGTAGAAAACTGGTGCACAAGACACGTGCTAACAGTCAACGCACGGAAGACGGTCTTAATCCCGTTTACCAAAAGAAGGAAACTAGAGGCGCTTCACGCCCCAACACTTCTTGGTACGAAGCTATGCTTGTCCAACGAGGTCAAATATCTCGGAGTCTTTCTAGACCAAAAACTAACATGGAACAAGCATCTCGACTACATTACTAGAAAGGCAAAAATAGCGATGGGGGCAAGCAGTAGGTTGGTGGGGCTAAAATGGGGGCTACGGCCCAAGGCCGCACTCTGGATTTATAAAACCATAGTGAGGCCGATCGTCACTTATGGCTGCTATGTGTGGTATAAGAAGACGCACCAACTCAACTGCGTGGAGAACCTCAGCAAAGTTCAAAGAACAGCCTGCCTTATAGCCACTGGCGCTCTTTCGTCCTCTCCCTCTGCAGCACTGGATGCCCTCCTGAACATTCCACCTCTGCACATTCACGTGCAGATGGAAGCGAGGATGGCCATTACGAGAGCAAAAATCAGAGGAAGGACGAGATGGCAATCTAGGGTCATAGGTAACCTCTACAATGAACTAATGAAAATTCCGGTCATGGATATGCCCTCTGACTCCATGATCCGTGAATACCGCTTCGATAAGCGGTTTACAGTCTTGTTACCTAGTAGACAAGACTGGGAGGCTGGAACTCCCGGAAATGTTAACCAGAATGACATCGTTTGGTATACGGATGGTTCCAGGAGGCAAGGCGTATCCGGGGCGGGATTTTGTAATGATCGCTTCAGAATACGCAAATTCACCAACCTGGGTCGCTATACCACAGTGTACCAAGCAGAAGTCTTCGCAATAATTGGCTGTGTCCAAGAGAGTCTGCAAATGAACCTCCAGAATAAGAAGATATTCATCTTCTCAGATAGTCAAGCTGCCCTCAAGGCGTTAACATCCTGTGAACTTGACTCCAAACTCACTAGCGAGTGTGTCCTGCTCCTAAACCAGCTTGGCAATGCCAACATCGTTAATCTGATTTGGGTACCGGGACACTGCAATATCAGAGGCAACGAAGTCGCTGACGTGCTAGCAAAGGCCGGGGCAGAGAGCCCACTACTCGGACCGGAACCAATAAGTGGCGTTCCAGCCTGCATGGTCAGGTTCGAGTTAAAAGAGTGGGAGCATAAGCAAAGCACTGAATATTGGAAAAGACTACCTCGACTAGAACAGTCTAAGGCGTTGATACAGGCGTTCGATCAGAGACGAGCTGTAGAAATAATAAAACTGAGCAGAGGACATGTTAGGGCACTCACTCGGACCCTCACAGGGCACTGCAAATTAAATAAGCACCTGCATAACATGGGCCTTTCAGATACTAAAATCTGCAGGTTCTGTCGCGAGGACGAGGAAACGATTATCCACGTCCTCGGCGAGTGCATAGCGCTGCACCGGTGCAGAAGCCGGCACCTGGGAGCACACATGATCTCAGCAGACGAGATTAAAAGCTCCCCCATCAGCTCCATTCTCGGGTTTATCCTGGAACTGGAGCTACATGAGGTGCTGTAATAGGTTACGGGGCTGCCACAATAGATCATCTACTGGTCGCAGTGGCTATGAGACGCAGGGCTCACCCCATTTCTAACAAATAATAAAATAAATAGGTCAGTGTATTAGAACATGCCTTCGATGTGGGGGATCTTGGTTTGAATCCAAGCATGCACCTCTGGATTTTTCAAATCTATGTGCGCATTTCCACCATTAGCTCTGAGATGAGGAAAAAAATCGGGTTGCGAAAGTCAGACGGCAGTTGGTTTATAAGCGGTCTTTTTTTTTGGTTTCCCGGGAGAAATGCATTACGCAGACCCTGCCGCCGGGGGGTGACTGGGTACTGTGGGACTCACCCTCCGGGCCGCTTCTTCTAACAAGAAGCGACCTGATGGCATACCCACTAAAACTCCCGGGGCTCAACCACCCGTGGGTATGGAATGGAGTCACGGGAACTGCACGAGGCTATTCCCCGCAGCCCCACTCCCCCACGGGCCCCTACACGGGGTGTGCGGCCACGCCCCTCCTTAGGCTGGGAGGAGGGGGGTTGGGGACAGCCGGAAGAGCTGAGCCGTCCACAACGAGCTGTGGAGGTGCCAATGACAGTGCCGGCACAAGGACCTCCGTCCCTGTTGCCGGTTGGCCACCTCCACGGAGAGGACGAAGAGTTCTCCGCCGAACTCGTCCTCTCCTTGCTCGAAGCGGGCCTGCGAGGGGGTTAGTCTCGCGCTCCCGCTCCGCCGCCTCCTTCTGCGCCACCACTTCTTCGCAGAAATGGGCGAAAGCCAACCAGGCCCTCTCATCATCCAGCATAGCTGCAACTATGCTGGGCAAAGAGAGGTCATGTCCGACCTCCGCGACCAGTGTTTATAAGCGGTCTAAGCGTACCCTGGCAACTGGGAACTGCACGGTTAGATGAAGAGGAATATGCATACAGGCATATAGGCTACAGAAGACGACGTATTACACCGACAAAAGACTAATGTATCGAATCAGCTTGCTGAAGTGGCAATCAACTGGCCATTTCGGCAGAAGAACTGACAGGACAGCCGTTAATTAAGCTAAAGAGTTCTTGAGTGGAGACCGCGTCTCGGAAAACGTGGAGTTGGGCGCTGTCTCTTTCGCCAAAGTTCGTAGGTTCGATCCCCACCCTGGACAAACATTCATGCGGTGAACACTTGTGTTTGTTCAGTGTCTGGGTGTAATATATGTATTTAAGTATAAATTTGTGTACCTCTGTTGTCTGATATATGTAACACATGTGCTTAAGCTACTTAGTACGGAATCAGGTCAACGTATGAGATGTTGTGAGAATTATTATAATCCTATACATTATTATTATTATCCTATATAAGATGATATCGTGCTACATGGAGGAAGATGGACGAAGTCTATGTCCAAAAATGGACAACAAGTTACTAAAGATGCTGATGACTCTTCCACTGTCAAAACGGCTGCTTTTATTATTATAATAAATCAAACACATTAGTAACTAAATGTGTTTTAAACTCAAACCACAACATAGATGCAATATTAACTTGAAACTCCGAACATTCGTGCTTCACACAACCAGTTTCCACAAAACCACCCTCCACCAAACATACACAAACATGTTGACAGTGCGAAAGTATATTTGATAAGGTATCTCGCCCCGGGTCGTCTGATAAAGGTCGATAAACTTAGATTACGTTTCTTATCACGATGTCACCTTGTGATATTGTATGTTTAACTACCTTTCACCGGCAATCGTCCACGTGGAATGGAACGTGGGAGATTTCTTAATAATTGTTACTTTTATCGTTATTTAGATTTTAAAACATTGAAAAGGGTGTTCACCGGTTTTTAACACAGCTGTTTAACATTTAAGAAACTGATTTGTCAAAATTCTATGATAAAAAAGAAACGTTTTCTTCTTCCTTTTCTTTCTTCTTAATATAAACAGTATCATCATCCTTTTTTTTTTGGTTTCACAGGGGGAATGCCGATGGCTCAAGAGATGAGCCGACTACCTTATATATACCAGGCCAACAGGGGGCGGCCGGGTTATGTAGGGCTCTCCTTTTGCGGGGGGTCCAGGCAAAGGCATACCCACTAAACCCCTATGGTTCTCCCTCATCGCCAATATAGGAAAGTATCATGGTGATACAGCCGAGGCCTCCCTCCACGATATTCCCCGGACGGATGCCCGCCTGCACGGCGGACTAGGCGGTTCTTCCCCAGGGCGTGCCGAGAGAGGGAATAGGGACAGCCGGTAGATCTGAGCCGTCTCTTTAGGGCAGCAGAAGGAGTCTGTGCAATGCTGGTGCTGGTATGCTAGCGTATATGCTCTCAGGTTCAAATTGTATTAAATTTATCAACATAGAGTCATGCATCGAAATGAATTGATCCGGCTCGACAGACGCTATACCACGGCCTTACAGAAAACCGGTAGGTGAAAAAAATCTCCGCTGTTTCGCTGCGTGAGTGGGTTTAAAGGTTGTCAGCGCCCTTGTAACGCCACTGGTGTTTCGAGTGTCCATGGGCTGCGGTAATCGCTTACCATCAGGTTATCCGTCTGCTCGTCTGCCACTTATCATATAAAAACATACAGTAGTACAAATTTCTTGTGTACTATTTGTATCTAAAAAATCCTATTCGTCCGATTAGTTTCACCAATTCCATCACAAATAACAATGCGATATACAAATACAGGGCAATAAAATATGTATGTTTGTTTACCCGTTCGTCCTATTATTACGTGCGATCAACTTTTATCTGTCCGTGGTAGCCGGCTATGGCAAGCGACCACGAAGGACTGAGTTTGATTGACATTAGTTACTTATTCATTCGTGCCCTTCCAAAGGGTTGGGTTCAGCCTAGCCCTGTACTAGAGGTTCGCGATTGAGTTTTTCGTGAAAAAATTTGGTCAAAAAGCGAGCAATCGAGTCACCTGATGGAAAGTAATCAACGCCGCCCATGAACGTCCGTGAAATCAGAGAGATCGCTAATGTGTTGCTGACCTTTTTTTAAAAAAAAGAGCACGCTCTTCTCTTGAAGTCGTAGCCATCAGGAAATACTATTGCAGCCAAACCTTTCCACAGAAATAGAGTACGTGGTAGAAAGTTTCGCGAGAAACGCACAGTATTAGACCGCCACCCATCGCGATGATGAGGATGGAATGACAATCGCTTGCGATTAGTTCAATGTATGAATTCAGCTGCAGGAAGTAGATCAAACAGTTTCTCAGAGCACTCCCCATGATAGTTGCGGTATAGAATGCTGATGGAAGCTATATCCCGCCGCTACAGGATCAAGTCGACTAATTACGGTATATGACTATTTTTTTTTTTTATTTTTGCAATCAAAAGACCTCTCAATGATAGAAACATCGTTGAAAGAATCACTTGATTCTCATTTCAACTACCTGAGATATCACAACTTGAAAATCACATTATTTTGGGCAAACCTAAAACGCTCCATACAAATGGCTACTAAGATGTGACGTCACACGACAGTATTTTGTATGCATTTCATTTGAATTTTGTATGGTAGCTATATCAAATGTTTCGTTTATGTCAATGGTTCTATTATAATAGTTGGTGCAAATTGTATGGATTATTCAATGGTATAATATTTTTTTAATAATTTCATACTTTTAAAATGGACTTGCCCATGAATCTTTGAATGACCATAAAACCGTCTAGACGTTATATTTTTAATTGAGATTTTTTGCCATTGGCACATATTGACCTATATTTTGATAAAATATTTATATTTTGTAAAATCTTGAGCTTAGTCATATACCCTATTCGAGCAGGCCTACGTTGTACTTTACTCGTCGGTCCGTACTCGCACCAACATAAATGTGTGTTTATGTTGGGTCTGGGTGATTGGAGTACCTATTTTATTCCTGGTTTCCATAGTCCAATGAAATAACCGTAATATGGGACCAGGACCAAATATACTTTATTGTGATGTTATTATCAAATTTATTTATAGTATTTATTTGGACACTACCTATATCGTACAAATATCCCTAGTAGATAACTAGAGCGATAGTGACTCACTGGATTCCATAACAACGTTTGTTTAGTGTTGCCGAAAAATCGACAATCGATAAATCGATTATTTTTACCCTTAATAATCTAATAATCCATTGTAGTACCGATAGTATCGATACTATCGATTAAATCGATTTTCATTTTTGGTCGATGTATCCGATTATCATTTAAATCGACGATACTGTCGATTAATCGTTACAATCGATAGTATCGGTTTAATTTCAGTATCGAATTAAACTAGTATGGATAATATTGATACTGCAATCGATTATTAGATTATTTGGGCCCCTTTAGAATCATCATCATCAGCCCATTTATGTCCCCAATGCTGGGGCACGGGCCTCCCTCAATCACATGAGGGGTAATTGCCATACTCACCACGCTTGGCAGACGGGTTGGCGAGGGTTTTGATATAAATGCAGAGTTTTCCTTCTCTGGGTGCTGATAATCATGCCAGCAGCTTTACCTTAGTCGCCTTTTACGCCCATTTGCATAATCGAATAATAACCAACGTACAACCGACTATTCGGCTATACTAATCTCCTTTCCCAACAGGTAGTCATAGGTTTGAATCCGAGCTTGCTCTACTGGATTTTTCAAATCTTATCTTATCTTCCATTCCATTCGTTCGGTGGTGAGTGAAACATCATGAGACCTGGGTGGTTTGGTACTTTCTTAATTATTGAAAAATTATTCTCAATGTGTGAGTCTACCTGGACTTGGGCAGACTACCCAGGTTAGGTTACTTCGCCCACTTCTGTGAGGAAGTGGTGGCGCAGAAGGAGGCGGCGGAGCGGGAGCGCGAGATTAACCCCCTCGCAGGCCCGCTTCGAGCAAGGAGAGGACGAGTTCGGCGGAGAACTCTTCGTCCTCTCCGTGGAGGTGGCCAGCCGGCAACAGGGACGGGGGTCCCTGTGCCGGCACTGCCATTGGCACCTCCACCGCTCGTTGGGGACGGCTCAGCTCTTCCGGCTGTCCCCAACCCCCCTCCTCCTAGTCTGAGGAGGGGCGTGGCCGCACACCCCGTGTAGGGGCCTGTGGGGGAGTGGGGTTGCGGGGAATAGACTCGTGCAGTTCCCGTTACTCCATTCCATACCCACGGGTGGTTGAGCCCCGGGAGCTTTAGTGGGTCGCTTCTTGTTAGAAGAAGCGGCCCGGAGGGTGAGTCCCACAGTACAGTCTGCGTAATGCATTTCTCCCGGAAAACCAAAAAAAATAATGTAAGGACTATGAAGGACAGACGCCAGTCGTCCGATTCTAATTTCTGGACTTCTCAGATCCTAGATCATTGTCCTGGAAAATTAGGGTAAGAGAATAAAGAGTGCACTTATCTGCACACACACTTGGCGGTCTAGTGAATTTGACATGAGGGTGCTGTACAATATTTTTTTCAATGGGAAAATGTCAAAAGTAGCGAAACTTGTAAAGGAAACAACATTAGCTCCGACTTAAGCCACGTGCCAAATAACCGTAATCGGACTCTGTATTCTCGGTTGATTGTTGATTGCTGCGTGAGTGAGGGTACCGGAGGCCCAATCCAGGGAAAGGGGGGTGAAAAGGTAAGCAGCGCACTTGTGACACCACTGGTGTTGCAGGTTTCCATCGCCTCGTCTGCCATCTATATCATAAAAAATGATTTGATATACAAAATATTGGAAGTAGTCTATATTTCTTTCACTTATCAATATGGGTATCCAAAAACAGATTAAACATGTATCACCGCAGATCAAATTGCCAAATCCATTGATTTAATTGTACAAACATGTACATGACCTATATGAAATCTGACCTAGATAAAATAATGTAGGTAAATTGAATTCGTATTTCTAGTAATCTGACCGAATTTTGTGCCTTGTGGTCCCGGCAGAGTAGAATAGGCCACCCTCACTCTTACCGAGGTGTCGTAAAAGGCGACTAAGGTAAAGCTGCTGGCATGATCATCAGCACCCAGAGAAGGAAAACTCTGCATTTATATCAAAACCCTCGCCAACCCGTCTGCCAAGCGTGGCGAGTATGGCAATCACCCCTCATGTGATTGAGGTAGGCCCGTGACTCAGCAGTGGGGACTTAAATGGGCTGATGATGATGAATTTGACCAACATACGTACATACCGTGTCCTGAATCATTTGATCTCTGTCCCATCAAAGTCCAAAATCAACACGAGCAGAGGTCTACCTGGGCTTATTGAGACAAGTTAGATTTCATAACTTTTTTATGCGATAGATGGCAGACGAGCAGACGGATACCCGCAATACCAGTTGGATTGGTCCTCCAGTACCCTCACTCACGCAGCGAAACAAAGTACTGCTTCACGCTGGTTTTCTGTGAGGCCGTGGTGTTACTCCGATAGAGCCGGTCCATTCATGTCGAAGTGTGATCTTTCATTGGTACGAACTCTACCATCTTTAACGATTAAATTATAGTTTCAATTTATTTTTAGTACGAGTACTATGCATGCAGAACTAATCTGTAAGTATGAATGAATGATAAATGAATGAATATACTTTTATTGAACTCCAAGTACAGTAGTATCTGCCACATTAAGTTCTAGGATTGATTCTAAATATCCCCAAATCCTGAATTTTTATTTATTTATTTATTTAAAACTTTATTGCACAAAACGATACAATACTTAGGCGAACTGAATCATGGTCTGAGCGTACCCTAGGCTTCAAAGCAGTAGATAGCTTTGGATGCAATCGGGAATTACGCTAAGACGAGGAGAATAATATGTAAACAGATGTTGATTGATCTAAATAAACAAAAAAAATAAGAACAATTTCGATTTTTTTCTGAAATGTGTAAACATGGTTCAGTTGATTTGGTTTCCCCTCTAAAAGGTTTCAAAGATCAGTTGGGAATCGCTTCATTATAATGACCAGACTTTCCGAAATCCGAATCCCGTATATATGGACCCGATCCCCCAGTACGTATGCGCGGTTCGTATGCCTAGTTCTTAAAACAAGGATGTTTCATACATTCTAAGGCCTTCGTAGGGGATAATACAAAGGTATGGAAAGAAAACATCTTGGAGGCAATAGACAGCAGACAAAGACTTAATTGCCTAGTACTTAAGTTGTATTTTTGTGCAATAAATTACATCTATCTATCTATCAAAAGAAGGAACGATAGTAGGAGCTTTCTATTCGTCCTTTAAATACAAACGCCGGCACCCGCCCATGTTTATGAGTGTACCATTCACATCCACAGAACTGGCTGGAGTTTATTTTATATCAGCACAGAATGAATATTTACAGTATGGAGGCATAACTTTTGGAAGACAAGGTTACTATTGTGTTCAACGGCATAGAAAAGATACGAAGGATTCATGTTAAACTTTTTTTAACTAAAACGGTGCTATAAAGCAGTTTTAATTTTTTTACGAAAATTTTGTATAAAAAAATTTTTTTTCAAACGTCAAAACTCCTCTATAACACCGATTTAATAATAATTCTCACAACATCTCATACGTTGACCTGATTCCGTACTAAGTAGCTTAAGCACTTGTGTTACAGATATCAGACAAAAGAGGAACACAAATATATACTTAAATACATATATTACACCCAGACACTGAACAAACACAAGTGTTCATCGCACGAATGTTTGTCCAGGGTGGGGATCGAACCCACGACCTTTGGCGTAAGAGGCAGGTTCACTACCAATTGCGCCATCCGGTCACTCAACTAACTAACAAAGCCTAAGTATTGCACTATAAAATACACAATAATTATTAAGGTGACGGGTAGGGCACACTAGCGACGCCAATAGATTTTTATTTTTAGCTACTAAACCGTATCTATTTAAAACAATTTCGGGAATACAACCTCTCGGCAAACACTTATATATTAGTACGTGAAAAATTGATTCACGCTAAAAGTAGCTGCTTCTGGCGGTAATCAATTTTTCGCTTACAAAAACGGACCCATCATTTGTGTATAGTTATTTAATAAATAGTATAAGTATTTGCCGTGAGGTTGTAACCTCTGAAATTGTTTAAAATAGATCCGGTTTAGTATCTTCCAATTAAAACGAATGGTGTCGGCTAGTTAGGGCCACCCGTCGCCTTAATGTACAATGCAGCGTGAAGCAGCACTGGGCTGTGTTTCGCTGCGTGAGTGATGCTACCGTAGGCCAAATCCGGGAGAAACGGGGGTTTAAAGGTTGTCAGCGCGCTTGTGAACTCCACTGGTGCCGAGAGTGTCTATAAGCGGCGGCAATCGCTTTACCATCAGGTGATCCGTCTGTCTGTATCCCTGTAGGCGGTCTTATATCCCCGTGTCCTCGGAAAACACGTAAGCCGTTGGTCCTGCGCCCGATCCTTGTGTTACTGGTGTCCCATTGGAATATGAGGGCAAAAGAATAGAGAGTGCACTTGTGTTTGCGCACACACTTGAGCACTATAATATATCCTGCTTAAGTGGCTGATCGTTGAGATTGGCCGCATCACGCCAAATCGGTTGGAGGATATTATTATTATTGCTTTGTGCGTACAGATACATCGTACCAGCGGACCACTAGTAACATTTACTCTGTGTCACCTGCGTCCATAGGGAGCTTCTTTATTTGTTGGCCCATTTGCCCGGAGACTTATTTACTTTGCCCTTTTAAAGTATTGAAGGTATTCCGTTACCTATTTTCAGGACTCATTGTGAGTCTGGAATGGTGTGTTTTTTGATGAAATTGGACATTTGGTAGAGGTATGTTGAAAATAACGACAATGTTTGCAGGCCTGTTTTCAGCACGCAATCCATCATTTTGAATGAAAGAAAATACGAGTACTTTTATTAATTTGGTCACCAAAAAACAAATAAAAAGCAAGCCAGTAAGCAAGCTATTGACACATGAAGAAAGGCAAAAAGAGTATCATTTTCTATTGAACCAGGCAGTGCCAAATGTTTGCATATTATATTGTGTCGAGGCATTCAGCATAAATGGCCCTCACTCAGCTTAAGGTACGACCATAGTCGATAACACTGATTTTCAGTGGGACCAGCTGAGGGACTACCACGGAATCATGTCAATGTGGAATTTTGAACTCGGTGACACATATTTGACGGCCCGTTTGGATTTGTGGTAGTAAACGCTGCTTCTGGTGCAAGGGTTGCGGGTTCGATCCCCGCACAGTTCGAAAATTTGTGTACATGAACGAATATGTCTGTTTGTATTGTTCTGGGTCTTTTCTATTTATTATAAGTATGTATTTACAAAAAAAGAATTAAATGATATATTTGTGAATCCGCTGTTGCTTCTGATATCCATAACACAGGTGTTTGAGCTACCTATCTCGGATTCAGATCTATATATATGATGTTCTGAAATATTTCTTTAATTACTATTACATCCCAAATAATCTAAAATTGCAAAGAATAATTTATGTTGTAACTTGCAAAATTGCAATTTATAGCATTTTTTAAACATACGTTTTAATCAATTGAAGTGAAATAGTAATATAAAAAAAAGTTTTATGGGATAGCTGGCAGACGAGCGGACAGATCATCTGATGGTTTGCGATTAGATAAGCGATAGCCGCTCATAGACACCCGTGACACCAGTGTACCTCCCCTTTTTATACTAGAGGCGACAAATGAGCAAGCGAGCCACCTAATGGAAAGTAATCAACTCCACCCATGAACATCCGCGAAATCAGAGAGATTGCTAATCTGTTGACCAGTATTTTGACAAAGGAGTACGATCTTCTCTTTTCCCTGCAGGAAAACTGTCTAAAATCACTTAAATTAGCACGTTTTACTTTTTAGATAGAAAAAAGTATCAATGTTAGGTAAACAAACCCTACCTAGAATCCCTCGTCACTTATACACTAACGACGTCTGAACCTGCGGCCCTTCGAGGGAAAACCTAAGGGAGCTTGTACATGCCCAGAATATTATCACGCGAGAGAAAAAAAACTCGTACTTCACGTCCAAACGCAAACGTGGGCGAAGCGCTGTTACACACGGAGGCCTATTTTTAACCGACTTTGAAAAAGGTGGAGGTTCTATGTTCGGCTGTACGAATGATTTTTTATGTATGTTCACTGAGTTCTCCGCCACTTATTAACCGATTTGCAGAATTATTTTTGTTTGAAAGAACACTCCCAATTTGGTACCATTTTCACCATGTATCTGATGATAGGATCTCAGAGAAATCGAGGGCAACCCTCAAATTTTATTGGCATATGTAATGTTTCTATATCTTTTTCAAAGCTGCACCAGTATTTACGCCTGATTGTATTAATTTTGTGGCTCAGCTGATTATGGAAGGTCAACTCCTCAACGGTTAGAAGGATAACTCTTTCAATACTGTACTTCCAATTGGTTTGTTAGACATTTGGCGGAGGCGGGGAGAAGGGGCTGCTGCCAAAAACTGAGACACAAAAAGTAGGGAAAATAAACTCTACAAAAAAAACCGTTTTCAAAAACCACACACTAAAAAGTGTATATCTCTTGAAACCACACGTCTGATAACATTTTATAACAGTACACCGAAAAAAAGGTGTTACTGAAGTCATTATTATAAATAAATTTACACACACGCCCTGTCAGTGAGGTTAAAGCCCAATCCAGGTGGAGGGGAGTGCGCAGTTGAAACTAGAGCTGCTCCTGGACATCCGGGTAGCAATTGCTTACCATCAGGTGATCTATCTGCTCGTATGCCTTTCTATCAGTACGTCTCCTCCTGATGTAAGCGTGTATTCGGAAAGTCTGCCGACTGACCTTCGTAACCATTAGACAGAAAAACCAGACCAACTGGAGCACGGTTGCACGTTCAGAATCGTTATCAGAAATATTGTAGCTATTTTGAGAAAATACCCGAGACGTGCAGGTTTCCTCGCGATATTTTCCGTCACTAAAAATTATGCACATAGATTGGAAGCCACGATCCCACGTTTGGAACTTGGATGGCGCGTTCTTATTCACTGTTTTTTATACATGTGCGTCTTTTTCCACTAATTTAGTGGGAAAGGACGCCTTCTCTACTATCAAATGTCCTTTAACCGAAGGTTGTCTGGTAGAAATCGCTTTCAGCGATAAGACCGCCGAAATTGTACACAACATTTCTGTAATGCCTAGTACTTAAGTTGTGTATTTTGTGCAATAAAGTATATCTATCTATATATAAAAAAACTGGCCAAGTGCGTGTCGGACCCACGTACAAAGTGTTCCGTAAAAAAAACTACTCAATAGATTTCGTTCAAAACAATTTGCGTTGTTAGTTTTTATAGTAATGTACATCATAAGGTTTTTTTTAGATTTTTCGATTTCTTATTTTAGAAATTATAGGGGGAACCAACTTTTTTCCACTTTGGAAGCGTCTATCACGCAAACTATTCAGTTTAGAAAAAAAAAATATTTTCACCTCGATATAATTTTTAAAGACCTATCCACAAATACCCCACACGTATGAGTTTGATGAAAAAAAAATATTCGATTTTCAGTTCTAAGTATAGGGACCCCCCAATTTTTTTTATTATTTTTTTTTATTTTTGTGTAAAAACCGTTGTGCGGTTAACATAATACAATACTATAGTTCTTATAGTTTCTGAAAAGTGGCTGTGACATATGGACGGTCGGACAGACGAACTGACAGACAGACATGACGAATCCATAAGGGTTCTGTTTTTTACCATTTGGCTACAGAACCCTAAAAACACATTTTTAGGGTTCCGTAGCCTGTAGCCTGTCTGTCTGTCCGTCCGTTTGACACAGACACTTTTTTTTAAGATAAGAACTATACTATTGAAACTTAGTGAATAGATGTATTTGTTAACCGCATTACCTTTTTTACACAAAAATAGGATTTATTTTTTCATCATCTAATATAATTTTTTTCTAAACTTAATATTTTGCGCAAGAGACTCTCCTAAAGTGGTAAAATGTGTGTGTGTGTGTCCCTCTAACTTCTATAATAAAAGTTTAAAAAAAATTAATAAAATATATTATATACATCACCATGAAAACTAACAAAGAAAATTGGTTTGAACCAGTTTTAGTAAGTAGTGTTTTTAATACGTTTTTTATGTGATAGGTGGCAGACGATCCGACGGACATCTGATGGTAAGCGATTGCCGCCGCCCGTGGACACCCGCGTCACTAGTTGTAAACCGTAAACCACAGTTTTTATTTGTTCTTATGAAAAAACACATACATTTTAAAGACTACTAGTAGGTAAGGCACCTCGTGCATTCCAGAGCAGCGTAACGAGGGTGAGTGACGGGTTAGACCCACATCGACGCGACATGAGCCCTGCACTCGCGGCGCCCTCGGCGCTGTTTACCCGAAGGGTTACAGATGGCGTCGGGTTAAGTTGCCCCGCAGTGCGAAAATAGCACTAGTGTCTCAGAAATAAGGACGGTCCAAAGTCCAACAAGGGGAACTCCACGTGATGCCGTGTGTACATGCGTTGTGTACTTACGTTCACTCGAGTTACGAGGAATACATACTTGATGAATATATAACACGATAAGAGTGGTTTTGGACAATAAATCACATGGTGACTATAATGTATCAATACGGGTATTAAAACGATATTTATTATGTGAAATAACATTGTGTACTCACATATTTGGCTCGACGTTTCGGCTACGTTACAGCAGCCGTGGTCACGAGCGGACTGACCACCGCTGATTCACAGCCCGGCCCCAGCAGACGACGCCGTGCTCCGCCAGTCCGCTCGTGACCACGGCTGCTGTAACGTAGCCGAAACGTCGAGCCAAATATGTGAGTACACAATGTTGTTTAATAAATATCGTGTTAATCCCCGTATTGATACATTATAGGTATAATTGACCTGACCAAAACGTATCTTTTAATAGATTGGAACATTTGCATCTGGATCAGTGCAGAGATGCGGAACAGTGAAAGGCTTCATTTGGAACATCGACTCTCAGATAGATCCATGATTCATTTCATTCAGCTCATTCGGATCATTCTGCTTATTGGATCATTCCGCTCATTCCGATCATTCGGCACACTCGGAACATTCAGCTCATTCGGCTCATCGGATCATTCCGCTCATTTGCGTCATTCGGTTCACTCGGACTCGAGATCCATTTGAGTCGAATGATATATTCGGAGCGAACATTAGAGATTCGGATATTCGGTTTCAGTAAAGAGTTACACACGTCTAGTACATGACTGCCGACTTCCAGACTCCGGGCTGACACTAAGAATTTCTTACTGAAAACAAAGGTTACAAATTTTTGGGACCCGGGAATTTACGCGGCCGTTGCTTTGAAGTGCAACCTACTAATAACTGCGCCACACTGAGACAGTTAACATACTTATTTAATAAAAACGCGATATAATGAAAAAAAATAATTGACTGGAGGTTTATTACTCATAGAAAAGTATCAAGAACTATGTCATTTTATAATTATGGCTCTACGCGAGGCAGAAGTCAGTCAAAGCCACAGTCACTCAATAAACATGACAATTCCAATTAAAGCGGTATACAATTTGTGCCATTGTTACCAAAGAGTTAAACACCGTAAAGAGATCTCTTAGTTTATTTTTACAGTACTCTACAAATCCAAAACTAACAGAACTGGACAAATTTATTCCTAGGATATACGTATGTATTACTGACAACATTACATCGATAAAATGATATAAAAATTAGAACACCATTGGTGATTTTAGGCTTTCTTTTTTTTATATGAGTGGTGGCAGACGAGCAGACGGATCACCTGATGGTAAGCAATTCCGTCGCCCATGGACACCCGCAACACCAGTGGAGTCACAAGTGTGTTGCCAACATTCTGATCATGAATAAAAAAAAAAAATACGTTTATTGCTTTCTCATAAAACAAAACAGGTACATAGGTATTTCCGTAACACTAGAACTAATTTACCTTACATACTTCGTTTTTTTAACATATAAACAATAATCTAGAGAAAGCAAAAGGCAGTGGCTCAGCTAATGCTGACATAGGTCAGCGCTGATTTTCAGCCGCTCCTATCCGTCTAAGGTCAAGTGCGAGGGTACGGATGCGAGGGCTAAGAACATAAATAACAAAAACAATAAAATTCTCTTAAACCTAGATTACAAAAACAATATACCTAAATACATAAAATAACTCTAAAGTAGCACTCTGCTTTTAAACTTGTGTTGTGTGATTTAGACTTCTTTCTGTATTTACTACTCTCAAAATTACAAAACATCAAAAACTGTATATTATAGTTTATATTTTATAACAATCTTTTGCAATTTATTCTTAAGTAAAGAACACACACAAAAATTTCATCTCATGTTCAGGCGGGACTCGAACCCGCATCGTCCACAATCCGGGCTGTTCTACCAACTAGAGCACTGAACTCGTTACTAACCCGACGAAATTTTAAGTGATTGATTCGACATGAGCTGTCAATAGTCTCATCAATATTGTAGGTATATTTACAATATCCAGTGAAAAAGGTATTACAAATATTTGACCACCAGTTAAGATGAGACTGCTAAATCAATAGTTGATATTTTTATAGCGATCTTTTGCAATTTATTCTTAAGTACATAACACACTTAAATTATTTTTATTAAATCCTCTAATGGTACTTACGTAGTTTTGGAATGAGCAGATTTTAAAAGAATTATTTATCATATTAAAATTTAATGTAAAAAAGTGAAAAAAAAATGAAAAGTCATCATAAAAAAAATCGCCCTGTTGGTGGTTTAAGTACTGGGCCGTGATCTCGGGGTCCTGGGTTCGATTCCCGGGTCGACCGAAAAGTATGTTTCGAATTTTATGACGTAGCTCGGGTTTGTGATCTTCACCATCCGCATTTGGCAAGCATGGTGATTAAGCCTAATCCCATTATAGTAGCGATGACTTGATTTGTATGCTGGAGGCCAGACAGTGGGAGAGATTATATGCTGATACTTTACTTTTTTTTCATCATCATCGTCATCGTCAGCCCATTTAAGTCCCCACTGCTGGGGCACGGGCCTCCCTCAATCACATGAGGGGTAATTGCCATACTCACCACGTTTGGCAGACGGGTTGGCGAGGGTTTTGATATAAATGCAGAGTTTTCCTTCTCTGGGTGCTGATGATCATGCCAGCAGCTTTACCTTAGTCGCCTTTTACGACACCTCGGTAAGAACGAGGGTGGCCTATTCTATTCGACCACACGGCGTACTTTTTTTATCTATTAAAAATTAAAAAATAAACAGGTATTCAATATTTTTAGCTCTATTTTACATTTTAATAATCAAAACGAAGCAATTTTACTGATTTAATATAGCACAGCCCTTCCCCCCTCGTGGCGATGTTTGCCCAAAGGGGTAACTTCCGTAACGTTGTGTACTAACGGTCACTTGACTTTCGACTAATACATACTTTATGAATGGGTCCCGAAATTGGGACCAGAACAATAATTAATATCCTCGAATGCTTAACAAACACAGTGAGTTACATAGGGAAATGTCCTTTGTAAACTAACGTTTCATAATGTCTTTTCAAATAGTCATCGTCATCTTTTCAGTCTATAGACGTCCACTGCTTGATGTAAACCTCGCCCAATGTTTTCCACACAGATCGATCCTGTGCCGCCCGCATCCAATAGATTCCCGCAATTTTCACCAGACCGTCGGTCCACCTTTGGGGGGGCCTGCCACGGCTGCGACTTCCTGTACGTGGCCTCCACTCGAGGACCCTTCCGCTCCAACGGCCGTCTGTTCTCCTCGCTATGTGCCCTGCCTTGCCTTGCATTGCCACTTGACACATGCAATCCTTGGGCTATGTCTGTGACCTTAGTTCTGCTGCGGATCTCATCATTTCTGATACGATCACGAAAAGAGACTCCAAGCAAAGCCCTGTAAATTACTCTCTCATTCAAAAAGTCGTATATAAAAAATAATAATATCCCTTTTGACATGCGACGGTTCCAATTAAGATTCGAACAGTCTGTTTTGGCTGATGATAAATAATATAGAGCCACGCATCGGCATAAATGTACCGGCAGGTTGCAATACTACGGCCTTACCAAAAACCGGCGCGATGCAGCACATGTGCTGTGATTCGCAGAGTGAGCGAGGATACTGCAGGCCCATCCGGAGCCCGGAGTACGCTTAGACTATGATTCAGTATTAAGGTGGTTTGGTAAAATTACAATGAAACGATTACCATTTGACCTTCGTAATCCTTTAATAGAGGGGCCAGACCAACCGAATCAATTTATTTATTTATAGGACATTTTACAGCTTGAACATTTTACATAACATGTTTATGTATTAAATGTTTTCATAGCCAATTAAAAAGCTTTTTTAAGATATAAGTAGCTGACGAGCCGACGGATCACCTGATGGTAAGCGATTACCGCCGCCCATGGACACCTGCAACACCAGTGGTGTCACAAGGGCGCTGCATACCTTTTAACCCCCCTTCCCCTGGTTTAGGCCTCCGGTACCCTCACTCACGCAGCGAAACACAGCACATGCACTGCTTCACGCGGGTTTTCTGTGAGGACGTGGTATTACACCGGCCGAGCCGGCCCATTCATGCCGAAGCGTGGCTCTCCCGCTGTTATGCCGAAGCATGGTTAATAGAGTTTGTCACATCACACATTGGGCCGTGTGGTCCCCGGCAGAGTAGAATAGGCCACCCTCACTCTTACCGAGGTGTCGTAAAAGGCGACTAAGGTAAAGCTGCTGGCATGATCATCAGCACCCAGAGAAGGAAAACTCTGCATTTATATCAAAACCCTCGCCAACCCGTCTGCCAAGCGTGGTGAGTATGGCAATTAGCTCTCATGTGATTGAGGGAGGCCCGTGCCCCAGCAGTGGGGACTTAAATGGGCTGATGATGATGATGATGATGACATCACACAAGATTGGTTATACAATTCAGAATCGATTTAAAACGTGCAGGTTTCCTCACGATACTTTCCCTCATCGCCTAGCTAATAATAGAAATACGCACATATATTTGAAAAATCCTAAAGTAAATCCTCGGATTCGAACCTACGACCTCCCGCATGAAAGGCGCGATCTCATCCACTAAGATACCATCATTCATTTACAAACTTTTCTATATCCTCGTAAACCAAACGGAGAGCCACGCTTCGGTATGAATGGGCCTGCTGTACCGGAGTTATACCACAGAAAACCGGCGTGAAGCAGCACTGTGCTGTGTTTTGCTGCGTTAGTGAGGGAACCTGAGGCCCAATTCGGGGGGAAGGGGGGCTTAAAGGTTGGCAGCGCACCTCCACTGGTGTCGCGGGTGTCCATGGGCGGCGGCAATCGCTTACCATCAGGTGATCCGTCGGCTCACCTGCCGACTATCACATAAAAAAAACCTGCTTAAGGTCATTACTTACCAGTTCATTAACCTCTAAACCACTACCAAAAGCATAACAAAAGACACGTGGAAATGTCAGGATGTCAAAAGACCTTGATCAGTCAAGGAGAGGTGATAAGGAAACACGGAACCAACAGGTCGTCGTATTTCCGGTTAGACAAGGTTTTTAGAATGTTAGGTTTGTGTATGTGTGTTTTGTTTATCGATAAATATCTAAGAAAAGCAGGAAATCACCATGTAAATGTGTTATTCCCAGCTGCGTCCAAACCTGTCGCTTTGGAGCCCTCCATATGGAAGGCGCACTCCTAACCACTAAGCTATCAGCCCCTTATTCGTCATCTAGTAGGTACTGGGCTTAACACACATAACACATGGCCCACTGTACAATGTAAAGAAAAGTAAACTCATGGTCTTTGAGGCCAGGAGTAGATGCCATGAAACTGTACCACCGGTGTTTTTAAATAAGACAGAATTGGAAAGAGTGCCGAATTTCAAATATCTATATTCATATATTCTATCTCCTGACCTCAAAGATGATGAGGATATAATCATTCTCACAATCATTCTCACAACATCTCATACGTTGATCTGATTCCGTACTAAGTAGCTTAAGCACTTGTGTTACAGATATCAGACAACAGAGGAACACAAATATATACTTAAATACATATATTACACCCAGACACTGAACAAACCCAAGAGTTCATCGCACGAATGTTTGTCCAGGGTGGGGATCGAACCCACGACCTTTGGCGTAAGAGGCTGGGTCACTACCAATTGCGCCATCCGGTCAGTCCATTCACATATAGAACGAGAACGGAGAGCTTTGTCGGTCTGAGCGAACATGCTGGCCCGCAGGTTTGAGCGATGTACAAGGAATGTGAAAATAGCTCTTTTCAAAGCATATTGCACTTCCTTCTACAAGGGCAATATGTGGGCTGTGTATACGTAAAGGGCTTACAATGCTCTCCGTGTACAGTATAATAATGCGTTCAGGGTGCAGTTGGGGCTGCCTCGTTTTTGTAGCGCATCAGGGATGTTTGCCGAGGCCAGGGCGACTTCACGATAATGCGCAAAAAATGCACATCCCTAGTGCGCAGGGTGCTGGACAGTGGCAACGGCATCCTGGCCATGATTGCCAGTTGGCTAGACAGTGTGTGCGTGAGTCATTGCTGCGCCACGGCCTATGGAGTGAACCGGAAGTGAGTCATGTACTCCATCTTAATTAAAAAAAATTTAATTGATTGATGATTTAAATGTGCTTTGCTGTGCTTTTATTTTGTGAGTCCTAGTTACTTAAATAAAGAAATATAATATCTGCGTTCCTCCCACTTTCACACGCGCTGTGTTTCTCCTTCGTTTGAATGCGACAGGAATATACTCGTTCGTTACGGGACGTCCCGTTTAGGCCCCTGATCATTCCCAACCTGTTTTGGTTGAATAAAAAAATAAAATAATTTTAGTTCGACCAAGTAAGGTCATTGATGCAACAAAATAAAATTAATCACATTAAATACATTTTACTAAATTACAATTGATAATTGACATACACAAAATTCAAATAAATTATGAAACATACCTATTTGGCATACAAAATTATGCAGTCATTATATGGATCATCGCGGCATGATTCATGTAGTAACAGTCAAATCGCCTCGCAAATAGTCTGTCGCAGCTACGTTATTTATTTATTTAAAACTTTATTGCACATAACGATACAATAGACGAACTTAATGCCCAGAGGCATTCTAAAACGTTAAACGTTAAAGTACGTAATTAAGGTAAGTAGGTACGTGACGTAAGTATGTATTCCATTTTTAGCATTTTGATGGCATAGAGTAGCGAGTCATGACTGAACAACCATTGCTCATTAAAAAATAACACAAAAAATACCAAATCAAAAAACATTCCAAAAACTAAAAGTCATTTTAAAATACAACATGGCATTATCACCTTTACCAATAATTATAATGGATGGCACCGTGGAGCAATTAACATTTCAAACCTTCAATTAGAGACCAATCGAAACAGTTTTTAATTATTTCTGAAACGTTAAATTGGAGGCGAAAGTTTGTTTACAGAAGGTGAATTTTATCGATAATGATGGAGCGTCACTATCGATTAAAATTTCTCTGGTGGTATTTATTGAAATGGTGTTTTTAAAACTTAGGCTTTGGATGGACAACGGCGTTTCTGAATACTTTTTATGACGGGCTTGCTCCCGGCTTCAGATTGAAAACTAGAATTAAGAAGAAGTCTTCGATGGAACTAACTTAGAAACTCAAGCTTAAAAAAAATTGTTTTTAGTCAGTGGAGAAAACAGTTTCAGGCAGGGCGTTTTTCTTTTTTACATTACAGCGGACAACGAGCAGATGGCACACCTGATGGAAAGTGAACACCGCCGCCCATGGACATCTGCATATCACATATGCGTTGCCGGCTCTTAAGAAAGGAGTAAAGCCTTTTCTTGAAGGTCACCAGGTCGTATCTGTGCGGAAACACCACGTATGACAGCTGGTTTCATAGTTGTAGGAAATGACGTAAGAAACGCACTGTAGTCGAGATAAATCCATCCAGGTGATGTGGATGGAATTTGGCGTTCTGACGTGATGTGCGGTAGTCAAAAATTGCAGCTGGAATAAGACCGAACAGCTCCTCGGAACATTCCCCATTGTAAATACGATAGAAGATGCGCTGGTTTTCAGCGACTGCCATAACATTATTGCGCATCTGTTCCATATGTATGTAACAATCGCATGCATAAAATTGAGATTGAGAAATATCTGAATATTTACTTCGTCTTATTAAAAAATTTACTACAGGGCCTTGATAGTCCGCTGCGAGATTTGCTTGGAACGGCCATTGTCCATTTTTCTATAAAATGATAAGCAAAAATAATTGATGTTACTTGGATTTCAACACCGTCTTATCCAATTTTAACAAGCTTTGACCCTTAACAGTACGTCATGTCAATCCACCAGTTACACTGTGAGAACTGTATTCACGGAGCTTCGCCCAACTAATATGCATGACTCTGGATTATACGTTGACCGCTTTATTCGCTCACGGTTATGAGTTCGAGTACCATAGAACAATGGGTAGCCCTTGTCTAATAGTTAATTCACTTGGTGCCCGATCGAGCGTCGTGTTACGATGAGTGCGTAAGTGCCATGTAAAATACAGAGTGATGTTTTTAAATTTTCTTAAAAAGAGAAAATTCTTTGTAGAAAAAATTTTTTTTGACAGAAATGTAGTTTGAAAAAAGTTTTAAACTTAACTACTTAAATAATACGTCAATTGTTTTTTACTTGATATTAAATTGAACCATGACAAATAGCGCAACATTCTTAATAAAAAAAATGAAAAATTGTTAAAAAATCAAAACTCGTCTTGTAACTAACTATATTTGACCTATGCAGGCAAAAGCTAGTAAGTCTATAAAAACAAAATATCTTTGAATAACCCACTTTTATTACATAAGTACATTATATTTTTTCTTGAAAATAAAGTTTTTTTCACTTGAACCATCATATTCATTTAAGTATTAATTTTGATATCAACAAACTTACTATCAGAAACATACACATAATACTATATAAAATAGAGATATTTGATTATAACAAAGTCAGTTAAAAATAAGTTACATGCGTAAGATAATTGTGAGACTTATTCCGAGCATCCAAGAGAAGGAAAACTCTGCATTTATATCAAAACCTTCGCCAACCCGTCTGCCAAGCGTGGTGAGTATGGCAATTACCCCTCATGTTATTGAGGGAGGCCCGTGCCCCAGCAGTGGGGACTTAAAAGGGCTGACGATGATGATGATAATTCCGAGCATTTGCCCATCATAATATTTTTAAACTACCTAGCTGATTTAGTTACGCACAAAAACTACATCCTGTATGTTGATATTTTTTACCTACTAATTTTCTTAAAAGGGAAGCCGTTATTATGGGACCCACTGTTTATTTGAAAAATAAATGAACTAAACAGTCCCTCGCCCATATAGATTTGAGACAACATGTCGTGTTGGTCCCACTATACACACTCGATTCGTGGATAGACATGACATCATAGACATTAAGGGCTTTATTCATAAACGTTCGCCATGTGGTCCCCGGCAGATTAGAATAGGCCACCCTCACTCTTACCGAGGTGTCGTAAAAGGCGACTAAGGTAAATCTGCTGGCATGATCATCAGCACCCAGAGAAGGAAAACTCTGCTTTTATATCAAAACCCTCGCAAACCCGTCTGCCAAGCGTGGTGAGTATGGCAGCTACCCCTCATGTGATTGAGGGAGGCCCGTGCCCCAGCAGTGGGGAATTAAATGGGCTGACGATGATGATGATGATGATGATTCATAAACGTTCAATAAGCTTTTGTTAGCTAAAACGGTGATAATGCTCTTTATCACTGTTTTGACGTTTGAAACCTTATTTTAGAAGCTTCGTTTCTAGCGCTCTTTTTCCCACGCTCGTGCAAACTCTGGAATGAGCTTCCAGCCGCGGTGTTCCCTGCTCGCTATGACACGTCCTTTTTTTAACGAGATTTGAAAAGAGTTCTTCCTTCACGGTAGGCAGCGCCATGACTGTGCTCCGGCATTGTTGATGTCTATGAGCGGCGGTTACCGTTTACCATCAGATGGGCTGCAAGCTCGTTTGCCTATTTTAAGCAATAATACAAAAATAAAAAATAAATTCATATTTTTTTTTGAAGTTAGAATGAAAACTGTTTTATAAATACCGTTTAAGCTAAAAACAGTTTAACAAACATTCATGAATATTACCCATAGAAATTGCTATAAATAAGTTAGCTTTGAGAGAAATGGTAACTGAGTACCTACATAGGAACGCGTAGATTTTTCAAATCTATCTGCGTATATTACTTTTTATGCGATATATGGCAGACGAGCAAACGGATTACCTGATGGTAAGCTACTGCCGCCGCCCTTGGACACCCTCGACACCAGTGGAGTCACAAGTTCGCTGCCAACCTTTAAGCCCCTCTTTCCCCCGGATTGGGCCTCTAGTACTCACTCACGCAGCAAAACACAGAACAGTGCTGCTTTACGCCAGTTTTCAGTATTTATTATTATTTATTAGTATTTTCAGGATGAGCCTGCCCATTTATGCCTCCCGTGGCTCTCCCAAGGTCAATTTCTACGCTCAACGGCATATTTCTACGCCCTGTGGTGAGGAAAAACATCATGAGGAAATCTGCACGTGTCTGATAATTTCTTAAAATCATGGATACCTATAATATTTGAGATAATTATTCCGAACGTGTAATCTTGGATCATGGTCCAAGCGTAGGTACCCCGGGCTCCAAAGCAAAGGCATTGAACAACATTCGTCGACCCGTTTGGATCAGTGGTAGTGAACGCTGCCCCTGTTGCAAGGGTTGCGGGTTCGATCCCCACACAATACAAATTTTTGTGTGCATGAACATGTCATCATCATCATCATTTCAGCCGATAGACGTCCACTGCTGGACTTAGGCTTAATTCCCATTGGGGAATTGAACTTTGAATTGGAGAACATTGGTTCTCCACACAGATCGGTCCTGTGCCCCCCGCATCCAATGGACTCCTGCAACCTTCACCAGATCGTCGGTCCGATCGAGCCTGCCACGGCTGCGACTTCCTTTAAGTGACCTTCACTCTAGGACCTTTACGCCCCAACGGCCGTCTGTTCTCCTCGCTATGTGCCCTGCCCATTGCCACTTGAGGCATGCAATCCTTTGGGCTATGTCTGTGACCTTGGTTCTCCTGCGGATCTCATCATTTCTGATACGATCACGCAATAAATATTTACAAAAGAAAAGTACTAAATGTAATTCAGCTGTTGGCTGTGATAACCGTAACACAGGAGCTTGAGCTACCTATCTCAGAGTCAGATCTATGTATGTAATGTTGTGAAATATTTATATTTATTACACTCTAAGATGAGATTTTGCAATGTTAAACTCCTCCAGTTTAACTTTGCAAAATACACAGTTTTTGTATACAAAAATTCAATCATCTAAAAAATGATCGTTGAAATAATATTTCGAAGGGAGAAAGTACAAATAAATTCAAGTACACTCGCGTCTGGAGATAGTCGATCTTCGTTTAAAAAAGTCGTAAAGCGTCCTGTGAAATTGTTTTGACATTGCTTCTATAATGCAATAAGGAGAATATTCACTGGATGGTGAAGTTTTTGTATTTTTAACTTCAAGCTTACTAAAAATATACCTTATATTTTTATATCACAATTATTGTAATTTACTGCCTCGGTGACGTAATAGTATTATTATTTGAAGCCGACGATAGTTTCATCAATATTTGTATGTACCTACAAATATCCAGTAGAAATATTGTCACAAATATTTTACCACCGGTCGAGATGAAACTGCTTAATTAATATGATTTTTTTGGGTGTAGAAATTTTTGACAATTTATTCTTAAGTAAATAATGCACTCAATTATTTTTTCATAAATAAAAAATCATATCAATTAAGCAGTTCCATCTTAACTGGTGGTAAAATTTATTTCCACTGGATATATTTTGTAAGTACATACAAATATTGATGAAACTATTGTCGGCTCACAGTGAAGCAAAAAGCACTTACAAAATTCGTCGACATACCAAGGTCTCCGGTAGCTTAGTCGGTAAAGAGGTTGCCCGGTTAGCAAAAGATCATGGGTTCGAGTCCCACCCGAAGACTGTCGAAAATGTTTTAAGTGCATTATTTACTTAAGAATAAATTGCAGAAAATTTCTATACCAAAAAAATTCAAGCAAATAACCTACTTTTATATTAGTCAGACAAAGACATCCCCATAAAAACTTATCAAGTGTGCACTGTCCCCGAAAGGTCCGTCATATCCCCGGGTTTTTTACGAGCGGCCCCAAACGTGGGGATGATCAAGCACCCGGCTCCGCTCGGTTTTAATTAAATGTGATTACGCGCTTTTATTCCTCTGTTAAGATTTTATGAGTTCGACTTTTGGTTGTTGGAAAATAAGGGGGATGTATTGTCGGCTTTTTTCAGGAACTTATCTATCTAGAAAGATAAACGCGTAACCATAAACACCAAGGTTCGTCTTATGAGATGCTTAATATTTCCTATCTTCCTTTACGGAGCTGAAACATGGACAAACAACCAAAAATGTCGTAAAAAGATTGACGCCCTCGAGATGTGGTGTTGGAGGCGCCTGTTTAGAGTGTAGTGGACTGCTCACCTCACCAACGTTTCAATCCTCAAGGAGCTTCGAATCAAACAAAGACTTTCGTTGACTGTGTAAGAGTGAATACTCACCATGTTTGGACATAAAATCCGAAACGAGAGCTCCTTGGAACGTTTAATGGTACAGGGTAGAGTGGAAGGTCAACGCTCCCGAGGCAGATCAACTACAAGGTGGACGGACAGTATTAAGTCTGCTGCAAGGTGTTCCTTGACTGAATGTGCACGCAGTGCCACAACCAGAGAAAGATGGGGAAGTCTCGCTAAAGCCGCTACCCAACATACAGACAGTCCATAATCACGACCACTCCTGAGTGTACGACTGAGAAGAAGAGATCTACAAACATAATCAAGTCGCTCGTGTACTTTTAGAGTGCATAGGGGTGGCCAGCAACCGGTCACACTACCTGGGAAACCCAGGCAGTCTTCAGGAAATCTTTAGCAACACCAAGGCGCTGATAAGTTTCCTTAAAGAACTCGGCTGGTTGGAGTGACTCCGGCCAACTTCACCCTCCGCACGCGAAATGGACACAACTGCTGCCTGATTGCGGAAAAGCCCGCACGAAAAATAAGAAGAAGAAGGAAAACATAATCAAGTACAGTTCAAAGTATTGATTTAAATTTAATTTCAACAGGCATATACTATTTATTAAATAACCATGCACAAGTGTTGGGTCCGTTTTTGTACTCGAAAAATTGATTCACGCTAAAAGTAGCCGTTTTTGGCGGTAATCAATTTTTCGCGTACGAAAATGGACCTAACACTTGTGCGTGGTTATTTAATAAATAGTATCAGTGTTGGCCGAGAAGTTGTAACCCCGAAATTTTTTAATGTAGATCTGGTTTAGTAGCTTAAAATTAAAATCGCTAGTGTGCCCTATCCGTCACATTAATGGATTTTAATGAAATTTCATAAAAATAGAGCGAGACAAACACAGGTCACGATTCATAAATTTGTATTGTTTATTATTCAAAATATAAAAATAATAATTATCTCATCTCCATTTTGTTGTGCCCTACAGGGTTCACAGTGATCTATTTGTGTAAACCTAATATTTAAGATATTATAATTGTGAAATGTAAATAAAATATTCAGTGTTGAGTATCATCTGGGTGAAATCGCAGGGCACATAGCTCAATATCAAAGTACCCCTTAGGATACAATTCATAAATAAAAATCGTTTATTATCCGTGGGAGAGCCACGCTTCGGCATGAGTGGGCCGGTTCGACCGGAGTGATACCACGGCCTCACAGCAACCAGCTTGAAGCAGCACTCTGCTGTGTTTCGCTGTGTGAGTGTGAGGGTACCGGAGGCCCAATCCGGGGGAAAGAGGGGTTAAAAGGTTGGCAACACATGTGACTCCACTGGTGTCGCGGGTGTCCATGGGCAGCAGTAATTGCTTACCATCAGGTGATCCGTCTGCTCGTCTGCCACCTATCACATAAAAAATATATATTATCTTAATATTTTTTATCCAATATATTTTCTCCAATATATTAGAATTAGGGTAAATCACGGGGAGTAACTAGTAAAACAATTAAAACTAAAATAACCGGCCAAGTGCGAGTCGGACTTGCCCATGAAGGGTTCCGTAGCAGCAAGTGAGATATATGGAAGGTAAATTGCTGTTTACGGTTTATAACGTATTAAAAAAAAACTACTTACTATATCTACTCCAAACCAATTTTCGTTGTTAGTTTTCATGATTATGTACATCATATATTTTTTTAGTTTTATAATTCATTTATTTTAGAAGTCAGAGGGGGGAGGGGACACAACTTAACACTTTCGGAGCATCTCTTGCGCAAAGTATTGTGTTTAGAAAAAAAAATATTTTAAACACCTCAACATCATTTTTAAAGACCTAACCATAGATACCCCACACGTATAGGTTTGATGAAAAAAAAAAATAGTTTCAGTTTCAAGTATGGAGACCCCCCCAATTTTTTTTTTTTTATTTTTATGTAAAAATCGTAATGCAGTTAACAAAATACATCTATTTACCAAGTTTCAATAGTATAGTTCTTATAGTTTCGGAGAAAAGTAGCTGTGACATAAGGACGGACACACAGACGGACAGACATGACGAATAAGGCTTCCGTTTTTCGCCGTTTGGCTACCGAACCCTAAAAAGTGATGTTGTTTTTTTCTACAGTACCTAACCTTAATTTGAAAATGACTAATTATTTAGCCCTTATCAAGAACGTGCCATTAATAATTCAGGGCGGCTTAAAAAACTGTCCTCATTAAAAGTCACCTTAATTTTACATTTTGCACAATTTTTATCATCAATAAACACTTGTTAGAAAAGAGGCAGTCACTCCAGGAATCTGGTCCATGGCTGGTATCCCAGATTTTTAGGGTTCCGTTCTCAAAGGATAAATGGGACTATAGTTAATACTCCGCAGTCTGTCTCCCATGAACCGTTATAGCTATTATTCGACCGTGGGAGAGCCACGCTTCGGCACGAATGGACCGGCTCAACCGGAGTGATACTACGGCCCCACAGAAAACTGGCGTAAAGTAGCGCTATGCTGTGTTAAGCTGCATGAGTGAGGGTAGCGGAGGCCCAATCCGAGGTAAAGGGGGTTTAAAGGTTGGCAACGCATTAGTGACTTCACCGGAGTTGCGGGTGTCCATGGGCGGCGGCATTCGCTTACCATCAGGTGATCCGTCTGCTCGTCTGTTACCTTTTACATAAAAAAGCTAGGGAGTTGAAAATTTGACATTAGATGTATTTTTGCTGCCTCAAAGACCCTTATTTTTTGGCTATGCCCTAGTCAAGTAAAAAGAACACTAAAAAAAGTTTGTATACGTCTGTTTTTGTTCAACTTCAAAAACCTTGTATTAGAGCAGCGTCTGTTATCTCTAGTACAGTCTCTCATCCTGACGTTATTCGGACATGTTTCTCGGGTGGCGATCAGTCCATAGAACGCCTTGTCATTCAAGGAAAAGTAGAAGGCAATAGACCGCGCGGGAGGTCACCCACACGTTGGACTGACCAAATCAAGTCTACCATTGGAGACTCAGTCAACGAGTGCAGCAGGATGACGTCGAGCAGGCAGCAGTGGCGGAGCCTGGTGAAGCGCATCACATCACTTCATCTTAGCGTGCAATTCCTGGTCGCGTCCAAAGCTGTTTCTTTGGAGTTCAGGGTACGCTTAGACCAGATTCAGGATTGGGGGGTCTGGTAATTACAATGAAATGACTGCCGTATGAACTTCGCAACCCTTCAACAGGGGAACCAGACCGACTCAATCACGTTACAGAAACTTTTTCCGAAACGTGCAGGTTTCCTAACGATGTTTTCCCTCACCGCCGAGCAGATGGTAATGGTAGCAAATAGATTAGATAGTATGTATTCTTTATTGCCAAAAATAAATACGAAGCATGATACAAGCAGCAACAGACATGCAATAAGGTGGTCTTATCGCTTGTAGCGATTTCTTCCAGACAACCTTTGGCTAAAGGAAAGAAATATCTGTATTCGGTAATAAGGGACGAGGTCTGTGGCAAACGTAATTTAGAAGCAATGAAGAATACATGAGTAGGCGAAAATATACATTTATTTATATATATAGCGTATTATTGATTAGTACATCTAAATAATAAGTGAAACAATACAGTACATACCAATAATATATATTCATAATAATTTATAACAAAAATTCATTAAAAATATTTCTTATAGATAGGTATAAATATACCAAGGAGCAGACCTACATAGAAAAAGGGATAAGAGACAAGGAAAAACAGATGTACTATTTATAGAGATACGGAAGTGAGTTTTGGACACGGACTTAATACGCTCATGATTTGAAAAAACCATAAGTGCATTCTCGGATTCGAACCTCGACCAACTGTGTGGAAGGCGCGTTCGTATCCATTTAGCTACCATCGCTCTTAACTCCTACTACCCACACTATGAGTATATAATTTGTTACGACCACCAAAAGTGTACCGGATAGGAAGAACAATGGTGCGAAACCCTTATTGCGTGGATTGGACTCGCACTTAGCCCTATTTTTTAATCCGCTACGATAATAACGAAGCAAAGAGATTACGAAGGAAAAAAGATTAGCATTCTTGTCATCGTTGCCGTGAAAGATTGGGAAAGGTAACAGAAAAGAAGGGTTGGTAAGTGTGCTTTGTGATTTTAGATCTTATTTTCTGTGAAGTAAAGCGGATGATAGTTTGGTGATACGTATTCAATGAAGCTTTAGTTTTATTGCAATACCGAAAGATAAACCTAAGGCGCAAATTGTGTTATGTTGTTAACTAAGTTCAGGTTTCTAGTTTGCCTGAACTCAGCTTAGTCCTTTTCTATGTAATTGGTAGCAGACAAGCAGATGGTTAGCTCTTGCCGTCACCCAGTAGAACCAATTCGCAACACCAATTCGCTACTGCGCTGTCAGTTTTTTCCCCTTACCCCCAAATTGTGCTTCCTTCACTCGAATGATGCGAAACACAGCGCAATCTGCTTCACTCTGTTTTCCTGTGAGCTCATAATGTCAGTCCAGTCGAGTCGGCCCACTCCCACGGTCATTTTGTGCCATAGATTCTGATGCCAAGCTTTTCTGATCCATTTACTACCAGGATTTTTTTCAAAAGTCAGCAGTCAAACCAGTGTTACACCCTATTTCAAGTAAGTTCAGTTTTCAACTGCCAACTCAAAATGTTGAATATTTCATAATATAAAGCCGGTCACGTGACTTGATAATTTTGTATTGTTGGAGTTTCGAAAACATTTTCTAAGAATTTCCAAAAGCCGTGAAACGAATGGCGGTGTTTGATTTCAGGGCAACTCTTTACCGATAGACTCTATATTAATTAATTTGCCCTTTGAACTGCTGCAAATTTAAAACTATAAATCCGCTGTAGAGAATACCGTTCATACTTCCACAAGAATGCAACATTAGCATACTAATTCAACAGATGTCGCTGCTGCGGGAAATGCTCGGCATTTCGCTATAATGTTCTGTCTGGACTATTTATGTCAGGCTCTGGGCCAATTGCGTAGAAATAGTATTCACCCTAGTGCAACAAGGGTATTTTGGCTGAAAAATAACAGGAAGGCGTTGTTTTTGATTTGGTTAGAGAGCCCTAAAGTTCAATATTAATAGAACTGTGTCTCTTTTTTTAGAATTTAAAAGCTCAAGCTAGGGTCTAGGACCCAGTTTTATTTAAACACTCAAGCCAGGGTCTTAGAATAATTCCTATTTAAAGACTCTTGCCAGGTGACACCCTGGTCTTGGTGTTCTCTAAAGACTCAAGTCCGAGTCTCATGCTCGGTTTTTTTTAAATAGGTACTCAAGTTTGAGTCTCAAAAGCAGTTGTTTTTAAAGATTTATGTCTTTGAGTTTTTAGTCCGAGAGCTCGTGACATAGTTTTATGAAAAAATATTACTGAGTTTTTCGAGATTTTTTTTTAAATGATAGGTGGCAGACGAGCAGACGGATCACCTGATGGTAAGCAATGCCGCCGCCCATGGACACCCGCAATACCAGTGGAGTCACAAATGCGCTGCCAACCTTTTCCCCTTCCCCCCCATTGAGCCTCCGGTAACCTCACTCAAACGGCGAAACACAGCGCAGGCGCTGCTTCGCGCCGGTCTTCTGAGATTGTTTTGTCCGAAAAATAATATAGGCATTGTACGAGACTTACATCCTAAACCTTCCATTATACCTAATGGGTATTTTTTATGCTAGAAGCAACAATCGAGCTAGCGGGTTACCTAATGGTAAGTAATCACCGCCGCCCACGAACATTCTCGAGTTCATATGAGTTGCTGATGCGTTTCCAGCCTTGTAGAAAGGAGTACGCTCATCTCTTGAAGGTCCATAAGCTATCATCATCATCATCATTTCAGCAAATAGACGTCCACTGCTGGAAATAGTTCTCCCCCAATGTTCTCCATACAGATTGGTCCTGTGCCGCCCGCATCCAATGGATTCCCGCGACGCCAGATCGTCGGTCAACCTTGTGGGGGGCCTTTACGTGGCCTCCACTTGAGGACCTTTCCACCCCAACGGCCTTCTGTAAAGTAGTAAAGTAAAGTATCAGCCTATATACTGTCCCTGCTGCAGGGCAAAGGCCTCCATCATAGAAATCAAGTCATAGCTACTATGCTGGGATTAGGCTTAATCACCACGCTAGCCAAATGCAGATTGGTGATCACAAACCCGAGATATGTTCGAAAAATTCGAAACATACTTTTCGCTCGACCCGGGAATCGAACCCTGGATCCCGAGATCACGGTCCGGTACTTAAACCACTAGACCAACAGGGCGTTTGACCTTCTGTCCTAAGTCATAATTATCTGAAAATACTTACCCGAGCAAACCAAACTTGAGCTAATGTTGAAGTCCAGTTTTTTCTTATAACAAGGACTTGAGTCATGACTATGAGAACTCGAGACTATTCAAAAGGTCTTATCAAATGACTCTGAACTGAGTACATGAACGGCGGTGATCACTTACCACCAGGTCATCCATGGATACATTTGCTTAGCTCTCAAAACAAGTCTGAATTGTTCGGGCACAATCGGCTCGGCGTCGGACAAGACGCGCGAGGCGCGGTGCGCGGGGGACCAGCGGCGATGGGCCCCGGACCACAAACTATATAGGGATACTACGTCCCCGGACTTTGACCTTACCAACGGAGGACCACGCACGCGTCCTCGACGATATTTTCTATTTACCGCAATACGCCTACGTACAAATCAAGCCTTTCATTCTTCTCCGAGATTAGGATCACAATCAGAATCGTTTATAGTTAAAACGGAAACCTTACATCTTACCTGTGGTCTTACCATCTCAAGCAATTTGTTTATCCAAAAAGAATAGTAGCCCGCTCCGCTGTACCGGAATCCTGCAGAACGCTACAAAGGAATCACTTGACTAGTTTCAAACAAGGTATGAAATTCCGGCAATCACTTTGAGGTTGGTCAGATTACCTGTACAGACCTCAGCCGATAGATATTTTATAATAACGAAAGGCTGACTCAGTATTAAAAATTTAAATACCTCAGACAAAAATTTAAAAGTCATAAATTGTCGCGTGAAGGGCCGCTCTACATATTACATATTAGCATAACGTTTTGTTAAATCACAATTTTTATAGGTAGGTAAGGCGCGGAATTGTTGCAGGGTTTTTAATTTTTTAATATTTATTTTTACTTTTGGCTTTCAAAGAGACTTTCTGATTTGTACTTAACAAATCAGTTCCCGCTTTCAATAGGCACCCTACTCAAGTATATTTGTAATTTATTATTTTGCCACTTATTTTTGTATTGTATTCTATTACTCAAACCCTTTTATTTGATACCTATATCGAGGGGGGTTGTCATACAATATGTTTATCCGACATTTTGTGGCGGCGGCCATCTTGGATCAATTTCCATCTTACATAGCTCTAAGAACACTCCCGGTCAATTCACCTTTCAAACAAAAAAAAAATCAAAATCGGTTCATCCGTTCGGGATGTATGAAGCCACGGACAGACACACACTCACACACATACACACACACACACACACACACATGCACGCACGCACGCTTGCTAGCACGCACGCACGCACGCACGAACGCACGCACGCACGCACGCACGCATCCCGTATATTTTTCGTCGGGGATTGAAAATAATAGCTGGTAAGTACTGACATTCTTATTAGCATCAATATCAATCCTTCTCTTTTGGGGGAGCCAGGATATATGGTCCGGTTCATCCGGAGTAATATCATGGCCTTACAGAACAAAGTTGAGAAGAGGAAGAAAAAAGTTGTGGCAGCACACTTGTGACTTCACTGGTTTTGTGTGTGTTCATGGGCGGCGGTAATCGCTAACCAATAGGTGATTCGTCTGCCATACATAAAAACTTTTCATATTATAATTATAAAAAGGTGTTGTTATTTATTTATCGGGCACTCATTTAACTATCTTTATAAAAGATGATGCTATTTTACTAGATTCAAACTCACAGTTTCCTGCGACGAAAATTCTAACATCTTGTTACTTTAATAAATACATGGCAACAACATCCTAAGACCGACCGAAAATGGTCAAAGTGAAGTCAAGAGCATATTCTAATATCGCAAATGCTTCTTCTAAATACCAGGTCCAGCTAGGGACGAGATGCAACCAGACTAAAATCGTGCAACTCGATATAAATACTATAAGAGCTAACTTTCGTGATCTTACAGGAATGATGGGATCTGCAGCAGAACCAAGATCAAAGACATATCCCAAAGAATGTCTTGCCTCAAGTGGCAATGGGCAGGGCATATTGCGAGGAGATCACACGACCGGTGTAGCAGAAAGATCCTCAAGTGGAGGACGCGTATAAGAGTTCGAGGCCATGGCAGGCCCCTCACTAGGTGGACCGACCATCTGGTGAAGGTCGCGACAATCCCTTACATGCGGGCGGCACAAAACCGATCTATGTAGATATGATTGGGGAAGACCTTTGCCCAGCTGTGGGCGTAGATTGGCTAAAATGATGATGATCATTAGAGCTAACTGAAATAGAGAATCGACCTTTACTAGCACACATCAGTAACTTATAATTTTTTATTGTGGCCTTAACTGTCCCACTGCTGGGCAAAGCATCTCCTAATCTTCTGCAGTGGTCTTTGTTTGTAGCCAGACCTTGGTGGTCCTGACGTTGGTGGTTGTAATTTGTCAAACCATCTACCAATTTTTTAATTACCGGGAGACCGTGGGTAGCCATGCTTCAGCATGATGGGCCGGCTCGATTGGAGTGATATCACGGCCTCCTAGAAAACCAGCGTGAAGCAGCCTGTGCTGTATTTCGATGCGGGAGTGAAGGTACCGTTGGCCCAATCCGGGGAGAAGGGGGGTTCATAGGTAGCCAACGCGGGTGTCCATCGGTGGCGGCAATCGCTTACAAGATATCGATATAAAAATTACCAAGCTTTGATGATAGAGGCGAAGAACGTAAAAAAAGTATCACGGATCTATAAGCTCGGAGGTCGATGATGCGTTTTCAGCTTTTTAGGAAGGAGCACGTCCATCTCTTGAAGGTATCAGGATCTTCAAGCATGAAATTGCCAGGAAATACTGAATAAAAATTCAGCTGCAAGCAGTAAATCAAATAGATCAACATTCTCCTCCCCTTACCGTGTGATTCCCGGTTGCGTCCAAAGCTGTCGCTCTGGAGTCCGAGCTACGCTTGGTTCCTCAGAGATCCTCAGAACATTCTCCGTGATAAATGCGGTAAAGAATACTGAGGGCAGCTATCTCTACCACAGAGCTAGACCAAGCCGGCTAGAGAGAGTCGAGTTGAGAAAATTTGAGCAGTGAAATTCTATGCGGTCCATGTCAGATTATAATGCATCTTGTGAGATTTTAATCCACATATCTACCAAACTGTCCCATAGCACAATTGCTTCGGCATTTTTAATACAAATTATGTAGCTTATAAACTATGAAATCAGATAATAAATTGGATCATATTATTTTTATTATGTTATATATATGAGGCAGACGAGCAGACAGATCACCTGATGGTAAGCGATTGTCACCTCCCATGGACACCCGCAACTCCGGTGAAGTCACTAATGCGTTGCCAACCTTTAAACTCCCCATATCCCTGATTTGGCCTCCACATCCCTCAATCACGCAGGGAAGCACAGCACAGCGCTGTTTCACGCCGGTTTTTTGTTAGGCCGTGGTATCACTATGGTCGTGCCGGCTTATTGATGCCTGAGCGTGGCTCTCCTAAGGTCGAAAGTAATACTGCACGTATGATTGCATTGTGAAATAAATTTCGATGATTTTATCACTGGAATACTTTTATCGATATCGCTGGAAGAAACGTCGTGGTCTCAGTCACATCACTTTTGCAGCACGGTAGGGTCGCTTGTCCACGTAACCGGAAAACCGGAAAAATACGGGAACGTTCACAGGAACCGGAATTCTAGTGGTGGTGAGTGTGCTTGGAATTTTAAGGAATCCACCCGAGGTCAGGCTCGAATATCTCAATGAATTTGTTGGTAATCGTTGGAAAAGGTATTCGTTTTTTAGTTCCCGTTTGTGCACCTTTCCGTTTTATACCAAATACCTTAAAGCGGTATAATCAGTTAATAAAAAAAAAAGATTGCAAAACATAGTATTAGATAGAAAGTTGTGTTTTTTTTACATATATTGCACAAAAAAACACAATTAAAAAAAACTAGGCATGACAGAAACTTAATTGTACAATTTTGGTGGTCTTATCGCTGGAGGCGATTTCTACCAGACATCCTTCATGCAAAGGACATTTGATAGTAGAGGAGGTGCAATATTTAAAAGGGAAATAAAAGTAAACTGTATATATATTAAAATATTTATAATGCTAATACATAAATAAACAATATTATATCATCGTCAGCCCAAATAAATAAATATGTTATGCTTGGATAAAATAATATAAAGGACTAGATATACATTCATATAAATTAGTATCTTAGACGGAACATTGACTACTACCGATGACTGGACCTGTAAAGACTTTACACTTGGCCTGTTAAGATTGCTATTTATTTATTTAAAAGGTGAGTTTTGACTCGGGGTTTAAAAATATTATAAACATACAAAGCCCTGTAAAACTATGGAACCAACTGCCATAGTGATATTCATGAAAAAACTTGAGGGTACCGGAGGCCGAATCCAGGGGAAGGGAGGGTTTAAAGGTTGGCAGCGCACTTGTGACTTCACTGGTGACGCGGGTGTCCATGTGCAGCGGCAATCACTTACCATCTGGTGATCCGTCTGTTCGTCGTATGCCACCTGTGACATAAAAAAAAACTTTTTCTTCCCAAAGAGCCAGTAACGCATCTATTGCTAGTGTTGCAGATGTTCATAGGTAGTGGTGATTTTATCATCATGTGTACCGTCTTCTCGTTTGTCAGCTATAATAAAACATTTAGACCTGTGGTTGACAGCAAACAATATCTCAGTAGATAACAATGTGCGACTTTAAAACGGTAGATTGTAATTTCGAATAGGTCGCAGTCTTTAAGACCGTAGATTGCAATTTCGAATAGGTCGCACTCTTTAAAACGGTAGATTGTAATTTCGAATAGGTCGCACTCTTCAAAATAGCGGTAGATAGGTGACTCGTCTCCACCGCGTGTACCGCTTAAATTAGGTCCCCGTCGCCTAATCGCACCCAGTCGCAAACTGGCGGGTCTGACAAGCGGTCGTGTCACAAAAAATATTCTTTGATTGTTTTAAGTGGCATAAGGGTTACCAATATGCCTTTATGCGCTTTTACGCGTTGTACAAATTATTCAAAAAGAATGACAAATCTCATGGGATCACATTTTACTCATAAGTAGAAGAAAATATAATGTATCAATACGGGGATTAACACGATATTTATTATGTGAAACAATATTGTGTACATATTTGGCTCGACGTTTCGGCTACGTTACAGCAGCCGCGGTCACCAGCGGACCAAGTCCGCTCGTGACCACGTGTATATCGTGTTTATCCCCGTATTGATCCATTATAGTTATAATGCATCGCGAAAATCTAAAAAACTATAGAAGAAAAGATTTCATTTCTAATGTTTTGGTCACCATTTTGCAGAGCAAGATAGAAATATACGACATCTGAAGCGTAGCTGCGCGTAGTATGCTTGACTCACTCACACTTATGTCAAAAATAGGTTTGTGTCTGTATTCCAATTTTAAACCAATGTGTCATAGAGCTGTGAGTATGTGTGCATGTAGTTGTGCATCGAGCCCGTTTTCAGTTGTCTAATTGAAGGGACGTGCCGTATCTTCCGCTATTTTATATTAATCTAAGTTCGCACTTCTTACTTTTATAAATCTATGTGAGTTAAACTTCAAGAGTCAACCAGCATCAGTTCTGTTGGCCATAACATTGACAACTGTCACTCTTCAAAAATTAAAAATTTTCTATAATTTTTAATAATTTGCTATAGTGTCAATACGGCCAGCAACGAAAGAGATCGCTATCGTTACAGTATCTACTTGAATTAAGTACTAAATCCTGGTTCTTGGGCCAAGCGACCTCGGGCTCCGAAGCTACAGCTTTGGACTCAACTGGGAATGACACACTGGTTGTTTTTGTTAAGTTACGTTTTTGTTAAATTATGAATATGGGAGAGCAACACTTACGATATGAATCTCTCTCTTTTTCTTTCATATACACAGTCACACACATACACAACATACACACTTTACATGACCTCCCATTTATGGTGACACACACTTTGGATTTTTTTTTTTATTTTTATATTTAAAAATAACATTTACATTAAAAAAAAACATTTATTAACCAAAAACACACATTAAGAGAAAGAAAAGTTCTTTAACTCCCACACTAGGCAGAGCCTGTCTCGTGGGTGTCAAATCATATAAATTTCCGCTATGGCTAATTGTCTAAATTAAGACTAAAGTGACAAACTGAATGTAATCTTAAAAAAAAAATGAAATGTTATCAAAAATACTACAATTTAAGTTATGGCTGTACAGTACATAAAAATACAGTAGTCCCGCTATGCTATTTGCATAGCTTGTCTGCGGGATCACGAGTCTCTAACCTAAAAAAAAAAATATAAGTTACAGTCTCTAACTTTAAAGAACATACACACTTTAGATAACCTCCCATTTATGACAGTGACACACACTTTGGATTTATATTTAAGTTCTACTTTTATGTTTGCCGAATAAAATAAAACCTAGACCTTATAAAATGTAAAACCATTATTGGCTGTAGGTTTAATTAACTAAGTTTGTATGTAACTAGGCTTTAAGAGCTGTGGTTTTTGTAATAAAAATAAAATAAAATAAAATGAATGGTCCGACCGGAGCGTTTTTGCTGTTTTTCTCCGAGTAAGTGCAGGTACCGGAGCCCCAATCGGGTGTGTCTACGCCAATAGGTTTATTTTAATAATTTAAATCTTAATTAGATAATGTTAGAGTGTATTTTTCTTTGTTTAATTATGTCAATGTCAAAACCAATCAGAGGTCTTTCCGTGGCGAAACGTCACATAGTTTTTAACCAATCAATTTCATTCAAAAAATTTTTGTACTGTATAAAGAGACTTAAGCTAAACACACGTCTTTGTAATTTTTTAACGTTATTTTGGAGTAAACCCAAATTTTCTAGTCCAAATCTTCTTTTATTTGTTTGCCCTAGCGCGAACAGGGTGGAAGGGTGTTGACAGGCTGGCAGCACACTTGAACTTCATTGGTTTGTCGGGTGTCCATGGGCGGCGGAAATCGCTTACCATCATTAAGATCCCTTTGCTCGTCTGCCGTTTATCACATAAAAACTGTCAAAATATTAATTTTCTTACAGACTTTAAATACCTGTACATACATCACTAGCTTTCTATCGAATAACTTGGAATTTGAGCTGATAGCTTACTGGAGGTTCTACATTATTCTGAGTGGTACACCAGGTGTCTTCCCGGCTGAATTAAGACTTCTTGTCCGGGTTCTGAGGCAGACCAATTTTCTAAAATGCTTAGAATAAGGCTAGATAGAAAATAATGCATACCAGTGTTGGCTAAAATAAAACTCAAATATTATATGCTTGGTACCTATAGGTGTTCAAAAAAGTGTGTCAGTGTGTGTTCAGTTTTAGTAACAAGTTTTTTTTATGTGATAGGTGGCTGAAGAGCAGACGGAACACCTCATCATCGGCCCATTTAAGTCCCCACGGCTGGGGCACGGGCCTCACTCAATCACGTGAGGGGTAATTGCCATACTCACCACGCTTGGCAGACGGGTTGGCGAGGGTTTTGATATAAATGCAGAGTTTTCCTTCTCTGGGTGCTGATGATCATGCCAGCAGCTTTACCTTAGTCGCCTTTTACGACACCTCGGTAAGAGTGAGGGTGGCCTATTCTACTCTGCCAGGGACCACACGGCACCGGACGGAACACCTGAAGGTAAGATATTGCCGCCGCCCATGGACACTCGCGACACCAGTGGAGTCACAAGTGAGCTGCCGACCTTTAAACACCCCTTCCCCCATTCGGCCACCGGTACCCTCACTCACGCAGCGAAACACAGCACAATGCTGCTTTACGCAGGTTTTCTGTGAGGCCGTGGTATCACTCCGAGCCGGCCCATTCATGCCAAAACGTGGCTCTCTCACGATCAACTTAACTGTCACTTTAGATTCCAGGTAACGTTTGGAGTTTATTCCAGGAGTTGAGACATCTTGTAATTGAAATGAATTGACGTTCGAGCGACTGCCATTTGATCTCCGTAATCTTTAGCTTAAGTGGCAGTGGGCTGGCCATATTAGCCCGCAGAGAACCGACACCGATGGGGTAAAAGAGTTCTGGAGTGGAGACCGCGTTTTGGCCAAACTTAATGTAGGGCGCCCTCCTGGCTAGGTGGGAGGACGATCTGCGCAGGATGGCGGGCAAGAGTGGATGCGAGAAGCCATGGATAGATCACAGTGGCGACAATTGGAGAGGCCTAGTCCAGCAGTGGACTGCGTTAGGCTGATGATGATGAATCTTTATAGCTAACTTTAAGTACGGCATAAGCACACCGACTGGATCGTAAGCTGTTTAGGTTTTACATCCCATCGTTTTTATAAAACGGTTTTAGGGTTTCCGTAGCCAAATGGCAAAAAAACGGAACCCTAGATTCGTAATGTCGTACGTCCGTATGTCACAGCATCTTTTCTCGAAAAACTATAAGGAACTTATACTATTGAAAACTAGGTAAATTGAGTGATTTTGTAATTACATAACCGCATTACGATTTTTACACAAATTGGAAAAAATAAAAAAAAAATAAGGGGTCTCCGTACTTGAAACTAAAACTCAAATTTTTTTTCATCTAACCTATATCTATGGATAGGTCTTTAAACATGATGTTGAGGTTTTTACATCATTTTTTTTTAAACACAATACTTTGCACAAGAGACGCTCCAAAGTGGTAAAAAAACCTTGAAACTGCCCTTCCCTCCAAAATCAGCCTCCGGTACTCACTCACTCAGCGAACCATATCACAGGCGCTGCTTAACTTCAGTTTTTTGTGAGGCCGAGGTATCACTCAAATCGAGCCAGCAATTTCATGCCGAAGCGTGGCTCTCCCGCAGTAAGCCTTACCTTTGTTCCAATCGCCAGAGATATATATGCATATGTGATACCTCGAGTTGTGCAGATGTCCATGGGCGGCGCTGATCACTCACCATCAGGTGTACAGTTTGCTGATTTGTCCGCTATTTTATTTATTTATTTTGGGAGCCTAACAGCTAAAAATTACACTAAGCTTCATCATCGTTCACTGCTGGGGCACGGGCCTCCCTCAATCACATGAGGGGTAATTGCCATACTCACCACGCTTGGCAGACGGGTTGGCGAGGGTGTTGATATATATGCAAGTTTTCCTTCTCTGGTGCTGATGATCATGCCAGCAGCTTTACTTAGTCGCCTTTTACGACACTCGGTAAGAGTGAGGGTGGCCTATTCTACTCTGCCAGGGACCACAAACGGCACCCGGACGGAACCCTGAAGTAAGAGATTGCCGCGCCCCATGGACACTCGCGACACCATTGGAGTCACAATGAGGCTGCCGACCTTTAAACACCCCTTTCCCCCCATTTCGGCCACCGGTACCCTCCACTCACGCAGCGCAACACAGCACAATGCTGCTTTAACGCATTTTCTGTGAGGCCGTGGTATTCACTCCGAGCGGCCCATTCATGCCACAAAAAAAAGCGTGGCTCTCTCACGATCAACTTAACTGTCACTTTAGATTCCAGGTAACGTTGGAGCTTATTCCAGGAGTTGAGACATCTTGTAATTGAATGAATGACGTTCGAGCGACTGCCATTTGATCTCCGTAATCTTTTAGCTTACGTGGCAGTGGCCTGGCCATATTATCCGCAGAACCGACAACCATTGGTGTAACGAGTTCTGGAGTGGAGACTCGCGTTTGGCAAACGTAATGTAGGGCGCCCTCTGCTAGGTGGGAGTACGATCTGCGCAGGATGCTGGCAAGGCTGGATGCGAGAAGCCATGGATAGATCTACAGTGGCGAACAATTGAGAGGCCTACGTCCCCATCAGTGGACTGCGTTAGGGCTGATGATGATAAGATCTTTTACTAACCTTTATTACGGCAATAATCACAAGACCCGACTGGATTCGTAGCTGTCCTTAGGTTTATCATCCAATTCGTTATAAAACGGTTTTTAAGGGTTCCGTGAGCCAAATGCAAAAAACGGAACCCTTATTAAGATTCGTCATGTTCTGTCCGTCCGTATGTCCACAGCCACCTTTTCTGCCGAAACTATAAGAAACTATACATTGAAACTTGTAATTGAGTGTTTTTATTACATAACCGCATTACGAATTTTTACACAAAAATTGAGGAAAAAAATAAAAAAAAATAGGGGTCTCCGTACTGTTGAAACTAAAACTCAAATTTTTTTTTGGATAATACCTATATCTATGGATTAGGTCTTTAAACATGATGTTGAGGTTTTTTACATCATTTTTTTTTAAACCAATACTTTGGCACAAGAGACGCTCCAAATTGTAAAAAAACCTTGAACTGCCTCCCTACAATCCAGCCATCCGGTACTCACTCACTCAGACGAACCATATCACAGGCGCTGCTTAACCGTCAGTTTTTTTGTAAGGCCGAAGTATCACTCAAAATCGAGCCAGCAATTTCATGCCGAAGCGTGGCTTTCCCGCCGTACCACCGTTACCTTTGTTTTCCAATCGCCAGAGATGATATATGCATATGTGATACCTCGAGTTTTGCAGATGTCCTGGGCGGCGCTTGATCGCTCACCATTCACAGGTGTAGCAGTTTGTGCTGATTTGTCCGCTATTTTACTTATTTATTTTTTGGTAGCCAAACAGCTTAAAAATTACACTAAATCTTCATCATCGTCATCGCGCAGCCCATTTTAAGTCCCCACTCGCTGGAGCACACGGGCCTCCCCTCAATCACATGAGGGGTATGCCTACTCCACCACGCTTGGCAGACGGGTTGGCGAGGGTTTTGATATATTATGCAGAGTTTTTCCTTCTCTGGGTGCGATGATCATGCCAGCAGCTTTACCTTCAGTCGCCTTTACGAACTTCGGTAAGAGTGAGCGTGACCTATTCTACTCTGCCAGGGGACCACACGCACTGGACGGAAACACCTGAAGGTAAGATATTGCCGGCCGCCCATGGCACTCGCGACAACCAGTGAGTCACACGTGAGCTGCCGACCTTTAAACACCCCTTCCCCCATTCGGCCCGGTACCGTCACTCACCGCAGCGAAACACAGCACAATGCTGCTTTACGCAGGTTTTCTGTGAGGCCGTGGTATCACTCCGAGCCGGCCCATTCATGCCAAAACGTGGCTCTCTCACGATCAACTTAACTGTCACTTTAGATTCCAGGTAACGTTTGGAGCTTATTCCAGGAGTTGAGACATCTGTAATTGAAATGAATTGACGTTTCGAGCGACTGCCATTTGATCTCCGTAATCTTTTAGCTTAAGTGGCAGTGGGCTGGCCATATTAGCCGCAGAACCGACAACCGATGGGGTAAACGAGTTCTGGAGTGGAGACCGCGTTTTGGCAAACGTAATGTAGGGCGCCCTCTGGCTAGGTGGGAGGACGATCTGCGCAGGATGGCTGGCAAGAGCTGGATGCGAGAAGCCATGGATAGATCACAGTGGCGAACAATTGGAGAGGCCTACGTCCAGCAGTGGACTGCGTTAGGCTGATGATGATGAATCTTTTAGCTAACTTTAATTACGGCATAAGCACACCGACTGGATCGTAAGCTGTCTTAGGTTTATACATCCAATCGTTATAAAACGGTTTTTTAGGGTTCCGTAGCCAAATGGCAAAAAACGGAACCCTTATAGATTCGTCATGTCTGTCCGTCCGTATGTCACAGCCACTTTTCTCCGAAACTATAAGAACTATACTATTGAAACTTGGTAAATTGATGTATTTTATTACATAACCGCATTACGATTTTTACACAAAAATTGGAAAAAATAAAAAAAAAATAAGGGGTCTCCGTACTTGAAACTAAAACTCAAATTTTTTTTTTCATCTAACCTATATCTATGGATAGGTCTTTAAACATGATGTTGAGGTTTTTACATCATTTTTTTTTAAACACAATACTTTGCACAAGAGACGCTCCCAAAGTGGTAAAAAAACCTTGAAACTGCCCTTCCCTCCAAAATCAGCCTCCGGTACTCACTCACTCAGCGAACCATATCACAGGCGCTGCTTAACTTCAGTTTTTTGTAAGGCCGAAGTATCACTCAAATCGAGCCAGCAATTTCATGCCGAAGCGTGGCTTTCCCGCAGTACCACCTTTACCTTTGTTCCAATCGCCAGAGATATATATGCATATGTGATACCTCGAGTTTTGCAGATGTCCATGGGCGGCGCTGATCACTCACCATCAGGTGTACAGTTTGCTGATTTGTCCGCTATTTTATTTATTTATTTTGGGAGCCAAACAGCTAAAAATTACACTAAGCTTCATCATCGTCATCGTCAGCCCATTTAAGTCCCCACTCCTGGAGCACGGGCCTCCCTCAATCACATGAGGGGTATGCCATACTCACCACGCTTGGCAGACGGGTTGGCGAGGGTTTTGATATATATGCAGAGTTTTCCTTCTCTGGGTGCTGATGATCATGCCAGCAGCTTTACCTTAGTCGCCTTTTACGACACCTCGGTAAGAGTGAGGGTGGCCTATTCTACTCTGCCGGGGACCACACGGCGCGTGCTCGGGAAGCTTAAAAGATACTATAAGAGTACAACAATGCCAATAACAAGTCTCCGCCTATGGTATTAAACAAAAGCTACGGAAAGCTGAAATGTAGTTAAAACATTCTGTTGTCCCTGAAAATGGTGTAGGTAGATGATGGGCAGTCTTCAACTGTGCGATTCTTAAGAAACTTTCTAGCTTGAACGACAGAACTGTGGAATAAACTATCGCCCGCAGTATTCCCGGACCGATATGACCTGCAAACCTTTAAGAGCGTACTCCCTTTTAAAAGGGCCGGCAGCGCACCTGTTACTTCTTTGACGTGGCAGTGTCCATGGGCAGCGGTAACCGCTTGCCATCATGTGGTATGTCTGCTCGTCTGCTCCTTAAATCATAAAACACCTATTAGCTATTTATTATAATGGAGAGTGCCGTCAATTCGACCCAAATCATACGTCAACAAAAACAACATCTCATACATTGAACTGTCAGTCAGTTCAATGTTCGAGATGTTGTTGACTGACTTGCTTAAAGCATATGTGCTACGGCGATTAGACAGCAAAATAGATGTACGAGTATTCCATATTGAAGTAATCTTTAGCTATAATGTAAAAAAATCACTCAAGTTCAAAACTTAAAAAACCTTTTTTGTAGGGTTTTAAAAAATCCAGAAATAAGCTGTAAAAGCTGCAATCCGTACACCCTACTTGCGTCCGGACTCCAAAAGGAAAATTGAACTGTTGTTTTCGAAATGTATTAGCGCATTTATTCGTGGAGCGAGACACGCTCGCTTCGATCCGGCACGATAATATTTTAACTTTATCTCGGATACTGTAACGAGAATTCCTCTGTGTAGGTCCACAGTGTAGAAAAAAGTGCCAGACTTGCAATTAGGCGAATCAAATTTGGACTGCACTTTTTTTTGTTGGCGCAGGGGAAATGACGCCACACCCTGTGGCTAGGGGCGTTTAAGAATACTGCCAAGGTTTTCCCGGCCTGTCGTAAGAGGCGACTAAACGGGCTTTCGGAGTACGTGAGCGTATCCACTGCTGGGGAGTGGCTTGCTCATCGTACGACTCCGCGGGGGATGACCTTACTGGGTGTCCTGGTAGATCGTACAGCGTTGAAGAGCTGTATTGCACTAGATAGGGGCGAAGCGGCGAGCGCGATTAGCGGTACGGTCTAGTCCCGGCTGTGGGGTTTCCGACCGCGATTGCGTGGAGATGGACACCCCAGAGGTTTTAGTTCGGGTTTGAGTCCCACACATCACCTTGTTCCCTACATGTAGTAAGGTGACGACTATGATGGTTTCCCCTGAGAAAAAAGGGGAAATGACGCCGGCCCTCAGTGCAATGGGCTGACATCCTTATGCATACCCGTCCACCGGGGGGCGGACGGGTTACGTGGGGCTCTTCGCCTGGCGAGAGCTTCTCCAGATAAGAAGCCGGCCAGAGGCATACTACTGGCGCTGCAGCGCGTCGGGCATGTTCGCGGCAACGCGAGTAGACTGTTTCTTTGCCACGATGCGGAAGCGCGCTGCGTCTCTCGTGCTCAGGGTCAGGAGCTAGCTCCAGTTTCCCTCCTGAAGATGATTGCAGACCGAGTGGACTGTGTCTACTTGCTGCACTGTGGCGCATGACATGCGAAATAGATCACTAGTACCTAGGATTAAGATGTTACTAACAATATGTATATGAGTTAAGTTAGAAATAAATGATTAACAATACTCACCAAAATCACCTGCGACACTCCTGCATCGTCTGAGTGGGGAAGGGACAAATTTGGACTGAACTGCAAATTCTATTTGTTTGACGTAATTAGCATACGTTATCCCCATAAGAACCATTACTGGTCACTGCAGGCTGAACAAACACGGCTCCAGAACTGGACTGGACGGAGACGCCACCTGCAGATTCTGCAAGGGAGAGGGTGACACGCCGATGATCGTTTTTTGTCAATGCGATGCCCTCGGGCACCCAAAAAGCCACACCCTTGGCAGCTACCACATCCTTCATGCTGCCGTGCGCCTGGGACACAATCTGTAAGAGGGAGCGGAGGTCACAATAGATCAAATATAGTCTCAGTAGCCACTCGGCAGCGAACACCCCTCAGAACTTTGAATAATAAAGTAGGATACGTGTTTTCGACATTAAAGTTTAATGTGAAATACCACTTACTCGTATTATGTAAAGAAAATCTAAAATAAGTTGAGTAAAAGTGGTCTAATGTTCCGAGAGAAGTCGTGGTGACAGGTTTCGTACCTCACCCCACGACTTCTCCCTCTATGGACGATGAGGAAGAGTCCCAGGAGTTTTAGTCGGTATGCCTCTGGCCGGCTTCTCGTTAGGAGAAGCCGTCGCCAGAGGAGAGTTCGACATAACCCATCCGTTTACAGACGGATGAGTATGTGTAATGCATTTCTCCTGGGTCGACAAAAAAAAAGTGGTCTACTGTGGCTGACTGACTGAATGATCTATCATCGAAGGGCCTAAACTATTAGTGTTAGAAACTTGAAATTTTGCACAGGGGGTCTTTTTATGACGTAGGAGAGCACTAAGAAAAGATTTTTGTAAAAAGGGGTTAAAAATTTGTATGAAACTTTGCCGTTTTTGAAGTTAGTAAGAAAGATTATCCATTGGATGCGGGAATCCATTGGATGCGGGAGGCACAGGACCGATCTGTGTGGAGAACATTGGGGGAGGCCTATGACCAGCAGTGGACGTCTATTGGCTGAAATGATGAAGAAAGATTAAAATACAGGGTGGTCAATTTTCAGTGATCCGAAATTTTTTTCAGACATCTGACAATAACGCGCATCTGAAATACCCCCATTTATGTTCCGCAATATTTGTAGTTTTCGAACAAAATATATGGTATGAAAACTTGCGGCCAAATTTTTTTTTTGACTTACTAAAATGGACCCTGTAAAATGTGGTCATACCGTTACATTTGGACTGCGACTGTCGCAGGAAGGATACACGCGCAGCACCCGGCATGTTTATATCCGTACCGAATGCACAAAAAGTGCACTCTTTAACATAATAATAGATTTTTGTACCCGACGATTTATAGTAGACTAGTTTCGAGCCGATAAGTATGGAATGTTTAACTAGGAGGGAAATAACGGAAACAGGAATGGTCGAAATGAAAAATTAATCTTTTGTTAACTATGTGAACCGCATTTGTATGCGTTTTTGTAAGGTCGATTGCTTTTAGATATAATAATAATATCCTCCAACCGATTTCGGCTAAGGCGGCCAATCTCAACGATCAGCCACTTACGCATAATGGTCAAGTGTGTGCGCAAACACAAGTGCACTCTTATTCTCTTGCCCTCATAATCCGATGGAACAGCAGTATGACATGACCGGTGAGGGATCGGCAAACGGCTTAACGTGCTTTCCGAGGCATGGGGGTTCGAGACCGCAAACTTCCAGATTCCAGATAGCTACAAATTTTGGCCCAACCCGGGGATTGAACCTGGAACCCCACTACCCACCGCACCAACAGGCAGTCTTTTAGATGTAAGTACTTAGGTACTGTTGCACGGGAATTACACACTAAGATAAAGATAATATAAAAAAATCTTTATTCAAGATAGGTCTATAATATATCTCACACTTATCTCTTATTTTTAGATAGGCCTATAAGGAATACTTATGAATCTCAAAATAGGTACACATAATCTAGCTCTAGCTACCGAGAAGACACCAGCAAGAAACTCGGTCGGAGTTAATCTTTCCAAATATGGATGATGTTACAGAGAACAAACAAGCGTAAGTTTCAATTAAGAATAGAAAAAAAACAGTTATCATAATCATAATAGTCTTGTACACAAAGAAAGAAAGAGAGGTTATTGAAAAAAAGCATTATCATCATTTTACTTTTTTGTCCCAGTTGCGTCCCAAGCTGTACCCCGAGGTCCGCCTGCTTCAAAAGGTAGCATCATGTTTCGAAACTTTAAGGAAAATACTTTTTTTTTCTAACATTTTTCTTATGCCACTTTTAATTAAAAACCCTTATTTCAAAACACAATGAAGATGTTTCATTACGGACACAATCCCGCGCCCTCTGGTGTCTAAGCTCACTAACGCCTCAGCTAGGATTATCTCCCAAAATACCAAGCACAAAGGGGGATCTAGAAAAAAAGATTTAATAGCACCCCTTGCGCGAGTCTATTTGGCTTGGAGTCATAATCTTGAGGACAGGAGCAGTGATGTGCCACCTGTTTGTTTTGTCCCGTTTGGGACAGTTTTTTTATAGTGGCACTGTAGGCTCACCTTAGCCTCATGGTAAGCAAAAGGAGAGCTTACGTTGCAGAACGTAATGGCACAATAAGATTAGATGATGAATAAAAAACATGTGAAAAAGTAGGTGGCGTAATAAATTGGCACGAACGCAATGATACCAAAGCTTTACAGAAAACCGCCACAGACATCACATAAAAAAAACCGGCCAAGTGCGAGTCGGGCTCGCGCACAAAGGGTTCCGTAGCAGCAAAGTCCAAAATTACAGTTAAATCAACCTATCTCAAAAACTATAAGAGATACTTTGATCAAACCAAAAATCGTTGAAAGAGTTAATTAGCATGCATCACCTCTATTTTTTTTAGAATTTTATACCCCGTAGTTATAAAAATAGAGGGGGGGGGACATACTTTTTACGACTTTGAGAGCTGATATCTCAAAAACCGTTCACTTTAAGAAAAATGTTTTTTAGAAAACTTTATATCATTTTAAAAGACCTTTCCATTGATACCCCACACGGGTATGTACATCGAAAAAAAAAATTTCATCCCTCAGTTACATGTATGGGGGGCCCCACCCCCAATTCTTTTTTTTACTATTTAGTGTCATATTTTTGTAGCGGTTCATACAACACATATTCCCATCAAATTTCATCACTGTAGTACTTATAGTTTCCGAGTAAATCGGCTGTGACAGACGGACAGACGGACATGACGAAACTATAAGGGTTCCGTTTTTGCCATTTTGGCCACGGAACCCTAAAAGGTAGTTAGTAAACCCGGGTTTTTTTTTATTTATTTATTTATTTAAAGTAAATTTACAAATTAAAATTTTCATATCTGCCAAACTGTGAAGCAGTTTGTCGGCAGTAGTTCTCGTGTACATAAATATTTTACTGACACTTATTAATATTTAAATACTTAGCCTAATTGTTTACTTGTTTACAGCCCGCGGTACGCAACTTTGGCGTTGTCCTTGAGTACCTACGCAACAACCAATTTTCATAGAAAGTTATCTATTTGACAAATTCGCAAACTAGCGGTTATCGCCACAGTTACATGCCGCGGACTTTACTTATGAAGCTTGCTCTAATTACATTATTTTTAACTTAACGATATGCACTATGTCAGCCCGCCCGGTCATAAGTGTTGGACCGAATCTTCCCAAAAAAGGGACAACTTTGACACCAATTGTAAGAAATAAGGTAGGTACGTACGAAGGAATCATACATTAAAACGATTTTAAAGTAGTACAATACTTTAAAATCGTTTTAATCTCCAGAAAACGCGAGTCATTAGATGTTGAATCTATTCCATCCCAAAAGTGGGACGACTTACACACCACTCGTAAGAAATAAGGCTGGGTACGTACGAAGAAACAATAATAAAAATAATAAATCCCCTTCAAAGCCTGCTGACAGACGCGAAACTATTCGCCGACAATTTCTAGGGTGACAGTCCGACGGGCGCTTAAGTGGAGGGTATATTGTTTGTTAAGGAAATGTTATCTTTACTATGAATAGAATAGATTTTTTATTGCAGTTAATGTGATATATTGGTAAAATTTACGGAACTGAATGCTGGTCACTGAATACAATGCGGATTTGTTTACAATGAAACAAAATACTTTCTCAAATTTAATCGAACATTATCGGCAAGCAATATCGGAGTTAGCAAAGCATTAAGCATAAAGCCAATGAATAACAAAGAAACATGTCACTCATAAAATTATTAAAATGATAAAGTCCACAAAATTTAAGAAACCATAATTTAAATCTTTTCTTAATTTTCTAAAAGCATTTGTGACTGTGACACAACCATCAAATACCTATACTTATTTTGGTATATATAATTGGTACATTTTTATATGCTTCAGGTAATGCATTATACAGTTTAATAGACAAATTACACACACAACAACAACACGTGCTGGACAGCGTTGCTATCCGCATACTATCCAGACAATGGCGGCGCGCACCAAGAGGTTTGGCTCCTCGTTCCCGCCCCGAGCCCTCAAGACATGGAATGCCCTCCCAGATCATGTGTTTCCTCCTTCATACAATCCGGGGTCTTTTAGTCGGGGCATGAAGCGGCATCTCAGCTGGCCATCAGGGCGAGGATGGCAGACTCAATGGGTACTTTGTTAGTTCTTTTGTGCATATCAGCCTCATATTTGGATTTCACTGCCGCTTACCATCAGGCGGAGTGCGGTCATCCTGATTGGCCTTTCTATAAAAAAAAACTAAAATGACAATTCATTTGATATTGAGTGCAACTTAGAAGGATCCGCTAACATAATGAATGTATTATTTATTAAGTAAGTATTTTAAGTAAGGGCATTGGACTAGGGAGGAATGGCGAAACTAGGGGGAGGTCTTTGCCCAGCAGTGGGACTCAGTGGACTAAACAGGACGACCCGTTTGGAACAGTGGTAGTGAACGCTGCCTTTGGCTCCAAGGGTTGCGGGTTCGATCCCCGCACAGTACAAACATTTGTGTGCATGAACATGTCTGTTTGTATTGGTCTGGGTGTTTCTATGTATTATAAGTATGTATTTACAAAAGAAAAGTATTATATGTATATATTTGTAATCCCACTGTTGAATCTGATATCCGTAACACAGGTGATTGAGCTATCTATCTCGGAGTCAGATCAATGTATGTGATGTTGTGAAATATTTATTTATTTATTTAAACAAAAATATTTTTTTAAATTCAATTTTATCCCTCTAAACTCTACCTTTGAGGCACCCTACCCAAATCCCGCCACCTCAACAAATCCTAAGGAATATGCGAGGAAATTTTGTTTTACACGCGAAAATGGAAAATTTTCTCCATTCACCAGCAACAGTAGACTGGCACAATCGGAACGGCCGATGACAGCTCTGCAATTGACTGTTCTCAGGTTCGAGTCCGTTCCTGGATTTGTCTTTCAATAGTGTAAAAAAGTTCAGGTACTTTTGTTACGCATACCATATAAAAAAGTTTCAGATGACGAACGACTGACAGATTGTGTACTATATAGGCTCGACCGGAGTAATACCACGATCTCACAGAACGTGCTTTTTTATATGAGCTATGTGGCAGACGAGCAGACGGATCACGGATGATGGTAAGCGATTGACGCCGCCCATGGACACCTGTGACACCAGTGGAGTCACAAGTGCGCCACTAACCTTTAAACCCCCCTTCCCCTGGATTGGGCCTCCGGTATACTCACTTCGCGCAGCAAAACACAGCACAGTCCTGCTTCACGCCGGTTTTCTGTGAAGCCGTAGTATCTCCTCAGGTCGAGTCGGCCCATTAAACCGAAGCGTAGCTCTCCCAAGGACTACCTTCGCAACACTTTTGACAAAGGGCAATCAGACCAACTGAATCAAGATAACAAGTTTCAGAAACTATCCAAAACGTGCAGGTTTCTTCACGATGTTTTCCCTCACCGCCGAGTTAATGGCAGAAATATGCACATAGTCTTAAAAATTCAGAGGCGCATGCACAGGTTCGAACCACGACCCCCCTCACGGAAGGCGCGTTCTTTTAAGCTTATAAGCTTAGATTTTTTTGTTTTTTTTTTATGTGATAGGTGACAGACGAGCAGACGGATCACCTATTGGTAAGCGACTGGCACGGCCCATGGACACCCGCGACACCAGTAGAGTCACAAGTGCGCTGCCGACCTTTAAACCCCCTTTACCTCGGATTGGGCCTCTGGTACCCTCACTCATGCAGCTTAACACAGCATAGCGCTACTTCACGCCAGTTTTCAGTGGGGCCGTAGTATCACTCCGGTTGAGCCGGTCCATTTTCCCACGGATTGGGCCTCCAAATAGATTTTTCAAAATCAGAGGAGCGCACCCAAAACCAAATCTTTGACTGTTCTATCACTTTCCTTTCAAATTAATTCCTCCATGGAACCGTAAAGCAAGAACTTTTCAACCAAAAAGACCCTCAATACAGCAGGCAATTTCTCTTGACCCTAAAAACTGCACCGAAGTTCTCCGAACAAGTTGAGATCAGTAACTTAACTTGGAGCGACTTTATTAAAATTCAAACTAGACGTAACTTGTTATTGGTAGCCTTTTTAGGGTTCCGTGGTCTTATTATTGTGACTGTTTCGATGGCGCAGTGGATAGTAATCGAACTTTAAGGTGACGGGCACACTAGAGGCGCCAATCGATTTTAATTTTTAAATACCAAACCCGATATATTTTAAACAATTTCGGGGTTACAACCTCTCAGAAAATACTTATACTATTTACTAAATAACCACGCACAAATGTTGGGTCCGTTTTTGTACGCGAAAAATTGATTCATGCCAAAAGTGACCGCTTTTGGCGTGAATCAATTTCCCGCTTACGCGTTGGTCCCAACATTTGTGCATGGTTATTTAATAAATAGTATATGTGTTTGCCGAAAGGTTGTAGCCCCGAGATTGTTTAAAATGACTGATTAACATTGCTATGCCCTTACAGGGCGCTACATTGTATTAATACCATCTTATGTACGTACATTTATTATTTAAGATACTTTGTACCCAATGTAGCACGCAATAAATATATTGATTGATTGATTTATTGAAATGCATCCGGTTTAGTAGCTAAAAATTAAAATCGATCGGCGTTGCTAGTGTGCCCTACCCGTCTCCTTAATAGATACGGTGTTAAAGAGCAGTTATGACGTGTTGACTAAAAAGAACAACATTTTCGAAACAAGAATGAAAACTGCTTTATAAAACCGTTTTAGTCAGCGAAGGTTTAACGGGTTTTCAATGACTTTGAAACACTTTTCTTCGAAAATTGATACATCGACAAAATTTCATCGAAGCCTTCTTAGTGCGATGACTTGTTTCTGCGACAGTGTTCGAAGTTTCATTAAATTATACATCGACGCCTTATTTCTCCGACTTTTGAACATTTACGAATTCGAAAGAAGACCTTAAAGTTGAAATTTGTACGGTACTCTCCTCACAGCGCAAACTAACTCGCACTTGGTCGGATTTTTTTTGTAATTTTAAAGTTAAGAGGGTTTTTGCATCAAAGTCTTGCTCCTTACAAATTGTTAAAGAATGAAAGGTGACTTGGGCGGTTGTAGATTTTCTTTCTCCGTAGTGGGAGCTGCAAAGTTGTTTCCTCTATTTTAGGTTCAGTAATAAAAAGTAGGTCTGAAAATGAACATGGATAAGACGAAAATTATGTCTAATTCCCATGCCGTACCCACTTTTGTACAGGTAGACTACTACTACTGCTACACTGGAAGTTATAGACGAGTACATCTACCTGGGACAAAAAGTCCAGCTTGGTAATTCCAACTTCCTAGAAATTAGATCGACGAATCCAACTTGACTGGGCAGCATTCGGGAAACTACGCAATTTTCGGCCCATCTACCGCAGTGTCTCAAGACGAAAGTTTTCAATGCGTGTGTGTTGCCAGTGATGACATACGGAACCGAAACGTGGCCGCTTAAAATGTGCCGATTAAGGAGGCTCAAAGTCATCCAGAGAGCAATGGAGAGGGCTATGCTCGGAGTCTCCTTGCGTGATCGTATCAGAAATGATGAGATCCGCAGGAGAACTTAAGGTCACAGTCATAGCCCAAAGACATAGTCCGTTGGGGCGGAAAGGTCCTCTAGTGGAGGCCACGTACAGGAAGAAGCTACCATGGCAAGCCCCCTACAAGGTGGACCGACGATCTGGTGAAGATCGCGGGAATCAATTAGATGCAGGCGTCACAGGACCGATCTGTGTGAAGAACATTGGAGGAGTCCTATGTCCAGCAGTCGACGTCTATTGGCTGAAATGATGATGATAATGATAATAATGAATAAACGTGCCTGCCGTGACACAAATGTGCGCTTTCTAAAAGGAAGATCGTAGGCTCACACACTCATGGATAATTGTAATGTGCTTAATACAGTGATACCACGGCCTCCCAAGAAACGAGCGTGAGGCAGCGCCCTTTTTTGCTGAGTTTCAGTCGATATCAGAGGATCCAATTCCGGAGAGAAGGGAAGTTAGTAGGCGTGAGTAGAAGTGAGCGACCACTTGTGGTGTTACATTTGTTCATAGGCGCCGGTAATTGCTTACCATCGAGTGATCCGTCTCTTCATCTGCCATGGAGTATTGCCGCCACAAAATATTACATTTAAGTATATACCCCAATCAGTTTATTGAAGATTCTTGTGGGATATTGGCGGTAGGTGTCTAACACGCCGCGTGGGCTGACCCAATTCAATGTTCAAATTAGTATCTAGTGGTTTTAAGTGAACAAATTTAGTGTTTATTTGTGCAGTAAAGTGCCGCGAAGTGATCCTGATAATAAGAATTGTTGGATTGTATCGCTTTTACACTGCTATTGTGTGTCGAGTGAGTTGTCACGGACAACTTGCTTGGACCTAATTGAGTATTAAAACCCGCGATTGTGTTTAGAGTGCTATCGGCAGAATTCGTAGGTCGATAAAACGTAAAACACCGGCGTTTTACTGAGTGACTGTGACTTTGACTGAGTTCGACTATTGACTTGACTACCCACTTATTTTCAATAAGATTCTTGACATTAGCAAGATTTCTACGGGTAGAGCCATAATATTAAAAAAAATAAGTGAGTGAGGAGAAGTGAGTGAGGGTACCGGTGGCCCAATCCGGGGGAAACGAGGGTTTTAAGGTTGGCAGCGCACTTGTGACTCCAATGGTGTCACGGGTGTCCATGGGCGGCATCAGGTGATCCGTCTGCGCGTCCGCCACCTATGACATAAAAAAAATAAAGGATTCTTGAGGTTTTCCAAAACCTTCAAATGCTATGCTATCATACAATTTTTTCAGACATTTTAAAATATCTCTACCCTTCAGTTTCCCCTCGACTCATTCCTTCGGCTTCACTTAAAAGGCGACGAAAAAAAAACTTCGCCTACGGAGGGACTCGCATAGTTGTCCACCGTCGAACGAACAAGAAAAAACCCGCTCAGTACATAATTGAAAATGCCTAAAATAACGACGGTGGTGTTGCCAGCGTGAGGTCATTCTACTGAAGTAATACTGAACATTTAGAAGTAAGTAATAGGTAAAAGTAAAGTATCAGCCTATTTACTGTCCCACTGCAGGGCAAAGGCCTCCATCATAGAAATCAAGTCATCGCTGCTATGATGGGAATAGGCATAATCACCACGCTTGCCAAAGGCGGATTGGTGATTACAAACCCGAGCTATGTTTGAAAAATTCGAACCATACTTTTTGCTCGAGTCCGGGAGTCCCACCCAGGACCCCGAGATCACGGCCCGGTACTAAGTACTAACAATTAATTATTTTTAACTTACAGTTAATTATTCCAAGTATTTAGAGTATTGTTTAGATGGAAAGTGTAATCTAATTATAAATTTAATTTCACATTGTAAGACATACGGCCTGGGTAGGAGACTCTGGAGTCCTGAAATACAGGAATATCCTACTTTAGGCTCCAGTCCAACCAAGTTTGATGTGCTAAGCCGTACTTGATCAAGTCCAGCAGACGCATCTCGGCCCCTGCTGCCGTCCTTGGATCTATATGGCGCATCTCTTGTTATTGAATTTTAAATTAGTACCTCCAAATCCTGCTCGATAAGTTAACTATAAGAAGCATGTAAAATACTTTGTGGAAAATAAGTATTTTTATTATTAACTAATTAATTATTTTGTATTACCACACAAAAATAATAATCGTCTTCTTCCTTGTTCTATCCCACTTAAGGTGGGATCGGCTCTCCTTATCTTTTTGCGCCAGCCTATCCTGGCTTATCGGGTCAGGTAGGTTTTCTTTCGACAAAAGTATCGTCATGCTGGTCCACCAGATTGACGGCGGGCGTCCTGTGCCTCTCTGTTTGTCCGGCAGGTTTGAGCTCTCTTGACCACTTAATCATCATCTCTATGCATAACATGACCGTACTACCTCAAATAATAAACAAATACCAAAAACGTATCATATTTATACAACACGTCTATTTACGCAACCATATTCATAAAGTAATTCTTTGTAGGCAACTAGTTGCGAAAAAAGAAAAATCTTCGTCTTTGGCAAATGGTTGAGTAGCTCCTTTTCAGCAACTGGTTGTGAAACTTAGTTGCCAATGTGGCTGGAGGGCATTTACAATACTTATGCCTTAACTTTCGTATTGTTATGATGAAACATAATAATTTCTCTAAATTCGTATCCGTTCGAAGCCGTCTGCGTTTCTGCCACCTAAAATTATAAGATTGGCGAAACGTACGTTTTTTTTTCGGATTAGTTTTGTTTAGAATTAGAACATAAATTAGTACTATTTTCAAAAGTGCTACTGGCAGCCCAAAACGACGCCGTACCGGCATTTCCCAGATTAAACTTTTGTCTAACAATTTGGATAATTTTCTTTTGCAATATTGTCATTTTTACTCCGTCGCGTCGCCTCGATACCGCTGATATTGCATTTTTACCTTTACTTGTATCTACTTTTAAGGGAATTCTTATAAGTATTTTGCTATTAATAAACAAAAGGAGGCATAATTTGACTTTCTATATATTTTTTAAACTTTTGTAGATTGAAATCTGACCGTCTTTAAGTGATATGTGGCAGACAAGAAGACTGATCCCTTGATGGTATACGATGGCCACCGCCCGTAGACTCCCGTGACAACAGTGGAGTCACAAGTGCGCTGTCAACCTTTAAATTAACTTTTCTCCTAGATTGGGCCTCCGGTACCCTCACTCACGCAGGGAAGCACAGCAAGGTGCTGCTTGACGCCGGTTTTCTGTGAGGCATATATTTGCATCACCCAAAGTGGTGGAATAAAAAAATAAAAATGGTTAGCGACGCTACGTTAATTATGATGAAAATTAATTTATCTTACTACTACGCCCGCAGCTTCGCTCGCGTGGAATTGGGTTTGCTACAAATTAGCCAAATTGTCACTCTCCATCCTTAAAAAATCACGTCAATTCCCTGCTCCGTTTTGCCGTGAAAGACGGATAAACAAACAAACAGACCAACCAAACCCCAAGCAGGAATACGAGACCAACTTTGAAAAACTATACAAAACATGTAGGTTTCCTCACGATGCTTTCCCTTACCAATGAGCTAATGATAGAAATAGGCATATAGATTTGAAAAATCTATTGATTCATGTTCAGATTCAAACCTATGACCTGTCGTTAAGAAGGTGTATTACCTTATCCACTGAGCAACAATCGCACCTCATTTTAAAACTTTCGTCGCAACGTCAACGGTTGCCGTTCTCGTGGGGCCGAAAACACGGGCCGATCCGTCTTAGACGTAATTTTGCTTTATGACATCATTTACCGTAATCTCACAGCGAATTTGACGCCTATTTATGCATTATTTTCATTTCTAGTAGCACAGAGGTGAAAGTTAATTCGCACTAATGCCATAGAGCCGGCAACGCATCTGTGATGCTTTATGTATTGCAGATATCCATGGACGTCGGTAATCACTGTGTACTGACTGTGAGCCGTCTGCTTGTTTGTCCGCCATAATGTAAAACAATAATATTAATTAAGTTTTTTTTCATTGACAATAAATTATTTAAAAACTTCAGACTTAATGATCTAGTGATATGGAAATATACGTCGCCGACATCCTGGTTTCGTAGCCATCTTGAAAAAAATAACACTTCGCCTATTTTAAGTGCGTGTATGTAAGTATGGATTTAGATTAACAACGGCCGATAATAATTTCAATAGTCAGATAAAAGTTTAACAATTATGTAATACTCGCCAAAATCAAGTACTTATGCGATATCGAGACGGACTTGTGTTTATTTCACCAAGTAGTATTTTGACGAACAGTTAACTTTTATCTGACGATTAAAAAGTAACGAGACTAAATTATCTTCGATGTAACAGAACTCATTGGTGCACTTTATATGGCGCGAAAAAACTTTGTTCCTTTTTCAAATATCAGCGGTAATACATACTGAACTCTACAAAACCAAAAATATTGGTTAGGTTAAAAAAAGGTTCGAAGAGTGGCCAGAAAAAAAATCTAAAATTCTGGGACGAGTTATAATAGGGCGAGTTTAAACCCGAATAACTTTATTATCCTATAGAATTGAGCTACAAACTTAAAAGAAGATGAGTGAACGTAATAAGTTAACTTTTATAATATATTTTGAATTGGTCCATTTTGAACCTCCCGAATTTTTCGAACGGTAGATTTTACATTTTATTTCACCAATCGATCCCTGCATCATCAGCGCCTGCTTACCTATCTCTCGTATGTCCTAATTTTTTTTTCACGTAAGGAAACTCGGTCTCTACTTCATAATACCTTTTTTATATAGATATGTGCCAGACGAGCAGACGGATCGCCTGATGGTAAGCGATTGCCGTCACCTATAGATACTCGCAACACCAGTAGAATTACAAGTGCGCTGCCAACCGTTAAACCCCCTTTCCCTGGGTCCCAAGTACCCTGACTCACGTAGCCAAACACAGCACAGTGCTGCGTCACGCCGGTTTTCTGTGAAGCCGTGGTAACACTTGAACAAAAACCTTATTAAAATTGAAAGAAATAATTAAAATGTCAACTCTAGATTCCCGGGTCGAAAACACAGGCCTCGCCTTATTAGAGGTAATTTTCCTTTATGGCGACATTTAGCGTAATCTCACAGCGAATTTGACGCCTCGTTTGTGAAAAATCATCGTCGAGGGTCGCGTGTACTAGTGATGTGTGGACTCGAATAAATTTTATTTTTTATTTTATTTATTTAAGAGTAGAGTGTACTCCTTTTAAAAAAGGCCGGCAACGCATTAGCCATCTCTCTGATTTCGCGGATGTTAATGGGCGGCGATGATTGCTTTCCATCAGGTGACTCGCTTGCTCATTTGTCGCCTCAAACATAAAAAAAATGCATGTCAAAAGGTATTAAAGATCTTCATTGATAAACCAGTACATTGTGCATATGATAACCCTGTAGGGGCACCGCGAAATATTTGTTACATACCTAATAAATTTATAACAATAATATTACTTAATGTGAAATTGACCGCGGGAGAGCCACGCTTCGGCATGAATGGGCCGGCTCGACCGGAGTGATACCACGACCTTGCAGAAAACCAGCGTGAAGCAGCACTGTGCTGTGTTTCGCTGCGTGAGTGAGGGTACCGGAGGCCCGATCCGGGGGAAGGGAGGTTTAAAGGTATATTAAAGCGCACTTGTGACTCCACTGGTGTCGCGTATGTCCATGGGCGGCGGCAATTGCTTACCATCAGGTGATCCGTCTGCCACCTATGACATAAAAAAATGAGAAATAAAATAATATCTGATTAAATTATCTAACAGCTAACATGAACACAGATACCTACATAAATCAAAATCTTCGAAGAACTCATTTAGATTGTAGTTAGTTTTTGTTACAATTGCGTTTTTAAAATGATGTATGAAGGACTTAGGTTGTTGAATATTTGTTATAGGGTGGTGGATGCTATACTCACTTCGTTTATTATATCGAGTGAGTGAGTACTTAGTCGATATCATCATCATCATAATCATTTCAGCCAATAGACGTCCACTGCTGGACATAGGCCTCCCCCAATGATCTCCACGCAGATCGGTCCTGCGCCGCCCGCATCCAATGGATACCCGCGGCCTTCACCAGATCGTCGGTCCACCTTGTGGAGGCCTGCCACGGCTGCGACTTCCTGTACGTGGCCTCCACTCGAGGACCTTTCCGCCCCCACGGTCGTCTGTTCTCATCACTATGTGCCCTGCCCATTGCCACTTGAGACATGCAATCCTTTGGGCTATGTCTTTGACCATAGTTCTGCGGATCTTATCATTTCTGATACGATCACGCAAGGAGACTCCGAGCATAGCCCTCTTCATTGCTCTCTGGGTGACTTTGAGCCTCCTTAATCGGCACGTTGTAAGCGGCCATGTCTCGGTTCCGTATTTCATCACTGGCAAGACACACGCATTGAAGCTTTCGTCTGGAGACACTCACTCGATATAATAAACTTTATATTTTTGTACTAAAGATTTTATGTCGATTACGCTTTCTAACTTATCATTCATGATATCTGTCGAGGATATAAAAATGAATGATGATGAGAGTAAAGAGGGCACAGCATGTATATGAAGTTATTGAATAAGCTTTGCATTGAAAATAACATTGTTTTGTGTCTTTATTTTTATTTTATTTTATGTGTCGATAACATAAGTAATAAATTGAATGTATTGTCATATATTTAAAAGGGATAATTATGTTACGTTACATTTCATATCGGTGTGAACGAATGTAAAATTACTGCAGGGCAAAGGCCTCCATCATAGAAATCAAGTTATCGCTACTGATGGGATTGGGCTTAATCACCACGCTTGCCAAATGCGGATTGGTGATCACAAACCCGAGCTATGTCCGAAAAATTCGAATCATACTTTTCGTTCGACCCGGGAATCGAACCCAGGACCCTGATATCACGGCCCGGTACTTAAACCACTAGACCAACAGGGCGTTAAATTACTATTTTCTTTTCTGTATTTATTATGTTCTCAAGTAAGCGACATTATTTTTTTTTTTTAGAAATAAAGAATCTTTAAACCTAACAGGGAGATTATTAAGACATCCGGCACAATATAGACCATGGAGAGCCACATTTCAGCATGAATGGGCCCGCTCGAAAGAAGTAATTCCACGGCCTCACAAAAAACCAGCGTGAAGCAGTGTGTTTTTTTCAAAATGGACCCTTAAAGCCCAAAGGTTTTTTTTATGTGATGGGTGGCAGACGAGCAGATGGATCGTCTGATGGTAAGTTATTGCCACCGCCCATAGACACTCACGACACCAATGGAGTCACAGGTGCGCTGCCAACCTTGAAACCCCCTTTTAACTTGAAACACGCTGTTTGTTGGTTGTCTGTGAGGCTGTGCCATCACTCCGGTAGAGCCGGCCGAGTGATCTTCAAGAAAAGAGCTTATTCCTCTCTTAAGAGTCGGCAACGCATCTGTGATGCCCCGTGTGTCGCAGATGTCCATGGGCGGCGGTAATCACTTACCATCAGGTGAGCCGTCTACTTGTTGGTCTGCCATAATGTAAAAAAAGTAGGTATTGTTTGTGGCAAATTAATGTATTTTCTTGTTTTCAAAATACTTTACCGTCTGCCATGAAACTTTAATTCAGTATAGTTATCAATACTCATAGACAATCGATATGAAGACAAGCCTATTCGAGTCGCATACCGAGCTTGCACATCTCTCGTGTATACGTGAGTCGACAGGGAATGGCTCAGATTTGACTTAGTGGCGGAAAAAGCCTGGATAGGAAGTTATTTCATGGTGGGCTGTTTGGCCCTCTCTCTAATTTAAGAAGGAAGTAGGGAATAGTTACGGAAATATATAGACTGCTAAATTCATAACCCGTGCCTTTTTGGTTTTGCCAATTGATGATGATAAAAAAAAAAGATAATATTTAGGATTTTTGCAGGTGATTCATCGTTCGTCCCGACTCGCACTTGACGAGAGATGATGGAATTATATGATATGGCCAGTCAGAGTTCTTTTATTCCTTCGATACTTGTCGTGCACATTTTCCTGACTTGTAGCATTATCACTTACTAGTAGAAAGGTCGGCAGCGCACTGTGACTCCACTGGTGTAGCAGGTGTCTATGTATATCACGCGATCCGTGGGCAGGTCTGCCACCTATCACATAAAAAACTGCATAGAAATCGTTATAATAATGTCCTCCAAACCTATATTTCAGCCAACGACGCAGGACATATTATAGTGCACAAGTATTTGCGAAGACACAAGTGCACTCTCTATTCCCGTACCCTCTTATTTCGATGGGACACTAGTGTGACAAGACTAAAGATTAGGCGCAGAACCAACGGCTTTACGTGCTTTCCGAGGCACGGGGTACAAGGCCGCCTACTTTTAGACTCCGGGCTAAAACTGAGAATTTCTTAATAGAAAAACTCAAGTACAAATTTTGGCCCGACCCGGGCATCGAACCCGGGACCTCAAGCGCAACCGTCGCTTTAAAGTGCGACCCACTAACCATTGCGCCACCGAGGCAGTCGTTATAATAACCACTTGCCAAAACACAGGGCAGGCGTTGCTACACGCCAGTTTTCTATTAGGCTACATCTTGTTATCACTCTGGTTGAGTCAGCCCATTCATTCCGAAGCATGACTCTACCATGTACTCGGTCACGGTTTCTACATGATGACTTCACCACTAAGATAGTGGTAAAAATAAATAAATTTTTAGAAACATCGGCATTTTCCAATAGTATGTCTATGTTAAATCATCATCATCAGCCCATTTAAGTCCCCACTGCTGGGGCACGGGCCTCCCTCAATCACGTGAGGGGTAATTGCCATACTCACCACGCTTGGCAGACGGGTTGGCGAGGATTTTGATATAAATGCAGAGTTTTCCTTCTCTGGGTGCTGATGATCATACCAGCAGCTTTACCTTAGTCGCCTTTTACGACACCTCGGTAAGAGTGAGGGTGGCCTATTCTATTCTGCCGGGGACCACACGGCGTATGTTAAATATGTTATATACTATGTTAAATACTCGTAAATAATTTATTCTAAAATCCTTAGCTCACTAGTCCTTTAGAGTGCCACATACCCTTACATCCCTTATTGAGTTAATTTTACTTTATCATGTTTTCAGTTTCTTCATGGGAAGCCATAAAAAAAACTAAAACAAAATTAGCCCAATTTATTCTTAACGATGAAAGGAAAGAGAATCCAAACGACTGTCAATGAAAAAGTTTATAAAATATTCACAAAGGCCTTAAAAATCGCAGTCCATAACAGTAATAGCCTACGTGCCAATTGGAGTTCTATATAGATAGATAATCCATGGGTTCAAAGAATAACACTCGAAACAGTGATGGGCCACACTCAAATTTTTAACTATCTTTTCGAGTAATTTATGTAGAAGGATCATCGGTGGCTGAAGTAGGGTATACCCAAAAAGGTATGGCTTGGCGTCATTAGGAAGGACATCATCATCATTATCATCAGCTTATCGCAGTCCACTGCTGGACGTAGGCCTCTCCAATTGTTCGCCACTGTGATCTATCCATGGCTTCTCGCATCCAGCTCTTGCCAACCATCCTGCGCAGATCGTCCCCCCACCTAGCCAGAGGGCGCCCTACATTACGTTGCCAAGACGCGGTCTCCACTCTAAAACTCGTTCACCCCATCGGTTGTCGGTTCTGCGGCTAATATGGCCAGCCCACTGCCACTTAAGCTTGCTAATCCGGTAAGCAATGTCGATGACTTTGGTTCTCTGCCGGATCACCTCATTTCGGATTCGATCTCGGAGAGAGACGCCAAGCATTGCTCGTTCCATAGCCCGCTGAGCGACCTTTAACTTGTGGACCAGCCGTACCGTAAGTGTCCACGTTTCGAAGGACATATTGTGTGCCAATAAACTAACTGCTATGAATGCCCAAGATTGTGCGAAATGGAGGAGTTGCTGCAGGAAAGCGAGCCCCTCGTGTTCTCAGAAATGTCAGCTTGGGAAGCAACTGGGACAAAACGTTACTATGATGGTGATTATGGCAGATGAATCAACTGGTGCTAAGCGATTGCCACCGCCCATGGACATCCGTCACAACATCTGCTGTGATGGGTGCACTCTCTATCCCCTAACCCTCATAGACCGCAGAGGGATTGCAGGACCAATGGTTGAACGTTCTTTCCGAGGCACAGAATGAAATATACGAGTATTATTAGTTTAATATCCTCCAACTGATTACGGTTACAGCGGCCAATCTCAACGATTAGTCATAATAAATAAATAAATAAATATTTCACAACATCACGATTACAAATATATACATATAATACTTTTTTTTTGTAAATATATACTTATAATACATAGAAAACACCCAGACTAATACAAACAGACATGTTTATGCACACAAATCTTTGTACTGAGCGGGGATCGAACCCACAACCCTTGGACCAAAGGCAGCGTTCACTACCACTGTTCCAAACGGGTCGTCAAAACATATATTATATAACGGGTCATATATTACAGTGCTCAAGTGTGTCATCATCATCATCAGCCTATCGCAGTCCACTGCTGGACGTAGGCATCTCCAATTGTTCCCCACCGTGATCTATCCATGGCTTCTCGCATCCAGCTCTTGCCAGCCATCCTGCGCAGATCATCCCTCCACCTAGCCAGAGGGCGCCCTACATTACGTTCATTCATTACGTACAGTGCTCAAGAGTCTGCGCAAGCACAATTGTACTCTATATTCCCTTACACTCATATTCAGACTTCAGCGTGACATGACTGCAGACGGATCGGGCGCAAGACCAACAGCTTAACGTGCTTTCCGAGGTACGGGGTTGTATGACTGCCGACTTCCAGACTCGCGCTGACACTAAGAATTTCTTACCGAAAAGTTTGGTACAAATTTTCTGGCCCAACCCGGGGATCGAACCCGAGACCTCTGGCGCAGCCGTCGCTTTAAAGTGCGACCCATAACCACTGCGCCATGGAGGCATTGTAATTTTAGATAGGTAGTTAGTATATAAAAATAATAATAATAATAATTCTCACAACATCGCATACGTTGACCTGATTCCGTACTAAGTAACTTAAGCACTTGTGTTACAGATATATAACAGAGGAACACAAATAAATATACTTAAATACATATATTACACCCAGACACTGAACAAATGTTTGTCCAGGGTGGGGATCGAACCCACGACCTTTGGCGTAAGAGGCAGGGTCACTAACAATTGCGCCATCCGGTCAGTGACACTTCATATGACACTTGAGTGAAGTTAACTCAAGTCGCATCCCTTAGAAAGAGTTGAGTTCATATATCCGCCAGAAATAAAAATGGTGCTTAGTCCCTGATAAAACGAATTACAATCAAATGTTCCGCCGCTGTGTAAAAACAAACAATCTTCTGTCCTTCGCATAAAGTTCATTGCACGATACGGGGTGCTATCGCGTGGGTCTAAGTTACAAGTTGAAACGTAAGCGCAAGTGTATTTGAACAATACAGGGGTACATGTTCGGATTCTAAAGTATGGAAGGCACGTTCATAGTCACTGAGCTACAGACGCACTAAGGGTTATCAGTAAATTCGATCAATGGTAGAATGGTAAGTTGACGTCGATCAAGCTATTTGATTAGCTCTATCGACGTCGACCACCTAATCCATTCTACGTTGATCAACCAATTGACGGATTGGTACGGTAGTAACTTTCGAGCAATGTCAGCTTAGTGACTAAGAACGCGTTTTTATTTATTTATTTCATTTATTAATGCTTAAGAAAAAATTAATGCACAAGAAAAAAAAATACAATTGGTGGACTTAATGCTATACAGCATTATCTACCAGTCAACTACTGAGCGATGCAGAAATATCTCTGACGGCTAGATAAATATATATCTATAAACATACATGTGAGGTATATAATATAATAAACCTACACTATAATATTTGCCGTGTGGTCCCCGTCAGATTAGAATAGGCCACCTTCACTTTTACCGAGGAGTCGTAAAAGGCGACTAAGGTAAAGCTGCTGGCATGATCATCAGCACCCAGGGAAGGAAAACTCTGCATTCATATCAAAACCCTCGCCAACCCGTCTGCCAAGCGTGGCGAGTACGGCAACTACCCCTCATATGTTAATGCAATGGGGACTTAATGGGGACTTAAATGGGCTGACGATGACGACGATACTATAATAATATAATAAAAAAAGGAAAAAATAATAAACCATGAATACCGGCTTATCTATGCATGTAGAAAGCATTAATGAGTTGGAATTGACACATCTTACCACAACAGTCATAAAAAAGGGAAAAAAGTGTAAGTTAAATTTCTAGTGAGTGGAGAAAATGGTCACAAAATGAACGCTTGAATGAAAATTTGGTGGAGGACATTTTGATGTCATCAGGTAGCGAGTTCCAGAGCCTGATGGCAGACAGGCTTTTTCATGTTTTCGAAATCGAACATGGAACTTTAGATTATTTGTACGATTAAACCTGCTGTGAGGATAAAATATCATGAGATTCGGTGAGGGAAGATATCTGCACGTTTTGGATATTTCTGATAATTCATGTTACGTAGCCGCGATCCGTCCCTTGTCGGGTTTTTGGCGCAAACACAAAGTACACAGTTACATTGAGTCGCGTTTGGACGGGTCGTGATCGTGCTACGAAAAACTCCATAACGCTGACTAAAGTGAAGTGGCGTTGCGTAACGTAATGCGATTCATGTTATGCTACTTATGGCACGACACGGCAATGTCACACCAGTTTGTAGTGCTACCTTGACCGTTCTCGATTTAAAAAGCGCGGTCATAGTACCAGTAACATGCAGTGTAAGTAAAGTATCTAAGTTTTCGGTAAGAAATTCTTAGTGTCAGGCCGCAGTCTGGAAATCGGCGGTATTGTGTACCCCCGTGCATCGGAAAGCACGTAAAGAAGTCGGTCTTGCGCCCAATCCCTCTCCGGTCGTGTCACGCTGGTGTCTCTGTAACACACTTGAGCACTATAATATATCCTGCGTACGTGGTTGATCATTGAGATTGCTGCTGTAGCCTTAATCGGTTGGAGGATTATTATTGTTGCGAGTAAGGGGTACGTAGATTCAAGTAAACTCCAGAGTCACAAATAGACAATGGACAACATTTTATACTTTTAACATGTCTATATAGTTTTTTTATATGAAATGAAAATAGACATAAAGTAAACATACCCTTATTTTTTATTTTTTTTAAATTGTGCCATTTTCATACATAAATTATTATTGAAATTTTTTATATTCTTAATAGACGTAAGCGCCAAATGTGTCATCGGACGGCAGAATACAGTGATATTGCTTTGCTTATCATTGGTTTAATAAAAAGGTACTACTGTTAAAGGTAAGGAATACTAGTGCATACATTGTCAACGTCATTCGTTCATTCAAAGTTGCCTTTTTTTGACAGTTGCATGTCATGGGTTTGGCATTTCGAAAATTTACGAAATGCCTGCAAATTATTTAGAAAGTGTATAGTGTTAATTAAGTGAGATTAGTGTGTAATCGTTTTTCGTCAATAAAATTAATCGACAACATTTCAAAATTCAAGCGAAACACTGAACAGTACTGTTTCACGCGGTTTTCTGTGAGGCCGTGGTAACACTCCGGTCGAGCCGGCCCATTCATGCCGAAGCGTGGCTCTCCCATGACCTGTATGTATATACATACAGGTCATTGTCAGTATGTATATTCGTCTGTTCCCGCATAACTTCTAAATTAGTTATTACAATTAGACAAATAAGGTGTTGTTGGAAGCATCTTTGTCGTTTGCTGATTATAAGCTCGCGATAAGAGCGTTCTTATTATTAATTTTTTTTTTGTTATTAACTTTTTGACCTCTAGAGAGCGTTCTCTAGAGGTCAAAAAGTTAATAACAAAAAAAAAATTTTTACCTCTTTTTTTCAAACATTTCAAAATTGCTGAGCTATGAAACGAAAAAACAAATTCTATATTTAATTTTCCGTTTCTCGAATATATATTTATCTATTTTTTATATTACTTATTTGCTGAGAAAAAAAATTAAAATTAAAAAACGGATGTCATCGGACGGCAGAATGTAAAATATTTCTGTAAATATTTACAGTCTTTTTTATTTGTATTAGCATGACAAAATATCGTACTTTATAAGAAATATAAAAAATTAGAAGTCCGCTGACGCAAAAGAAAATAAATCACCTTTGACTTTGAATAATTTTCTCAGTCAATTTAATACTACGAACAAATGGTACTTTTCCCAAAGCCATAGAAAAGAAGTATAGGTCGGATGACAATAATTCTTCTTGATTTTAATGTAGGGATTATTTAAGAATAAAGAAATACCATTTGACATTGAGTAGGTAGTGCAAAGTTGCAAGAGCAAATTTGATTTTTTTCCGCCAAATCCCCAGTGTGCGCGTTCCAATCGAATCAACGGGTAAAATGTTCGGTCGACTAGGCATATGAGACATAGAGCACACGAAACAAACATGCAGGGGACATAGTCGTAACATTATTATTAACATGCAGTGTGTGCAACCCACACACTACCGAGGTAGTGTTCAGCACTTTACTTGCACCACACGGCAAGATAAGTCGTCTGATAGCGCGATATCTCGATAAGTTGTCAAGGTGCGAGCTTGCAGACATAGTGACGACGAAACATGGATAAGGACTGTTTGATTTTTTTTTTACGGAAATACGACGGCTGTCTGGGGAATCCAATGGAGCGACGAGGATGAAACTGTAGGGGTTTGTTTTTGTAAATGTGTGTTCTGCTGGCATTAAATAGGCCGCTTGAGATGGTGGTAGTCACTTAAATAGGGGATGGGCTTGCATGATATTAATAAAAAGAAAATGTACAGGAGAACCAAGGTCAATTTACGATTATTCCCAGATAGCTTTACGGCGATGCAAAAAGTAGGGTTATGATTTTGACCATTTTTTTGCAATGTGATAGGTGGCAGACGAGCATCACCTTATGGTAAGCAGTTGTCGCCCCCCATGGACACCTGCGACACCAGTGGAGTCACAAGTGCGTTGCCAACCCCTCTCTCCCACGGATTGGGCCTCCAGTACCCTCACTCACGCAGCGAAACACTGAACAGTACTGTTTCACGCGGTTTTCTGTGAGGCCGTGGTAACACTCCGGTCGAGCCGGCCCATTCATGCCGAAGCGTGGCTCTCCCATGACCTGTATGTATATACATACAGGTCATTGTCAGTATGTATATTCGTCTGTTCCCGCATAACTTCTAAATTAGTTATTACAATTAGACAAATAAGGTGTTGTTGGAAGCATCTTTGTCGTTTGCTGATTATAAGCTCGCGATAAGAGCGTTCTTATTATTAATTTTTTTTTTGTTATTAACTTTTTGACCTCTAGAGAGCGTTCTCTAGAGGTCAAAAAGTTAATAACAAAAAAAAATTTTTACCTCTTTTTTTTAGATGCGACCGGACATTTATCATTGTTGATCGCAATGTATTACATACATTCTGAGTTTTATATAAGATAACGCTAGAACATGGTATTTTATTGTCTGTACATATACAATATAGATAGAGTAGACCAATATAATCAAGATGATCAGATTAAAAAGCGAGACGCCGAAATTATATCAGAATTAATGCACCACCGTAAAAACAAACGTCCGAGTCTTAAACCAGGGCAGAAACAACCTTCATTAAACAACTCTGACAAACAAAATTGCATTTTAATATTCATCCCTTAAGATACACAATCGTGTGAGTGTGCGTAACATGACATATCGGGGTACGTAAGGAATTTAGGAAAAACAATTTCACGTTTCGTTTGATTCGCGTTTCAGTTGATGTTGGCAATAAAGTGTGACACCCTGAGATATTGTGACCGATATGTGAGGTATTATTGGGGGAGACTGTTTGCGCTAAGCTATATCTTTCTTTTTCTTTCCTAGAGGCAACCAACGAGCGAGTCACCTGATGGAAAGTAATCAACGCCGCTCATGAACATCCGCGAAATCAGAGAGATCGCTAATAAGCCGGTCTTTTTAAAAAAGAGTACGCTCTTCTCTTCAAGGTCCCTAAGTCGTAGCTATCGGGAAATACTCCCGCTGCCAAACCGTTCCACAGAACTGAGTTAGTAGTAGAAAGTTCCGCGAGAAACGCACAGTATTAGATCGCCATCTGTCGAGATAATGGGGATTGAATGATAATAGCTTGCGCTTTGATGTAAGAATTCAGCTGTAGAGAGTAGATCAAACCGTTCTTCAGAGCACTCTTCATTATAGATGCGGTATAGATTGCTGAGGAAAGCTATATCCCATCGCAAGGTTACAGGATCAAGTCAACTAGAAAGAGTCAACTCACCGACAATTCGAGCAGCCCTACGTTGTACGCGGTCAAACGGAAGAAGTTGGTACAGAGATGGGAGCAGTATTCCTTATGGGGCCGAAATTGTGCTTTATAGAGTTGTAACCGTGTATATCTGTGTGAAAGGATGACCTTGGCAAGAAACTTGCCTATACAGGGGTATCAGTAACCATCTACTTTCTTTTAACCACGCCCTCTACCAACTATTCTGATCGACATATATTCTACTACTTTTTGATATTCGTCGAAAATTTTGTCGACTTAAAGCTAAAAAAAGTCATGCGATTGACTTATGAAAGGTTGAATTCTTAATATAAGAATTACCTTAAGTCATAGAAGGAATTTCATTCGGAATGGTTGTTAAAAGACGTGGTTAATAAGATGGAAATATTTACCCATATACCCTGTATGTACGCACAAGCTTTGAAAAAAAAATCTGTTCCGCTGATACTCATCACATCAAAAACTACGACCTTAAATGGACCACTAGGTCTGCTTTCAGTACGTTGTCCCATTCTTTACTTTCAAGAGCTGATGATGAAACAAATATTAAGGGTCAAAGTATGAAATTGCCAATTTTTCATCGAGATTTTTTGAAAAGCAGAGTTTTCCATACTATTTTTTTTTTAATTTCCCAAGCAAATATTAATATTACTGTTCCATATTTAATTGTTCCATATTTACATAGGCGGCGGTAATCGCTAACCATCGGGTGATCCGTCGGCTCCTCTGCCACCTATATCATAAAAAAACTGTGCTTTAGTAGATAACGTTTTGTTACATTTAGAATAGGTTTTCAGAAAAAGGTTTGTTTATTTCAAAAGTTATGAATACTGAAAGCGTCAATTCTGCCTAGTAAAAAAGAGTCACTTTCAAGATTTTTTTCTGAATCAACAATACAATTTTATTTGATCTACATATTACATACCTTCATAAAAATGAAGTTCAAAAACTAAAACCCGACTACCAAAAAAAAACACGCTTTAAAAAGTACGAAACAAGAATACTGTCTCTGCTGAAATTATTATGCCGAATTGCCGTGGCCGTATGCCACATTGATTTTATTTTATTATTATAATAAATCTGTTTTGCTACAGTAGGTGGCATACGGCCACGGCAAAACGGCATAATAATTTATGTAGACACAGTTTTCTTGTTTCGTACTTTTTTGGAGCGTGAGAGCGTGTTTTGTTGGTAGTTGGGTTTTAGTTTTTAAACTTCATTTTTATTTAACATATTTTTAGTTAAGGAAATGAAATTTCATTACATTACATATTTGAAATGTGCTAAATAGCTCTTTTATTTGATACCCCACATGGTACCGCCAAGCAATTTTTTTAGTTCCTTACTCTAAGTCCCCTAGAGGGCGTTGTAGTCAATTTAACGTGACGTCATGTAGCATATAACTAAAAAACAATCAAGACGCTTCTAACAACACCTCATTTGTTCAAATATGATAACTAGTTTAGAAGTAATGAGGGAACAGATACATACATACAGGTCAAAATCATAAACCACCTTTTTGGTTCACCGTAGTCGGGTAAAAATATGGACTTAAATCAAAATAAAGTTATACCACAGCAACAATTTGAGTTTTTATAAGAATTATTAATCTTGTTGTCTCTAGAAAAGATAACGGCTTCTTCCTTTGACTATAGATTAATATTTTTTCCCAATTTGTCACTAGTAAAATTAAAAGAAAAACCTTCCTATTATTAGGAAGGATATGGATTCGGCGGGTAGGGCTAAGACAAGCCGCATGGGCTGATGCAATTCAAAGGTTTTAAATTAGTGTCTAGTGGTTTTTAGTGTACAAATGTGGTGTTTATTTGTGCAGTGAAGTGCCGCAAAGTGATCCTAAAAGTATTTTTGGATTGTATCGTTATTAACACTGCTATTGTGTGTCGAGTGCGATATCTCGTGACAACTTGCTTGGACCTAATAGAGTCTTAAAACCCGCGATTGCTTTTAGAGTGTATACGCTGAATCCTTAGGTCGATAAAACGTAAAACACCGGCGTTTTATTGAGTGACTGTGACTTTAACTGACTTCGACTGTTGACTACCTACTTATTCTCAATAAGTTACTTGACATTGGCGAATTATCTTCGGGTAGAGCCATAGTAATAAAATAAAAAAAATTGGAAGGTTATTTATGTCTTCATATAAGGAACTTATCATTTCGAATTTCAATAATAACGAATTAAAATGGCTTTTTGCTGTATACCCAATACAAATTCGTGTCAGAGATCCAACTGCGTAAATAATTGAACATGCAAAATTACGTTTATTGACAAAACCGGTTCAATCTGGATATCGGAAACCAAATGAGGTTTTTAACCTTGCAAGGTCATAAGAAACTGGTTAAATCTGGATATGAAACCGGAATATTTTTACGTTTGAAGCCAAAAATAAGCATGTTTTCACTTTCAGTTCAGTTTATTCATAAGTCTATTCAAATAGAATAAACACTTTTGCATTTAAATTAGGATATATTGTGATAATGTTTTTATATTGAAATAAAAGAGAAAATTTACCGAATTATCTTTGGTGAATTAAAATTCTAACACTCAGATGCTACAATCATTTTCAAATAAAAAATGGCTAGCCAATAAACTCAAAAATAGAACTCAGTTGTCTGAAGCCCAATTCTTGTGCTCGTGATATTTTGAAAACATGACGGATGTCAAATAAATTCCATACAAAAAATCTCTGTTTGAATAATATATGTCGTATTTTTTCCAATTTTTGTGTAAAAATCGTAATGCGGTTAACAAAATACATCTATTTACCAAGTTTCAATAGTATAGTTCTTATAGTTTCGGAGAAAAGTGGCTGTGACATACGGACGGACGGACAGACGGACAGACATGACGAATCTATAAGGGTTCCGTTTTTTGCCATTTGGCTACGGAACCCTAAAAGCCCAGTGGATTTCCCTGCCGCTGAGTTTAGTTGTGGAGGAAAAAAATACAGAACAGCCTCAACAAACAGCTACTGTTCAAATCAATTGCTTACAAAGTGACTGTATTAGAAGTACTTTCTATCACAACAATATTTGTTGAGTTTCATCTTAATCCCACCGTCTGTCTGAAGCAATAAATATTTATTGCCACTAAACGCAGAATCGGTTGGGCCCAAGTGACGAGCGAGCGAATTTGTTCCTCAGTTTAACCTACCACTGGATAAGTTTAAGTCTCATATTAAAACCTGCCTAATGAAGAAAGGTTACTATAGTGTACAAGACTATTTAAATGATGAGGGCTCTTGGTCCTGTTAATTGATTAATCTTTTGAGTTGTTATTCATAGTAGTCTATTAACTTTCATAATTGTATTTTTTTGCTGCTCAATTGAAACTCTGTAACATCATCAATATTTGAAAAGAGTAACTACTGAGTTTCTTGCTGGTGTCTTCTCAGTAGAAACCTAAATTGAATAAAGATTTTTTTATCTTATTTTTTATCTTTAGTCTAATTATATATAGTTTGCAAGATGTTACCTCAAAATCAAAATCAAATTATTCTTTATTTGCATATGCTTGTATAAAGCACTTACAAATCGTCATACATTTAAATGATTTAAAACCATTTATAAGTACTTATGTATAATTTGGTGTTGGTCTTGTGGTTTAAGTACCGGGCCGTGATCTCCAAGGTCCTGGGTTCGATTCCTGGGTCGAGAAAAAACTGTGTTTCGAAATATTCGAACATAACTCAGGTTTGTGATCACCAATCCGCATTTGGCACGCGTGGTGATTAAGCCTAATCCCATCATAGTAGCGATGACTTGATTTGTATGATCACCACTGCAGTCCAAAGGCCTCGGACTGCAGTGGTGACAGTTAAAGGATGATGTATAATTTAGATGTTAATCTCATGTATACATAAAATATACAACAAAAAAAATAAACAGGCTCGGAAAGTTGTTTCTGGTCGAGAAGATCTGGCAAGAAAATCGCCATTTACTCTTTTTGATCGCCAAACTTTCAAACAATGTTGTGTCATCATCATACCAAGTCAAACATTTTTATTGTAACACAAAATAAAATATTTTTTTTATGCGATTGGTGGCAGACGAGCAGACGGATCACCCGATAGCAAGCGACCGCCACCGCCCAAGGACACCCGCCTCTTCAGTGGACTCACAAGTATCATGAGGTAAACCGAAGCAGACTAGTCTCCGAAATGATGGCACCTGTTCACAAGTATGACCAAAAAATACGTCAGTATATCATCATCGTCTTTGTATATTTAGGCCCACTCTTATATAATAGACTAAACGGTACTTTAGATCTGTATTCCTTTACTTTTGCTAAATGCAAGCGTACCCTCCATGACGCTCTACTTAACATGTCATATGACGATACAGAGAAACTGCTTATTGTTTTAAAGTAGGTAATTTATAAAAGTTGTTGTTTTTTTTTACTTTTTTTACTTTGTATTTTTTTAGATAAATATTTTGTGATTATTTATGAGTACTTACTGTTATGTTTTAACATTCTAGCCTGAGAAACAGGTTCGCCTAGTTCAGGCATTTGTATTTATCTCCGACCTTATTCTAATAGGTTTAAATATGTATTATTCGTGTAAAAATTATTATTATCTGAATAAATTGAATTGAATTGAATTGATATTAGGCTTAATCACCACGCTTGCCTAATGCGGATTGGTGATCACAAACCCGAGCTAAGTTCGAGAACCTCGAAACATACTTTTCGCTCGACCCGCGAATCGAACCCAGCACCCCGTGATCACGGCCCGGTACTTAAACCACTAGACTAACTGGGCGTTGAACAGTCATCGTCAGCCCATTTAAGTCCCCACTGCTGGGGCACGGGCCTCCCTCAATCACATGAGGGGTAATTGCCATACTCACCACGCTTGGCAGACGGGTTGGCGAGGGTTTTGATATAAATGCAGAGTTTTCCTTCTCTGGGTGCTGATGATCATGCCAGCAGCTTTACCTTAGTCGCCTTTTAGGACACCTCGACTCGACTTACTACATATATTTCTATATTTAAAACTAAACTAGTGACTACTGACTGCCTTGGAGGTTAAGAGCACGCATTTGATATTATGTCTGGTTCATATCACGCTGGGCTTAAATGTAATAAATACTTTGGCTGAATTTGGGACGTTCGATAGCGCTTAGATAGTACTTTTGATATCGCACTGAATAGGTCATGAGATAAACAATTTGCGTCAAACAGTAAAATAATGGTTTGTAATATTTTAATAAAGGTTTGTATCTCTGTATACCTAGCTTTTAAGTTTTGTATGTTGTGCAATAAAGAGTATCTATCTATCGATCTATCTAAAGCCACTTTATTACTTGGCTCAAGTGGCAATGGGCAGGGCACATAGCGAGGAGAACCGACGGCCGTTGGGGCGAAGAGGTCCTCGAGTGGAGGCCACGTACAGGAAGTCGCAGCCGTGGCAGCCTCTGAAGGTGGTCCGACGATCTGGTGAAGGTCGCTGGAATCCATTGGTTTTTTTATTGCTTATAATGTTCAGACGAGCTTGCGGCCCATCTGATGGTAAACGGTAGCCACCGCTCATAGACATCAACAATGCCGGAGCACAGTCATGGCGCTGTCTACCGTGAAAGAAGAACTCTTTTCAAACCTTAATTTTTCAATTTGGATGCGGGCGGCACTGGACCGATCTGTGAGGAGAACATTGCGGCAGGCCTATGTCCAGCAGTAGGCGTCTATTGGATCAAATGATGATGATGATGACCCTATTACACATCGCTATCTAAAGTTATTACCGTTCTAAAGCTCATGTTATCCTGTTCCAACACTAAATGTTAAATCTGGCTGCCATGACTTTTGTTCCGGGTCTATCCATAGTTCGCGATTTGTAATAAGGGGGGGTTGGCCGTGTGGTCCGCGGCAGAGTAGAATAGGCCACCCTCAATCTTACCTAGGTGTCGTAAAAGGTGACTAAGGTAAAGCTGCTGGCATGATCATCAGCACGCAGAGAAGGAAAACTCTGCATTTATATCAAAACCCTCGCCAACCCGTCTGCCAAGCGTGGTGAGTATGGCAATTACCCCTCATGTGATTGAGGGAGGCCCGTGCCCCAGCAGTGGGGACTTAAATGGGCTGATGATGAATAAGGGGGAAGGAGTTTTATTATAACAAAATTATACAATTAAGACCAGTAATAGTACATTTAAGGGCTTTTACAGTAGGAGTATCACGCATGAATGGGCGGGCTCAACCAGAGTGATACCACGGCTTCTTAGAAAACTGACTGGAAGCAGCGCCTGCGCTGATTTTCACCAACTGAATGAGAGTACCGATATCATTTTATCTAATTACCGTGGGGATCTAATTACCACGCTTCGACATGAATGGGCTGGCTCGAAGTGATACCACGGCCTCACAGAAAACCAGCGTGAAGCAGCACTGTGCTGTGTTTCGCTGCGTGAGTGAGGGTACCGGAGGCCCAATCCGGGAGAAAGGGGGATGTAAAGGTTGGCAGTGCACTTGTGACCTCACTGGTATCGCGGGTGTCTATGGGCGGCGGCAATCGCTTAACATCAGGTAATCAGTCTGCTTGTCTGCCATTCTACACATAAAAAAAACATTTTATAAAAGTTTTTACAACAAGGTGTTTATTTTCAAAGTCTTACCTATCGAAACAAAGTAAATGCGAGATGAGAGAGATACTATTTTAACAAAGAAAGAAAAGTTCGTTGACTTACGTGCTAGGCAATGTATCGTAGGTATGTCTCTCCCGCACACTTTTTGCGACTTTTGTCTGTGTCTTATATCGGACTATACCGAGATCAAAGTGTTATGTAGGCCAGCGTCATAGAATAACTTATATATACTGAGATAGAGGCATCAGTAAGCTAGCCACTGCTAGCGCCATCTAGAGGAAAACGACCAATACTCCACGGATATGTAGAACCTTTGAGAATCAGTCAGGGAGACTGTGAAACAAAATATCAAAATTAATTTTATTATTTTATTTGCTTTATAATTTAATTCTCAATCCCTTTCGAACTCTGGTTTATTTCCCGTACTTTTTTAAAATTGCTAATGTGGGCAGGCGGCTTGAAGTCATTGTTTAGGAAACACGTTTTACTAGCGCGATATAAAAATGCATAGTGACATCTACCTAAACCACGCCGAACCATCTGTTTGATTCCTTTTTAAAGCTACATCTGCTTTTTACAAGCCCCATCTAACGAAAACCGCTGAACTATTTTTACTAAGGAAAAAATACTAATTGAAATGACCCTGGCCAGCGTACATACCTATATTATTTTTTTTACACAACATCACATACTCCGAGACATCTGACTCCGAGATAGGTAGCTCAAGCATCTGTGTTACGGATATCAGAATCAACAGTGGGATTACAAATATATACATATATTACTTATTTTGCTTTTATACTTATTTTGTGATACCTGTGTCGATATTTTTTTTGTCTTCTGCATCCCTACACTTGCGCCATCGAAAACTATTGAGATATAAAATCTATTTGTATGGTACATTGTTGATTTATCTTAAGATTGCATAGTAATTGCTCAGGGCCCCTTCTGATCTTATCGGGTAATGGAGGTGGACTTCATATCGATGGATGTCTGATTGACTAACTTTCATTAATTGTTTCGTGTACGCGGCTTTTACTTTATGGGTTGATTTAAAAGATCTGTTACGGTTCAGTGTTGCCACCATTTTATAATAAAAATAAAGTAAACTGTCCCATTTATATCAAAACCCTCGCCAACCCGTCTGCCGAGCGTGGTGAGTATGGCAATTGCCCCTCATGTGATTGAGGGAGGCCCATGCCCCAGCAGTGGGGACTTATATGGGCTGATGATGATGATGATGAAACTGTCCCACTGCAGGGCAAAGGCCTCCATATCAAGCCATCGCTACTATGATGATAAGGCTTAATGGACAACATTTCATATTTTTAACATGTCCATATTGTTTTTTTATATGAAAATAGACATAAAATGAACAGACCCATATTTTTTCTTTTTTCAAAATTTGTCCATTTTCATGCATAAAATAATTATTGAAATTCTTTATATTATAAATAGACGTAAGCGCCAAATGACGTCATCGGACGGCTGAATACAGCGATATTCCTTTGCTTATCATTGTTTTAATAAAAAAAAGGTACTACTGTCAAAGGTAAATAATACTAGTGTCAACATTGTCAACGTCATTCATTCATTCAACGTTGACAAGTTGTCTTTTTTTTGACAGTTGAATGTCATGGGTTTGGCATTTAGTAAATTTAAAACTATAATGTGCTAAGCAAAGAAATATTTTACATTCTGCCGTCCGATGACGTCATCTTACGTTTTTTAGTTTTTAATTTTTTTCTCAGTAAATAAGCAATATTAAAAAATGTATAAATATATATTCGAGCAGCGGAAAAGTAAATAAAGAATTGGAATTTTTGGTTTCAGAGCTTAGCAATTTTGAAATGTTGTCCATTACAAACCCGAACTATGTTCGAAAAATTCGAAACCCGAATTCCGAGATCACGGCCGGGTATTTAAACCACTAGACTAACAGGGCGTTTTGAGTTTATAATTATAATAATTAAATTAAACTAACAAATAAAAAAATATAAACCTATACATTTTATTTTTCAAGGCACACACTGCAAAAGGCTTATGTCTATTATCAAGACATCTATTTTTGTTATTTCTATTTATAAAGAGGTAATTACCGGCGTGCAGCAGCACAGTGCTGTGTTTCGCTGCGTGAGTGAGGGTACCAGAGGCCTAATCCGGGGAAAGGGGGTTTAAAGGTTGGCAGCGCACTTGTGATTCTACTGGTGTCGCGGGTGTCTATGGGCGAGGGCAATTGTTTACCATCAGGCGATCCGTCTGCTCGTCTACCACCTATAACATAAAAAAAAATCTAGTTGTAAACCAGTGTTTAGAGCGAGTATATGAAATCGTTTTATAAAAGCTTAATTTGTTCGATGTTAATACGGTTTTTGCGTTTGATCATCAATCATTTTCAGACCAGATATGCTAAAGATCAAGAGAAGGTCACCTCCATTGCCTATGAAGGATTATTTAAAACTATATCATTATAAATATGTTGCCTGATGATATTATTATTATCCTTCTGAATAAATTAATATTCCTGTTTAATAGTTTTTTAGATTCTCGCGTTGCATTATAACTATAATGTATCAATACGGGGATTAACACGATATTTATTATGTGAAACAACATTGTGTACTCACACATTTGGCTCGACGTTTCGGCTACGTTACAGCAGCTGTGGTCACGAGCGGACTGACCACGGCTGCTGTAACGTACTCTAACGACTCGATAGAGCGGCTGGTCGTTCAGGGGATGATAAAGGGAACGAGATCACGCGGCAGATCACTGATGCGCTGGACTGATTAAGTGAAGTTCGCTATAGGAAACCCCGTGTCAGACTGCACCAGACAATCTGTAAACAGAGGGAGATGGCGAGAAATCGTGGGAAAAGCTGTGTCCGCCGCTAGCACCAACAAGGACGCCTCAACGTGACCACGACCGCTCTGGCAAGAGCGTAGCGACAGAGAAGAAGATGTCAACGTTTACGATTTCAAGCCACACCTTTTTGGGTCTACCCCTTCTGTCGGCATGCAAATGCTCATGTTTAAAAATACCGACAGAAGGGGTAGTGTGGTCATCCACAGTAGATATATATCTACTGTGGCATGACTCTGGTGAAAACATCCGGGTTGCTTCAATATTATAAGTTCAAAAATCGAATACATCACCTTATCGGACATAAAATACCAATGTTAAGGTCACTGAACCTTGATTTATGTCAGTTTTGTAATGTCTAGACTAAATTGTTATGTGGACGATGTTGTTTCGATTAGATAATCGAATGGGCCTGAAGGTTATTTTGTTTTTATCGATACAATCGAATGTTGAGGGTGAAGCACCGATTGTTGAAAGATTATTTCTCTTTGGGATTAGTGTTTGACCTCTTTAAGTGTCATATTTTTTTAATTCGTCCTTTTTATTGGAGAAGGTTTTCACGTGACTTTGTCTGCCTAGTTTGACATTAATTTTAAAGGACTGACATTTTTTGTTTACAACAAGAAGTACTTTTTTTAAAAAAGTCTTTCATAATCGCCACAGTCAATACAAATCTATCGGTGGCGCTCTTAGAATATATTCTAAGGTGTAGGATGTAGGGCCTTAGTGGTTTTTTATGCTTACACGAGCATACCTAAAAAAATTCAAAAAAATATTTCTCTAAATGTCTTAAATTTTTCTTAAACAAATGAAATGGCGGCGCAAGTTTACCAGCGAAGCACCCTTAAGCTCAATGTCTCTAAATCTGTGGGTTTTAAACATATAGCTTTCATACCTCATTCCACATTCTTAGAAATCGCTTTAAACCAACTCCAGTCGCCTTTCTAGTGGTTCAAATTTTTTCAAAGAAACGGTTTCTCTATTTTTTGTCAAGAATGTTTGAACGCTACGAAAAAATCCAAATAATCTAGCATTATTGTTTCGGGGAAGCTGGTGTTTTGATGTCGAAGCTAGTACAAATCAGGGCAGCTTTTAAGTTCCAGGAAAGCTCTAAAGCTCAGAAGATCGATGGTGTTATTGGCTGACGGTTTAATACGACCACTTACGAAGCTTTCGTTTGTGTTTTTATTATTTTAGCTTTTAATTACGTGGCGTTCTGAATGGTTCAGAGAATGTCGTTTTTCGTAAATTAGTTTGTCTTATTTATTATAATCGTTTTATTTCACACTTTTGTTTGTTAGAATTTCTTTCGATAATGTATTAATTATTAGGTATTCAACGACTTCATAATTTTGTGTTCATCTTTTTATAAGAATGGTGTACATAGTACAGTCAAATAGTGTAAGATTTATGTTCTTTTTATGTCATAGGTCGCAGACACCCTGTTAGTCTAGTGGTTTAAGTACCGGGTCCGTGATCTCAGGGTCCTGGGTTCGATTCCCGGGTCGAGCGAAAAGTATGTTTCGAATTTTTCGGACATAGCTCGGGTTTGTGATCACCAATCCGCATTTGACAAGCGTGGTTGCCAAAAATAATGGAATTTTAAAGTTGTGATACTAGGTATCTTAAGTAGATAGATAAATAGATGGATAAACACTTATTTGCACAAAAAACACAACTGGAAAAAACTAGTCATTAATTGTACAATTTCAATTTTGAAATGAGAATTCAAGTAATTCTTTCAACGAAGTTTTTATAATGATTTCTATATGATTACAAAGCATAAATAATAGTATCAAGCTCCACCTCCAATTTCACCTCAGCGTTTTTGCCATAATTAGCCAAAACAACGGTCCTACCTCTGACACATTTAATATTCTGGTTATTCCTTAAATTGTCTCGTTCTGAAGATATATCGGTGCAGACCTACCTATTGTCCCCGGAGGACTTACAACCGACTGTGCACATAGCCTATTATTTAGAAAATATACAACACAATCAAAAAGCCACTCCAAAGCTCAACCAAATACGTTCCAAATTCATTTGAAGTGATTCTGATTCGGTAGCAGATTTTCACTCAATCAAAAAAGTACTATAAATGTTACAGCTTAAGGTTCATGTTCGAATAGTTTGGTGTGGAAGTTAAGCCATGTGTAGACTAGTTAGAGACCGACATTGGATAAAGGGCCAACCATTAATCGTGCAAAGATAATATCGCTTTGGTAATCGTGGATTACTAAGCGATCGGTTAGTACACTGGACTGGTGGCGATGCTCAGACCGCGGTGATAAGCTATTGAATTGAAAATTAGGCAAAAATCAACTGGATTGAGTTAGGGGTTATTAAAAGCTGTTTAAGATTTTATCACATCTGGAATATTATTTATGTATCTTATTATCTATACTACTTATAAAGAGCTAAATCCCACAGACAGTAGCAACGCAATAGGTACTCCGAAATCCTATCTGTCTGATTCCCAAGTAAAAGGGATGCGAAAGTCAGATCATCATCATCATTTCAGCCAATAGACGTCCACTGCTGGACATAGGCCTCCCCTAATGTTCTCCACACAGATCGGTCCTGTGCCACCCGCATCCAATGCATTACCGCGATCTTCACCAGATAGTCGGTCCGCCTTGTGGGGGCTACCACGGCTGCGACTTCCTATACGTGGCCTCCACTCGAGGGCCTTCCCGCCCCAACGGCCGCCTGTTCTCCTGTTTATGTGCACTGCTCATTGCCACTTCAGGCATGCAATCCTTTGGGCCATGTCTGTGACCTTAGTTCTCATGCGAATCTCAGCATTTCTGCGATTCACGATCACGCAATTAGACTCCGAGCATAGCCCTCTCCGTTGCTCTCTGAGTGACTTTGAGAATCCTTAATCGGTACATTAAGAAAAAGAAGAAGGTCAGATGGCTGTCCCTAAATTGTATTTACCAGTTTGCCCAAATCCTAAATCATCTAACCTCAAGGCTCCATTGCCCTTCGACGCAACCAGGAATCACACCCTAAGATGAAATAGATGTACTTGACGATGAAAACCTTGATGACGCAGTAGATAGTAATCGTGGGAGAGTCACGCTTCATCATGAATGGGCCGGCTCAACCGGAGTGATAACACGGCCTCACAGAAAATCGGCGTGAGGCAGCACTGTGCTGTGTTTAGCTGCGTGAGTGAGGGTAGGCCCAATCCGGGGGAAAGGGGGTTTAAAGGTCGGCAGCGCACTTGTGACTCCACTGGTGTCACGGGTGTCTATGGGCGACGGCAATCTCTTATCATCAAGCGATCCGTCTGTTCGTTTGCGCCTGTCTGTGATAGGTGCACATTAAAAAAAGATAGAGTGCTGTGCATAAGCGGGACGTCGAAATGGGAAGTCGAAGGTTTAAATCCGAACTATACTTAAGCCAAACACTCGTGGCCAATAATGATAAAGACGCCGATGGTCACGAGAAATGTTGTTTCATTAGTAAGTTAAATGGTCAAAAGTTACTTAATATGAACTTATGATGAAATGACGTATCCTTTTATTTAACGTAGCACATCGGGCCGGCGGCATTCCTCCAACGCAAAAAAAGGTGTCTATGGGTGGCGGTAATCGCTTACCATTAGGTAATACTTCTGCTCGTCTGACCCTTATATCATAAAAAAATGTAAACGAAAAATATAAAATAGAATAGAATAGAATAGAATAGAAGAATAGAATAAGCATTTATTTGGAAAACACATCACATGATTTTTACAGAAAAGAGAAAAATAATACAAGATAAAAACACGTTCTGTGATATGTTATCAAAATGGTTGCCACTCAGCAGTAAGTCACGGCGCCGGAACGCCATGATGCTGGTATTCTGTGGGAACCATTGGGGTAGAGAGAGTCACCAGCCAACATTAATAAAAATACCTACTTTACATCAAAGGATATACCTAGATATAAACACGGTTAAGAAGAAAAAAATACGACAAAAATAATAAAACAAAATCAGCTCTAAATAAGAAACCTAATGTGCTGCGCGTCCTGCTTTCTTGCATGGATTTGCTGTTTGGATGCGTGCACCCAAACAGCAAATCCTTCCTTCCAGCAAATCCTCATCATCATCATCATCATCAGCCCATTTAAGTCCCCACTGCTGGGGCACGGGCCTCCCTCAATCACATGAGGGGTGATTGCCATACTCACCACGCTTGGCAGACGGGTTGGCGAGGGTTTTGATATAAATGCAGAGTTTTCCTTCTCCGGGTGCTGATGATCATGCCAGCAGCTTTACCTTAGTCGCCTTTTACGACACCTCGGTAAGAGTGAGGGTGGCCTATTCTACTCTGCCGGGACCACACGGCGTATCCTCATGTTTGGTATAATGAGTAGGTATTTAATGTTACGTATACGAAACCGTAATAGTTTCAAAGTATATGTAGTGACATGGTTTAAGTTACATATCAAAATGTGAAATCTTACGTAAAAGCTTTCGCCCTTTCCCACAAAAACGATTTTTTAAATAAAAGTATAAATTGGAAAGCTTTTTTAAGCTCTCCCTAGATTCAATCTAGAATTTAAGCTGTGTCCATTGTGTCGGTGGCACAAGCGCGATAGTTCAGTCTCGTATTGAGTTTTGTTTGTTTTTACACTTCGAAGTCCATTGTCGCAGGTGGCGACTGTTCTGCCACATACAGGATGTATACAATTTTACTTAAAATATTTCGATGGTATAAATAAGCCTATTAATTGGTTGGGTTCGACACAACACATACACAGATTACCTTATACAGGAATTATGAAAGTGTACAATTATTTTAATTACATAAACTGAATTAAAAAAGAAAACTTGATATAAATATAATAGTTAAATATTTCACAAGCATTAATCTGAATCCGAGATAGAGATAGAAAGAGAGAGAGAGAGAGAATTACAAATATAATATACATATAATACCACTTTTATTTTGTAATATATACTTATTAATAGAACGGGTACCCTAGCAAATAGCATTGATGGAATTTGGCTGAGATTATAGCTATTTCAATTCTAAGAATTTATTAACGGTGTAGAAGGCAGAGAACTCATAATATTTATATTATTATTTAATTTATTTTATTGTGTGTTACAATTAAACTGTATGGCTTGGTATGATGAAGACACAGCATTGTATGAAAGTTTGGCGATTAAAAAAAGTAACTGGCGAGTTTCTTGCCGGATCTTCTCGACCAGAAACAATCACAGTCCGAGCCGGTGGTAGAATCGCAATATGTTTATTTATATTTTATATGTTAACATGTTAATTATACATACATTCTTATAAATAGTTTTAAATTACTCAAATGTATGACGATTTGTAAGTGCTGTCTGCCTATGAAAATAAAGAATGTTTTTATTTTCATTGATTTGAGTATCTTGGTATTATGATATTATTATCTAATTTAAGTGCACCTACTGTATTTTCGTTATCTGCACTGGTTTTTATATTCATGTGCTTAAGATAGCTACTTTTAGATCAAATTGCGATGATTTTAATTAATTTATTAATTTCAATAAGAAATATTAACATAGTATAATATTTGTTTTTGAAATAGCTATAAAAACATGACAGTTTAGATTAATCAGAATTTGTTTACTGTAAATGTCGTAAACAATAATACAAATAACATTGTTACAAATACAACCTGCCTACCTACTTAACGTATTTCCAATTTGAACACTAACTTAAACTAAAGTATTCAAGCATTAAATTTATACACTGCTTACAATAACATCACCCTATACTTCCCCACAAACGATTGGACCCAAAACCACCTCGCCAGTGCAATTAGTTTGAACACTGAAATCGCATTATTCGCCACGAAAAAACAAACACCCCGTACTTCTGAAAGAAAAAGCCGTCCACGTTCACTTGTAGCCTTCCTTATTTTATGAATTTAATATTTGGAAGTGCTCCTTATAAAATATTAGCAACAAAAGGTTTTTGATAAATAAAACTGTAAATGTTCGTTACATTGCAACTTAAAATAAAATGGGGGTGAGCTTTTTAAAGAAATTGCATGCTTTTTAAAAATGCAATGACGTTGAGTGAACTGGTGTTGCATACTTTGAATAGTCTGGCTAGTGGGTTGTACTTTAAAGCAACGGCTCTGGGGTTTCGTGTTCGATCCCCGGTCCAGTTCTTCCAAAAATTTGTAGCTGAGTTTTTTCCTTTTTTGTAAACCAAATTAAATTTAAGTATTTAACAAAGTCACGTACCTATTGATATCAAGTTACTGAAACTTGTCTTTCCTAAAATTATATGAAACGAAATGATTTTCATGATTGAAAAAAAAAACGGATCGTATACCTACATTGATGTGTGAGTTTTTATGTGATAGGTGGCAGACCACTAGACGGATCGCCGGATGGTAAGCGATTGCCGCCGCCCATGGACACCTGCGACACCAATGGAGTCACAAGTTCGCTGCCAACCTTTACCCCAGATTGGGCCCCCCAGTACCTTCACTCACAGCGAAACACAGCACAGTTCTGCTTCACGCCGGTTTTCTGTGAGGCCGTGGTATCACTCAAAACTTTCTTTTAAAGAAAAATCCTCCCTACCAATCACTTCTATTGAAAAATAACTTTACCATACCTTTAAAACTCAACCGTTAAAGACCAAAAAAAACTCGCAAAAAAGTCTCAAACACACACAGCTCTCAAACTTATAAACGGAGCTTAAACCGCTCAAAGCTTTTTCACTCGTCCAAAGTTCAATTAGCTTATACTGAAATTTGATTGCAAAGTTCCATTGAGTCGAAGTTTTAAGAAGCTTAAGTCCTGCTTCGAGTCATATTCAATGATGTCGGTTACGAAAATTATTGGCTAGTGACTCTGTTGGAAATATTGCTCGAGCGTGTCTGAATTTGTAACAACGATGAAAGCTTGTGATGTGCAGTGAAAAATGAAAGGATCGTGAAACTATTATTTCTTTTAAATTTATAACAACGACCAGAGAAAGATCGTTGGTGGATCGGTGCGAATGGTAGAAATGCGCAAATTGAAAAATCGTTTGCATGCACGAATTCAAACCTGCGACCGCCCATTAACGCGTACGTTCTTATCTACTGAGCTACCATCGTTCTTGATTGTGGACGGACACATCGATTATTATTGATTAAGTTTATTAATGGACCGACGATCTGGTGAATGTCACGGGAGAACGTGTGTGGAGAACATTGGGAGAGGCCTATGTCCAGCAGTGGACGTCTATTGGCTGAAATGATAATGATGATGAAGTTTATTCATTAATGTGTGTACACAATTCAGAACTTTTGACTGGCCGAATAGCGTGAGTGAGTCTGTTACATACGCCAAAGGTTATAAGTTTGATCCTTAGTTTAAAACAAATAGTGGGAGATACGGCACGTCGTCCCTTCAAATAGACAACTGAAAACGGGCTCGATGCACAACTACATGCACACATACTCACAGCTCTATGACACATTGGTTTAAAGTTGTACGATATTGGAAGACAGAGACAAACGTATTTTTTGACATAAGCATGAGTGAGTCAAGCGTACTTCGCTCAGCTACGCTTCAGAGTCAAGTCCTATAAAAACGACTTAACTCATCACACATGAATATATCGTATATTTCTATCTCGCTCTGCAAAATGGTGACCAAAACATTAAGGAATTTAGAAATATCATGAGAAATTAAAACTTTTTTTTATTTATGAGTGAAATGCGATTCCATGAGATTTGTATTTTCGTAAATACATCTTCTTCTTCTTATTTTATTTGTGGCAATCAACTTCTCGACTGAAAATTACTCCTGCCATTATCATGTTTTAGATTTTAGGCATTATTAAGCGGGACAACCGAAGATAATTCGCCAATGTCAAGTAACTTATTGAGAACAAGTAGGTAGTCAACAGTCGAAGTCAGTCATAGTCACAGTCACTGAATAAAACGCCGGTGTTTTGCGTTTTATCGACCTACGGATTCAGCGGATATCACTCTAAAAGCAATCGCAGGTTTTAAGACTCTATTAGGTCCAAGCAAATTGTTCCGAGACAACGCACTCGACACACAATAGCAGTGTTAAAAACGATACAATCCAACGATCCTTATTATTAGGATCACTTTGCGGCACTTCACTGCACAAATAAACACCAAACTTGCACACTAAAAACCACTAGACACTAATTTAAAACCTTTGAATTGCATCAGCCCACGCGGCTTCTTTTAGCCCTACCCGCCTAATCCTTTTTAATACTTTTTACAACGCGTAAAAGCGCACGACGGCATTGTGGAGCAAATGAAGTATTTAGTATTGGTAACCTTTATCCCACTTAAAATAATTAAAGAATATTTTTATGTGACACGACCTCTTGTCAGACTCGCCAATTTGTGACTGCGTGCAATTAGGCGCCGGGCACCTAATTTCACAGGTCCACGAGTGAGTCGAGTCACACTGGATAAACATTCGTGTGAGAAATACTTGTATTTGTTCAGTATCTGAGTGTAATATTAGTATTTGTACGTACAGGAAGTCGCAGCCGTGGCCGCCCCCCCACAAGGTGGATGGACGATCTGTTGAAGATCGCGGGAATCCATTGGATGCGGGCGGCACAGGACCGATCTGTGTGGAGAACATTGGGGGAGGCCTATGTCCAGCAGTGGACGTCTATTGGCTGAAATGAATGGATGAATGAATGAAATGTATTTGTAATTTCTTTGTTGTCCGGTCATCTTAAGCTTAAGATGACTGGTCCCGTAACTAGCGACGCCAATCGATTTAAATTGATGGCTACTAAACCGCATCTATTATAGCCAATTTCGTAGCTCCAATCTCTAAGCAAACATTTATACTATTTATTTAATAATTGTGCATTTTTATCTGTTTTTGCACTCGAAATTTAGATTAACGCCACAAGTGGGCGTTTTTGGCGGTAATTTAAATTTCGAGTATATAATCAGACTGAAAAGTTTAAATGTTAAATAAAGAGCATAAGTGCTTTCTAAAAGACTGGAGCTTCGATTTTGAATGAATTGTTAAAAATATTTAGTTGCCAACAATTTAAATAAATTGGCGTCTTGTGTGCCTTACCCATCACCTTAATCTCATCATAGTAACAATAACTTGATTTATATGATGGAGGCCTGTACCCTGTAGTGGGACAGTAATATAGCTGATACTTTACTCAACACAGATGGGGCTGGATTCAAAAGCTTGCTTAAGAATAGATATTTTGTAAATTCCAGATAATAAACTACAAACTTAAATTTATCAGAATCGTAAAATAAATCAAAAACTCCCATTTTTCTCCACAACTTCCAACGAGTTTAAAGAGGGGCTTAGTGCACTAAAGAAATTACCTCGGTAGGTGCTAAAGCTTATTTTTTTCCTTTCAATTCCTGCAAGCTAAAGGCTTGTTAAAGAATTTAAAAATAACAAAGTACTCTCCATCAATCGGGCATCTCAACTCGTGCAGATGTCGAAGTTAAAAAACATTACCCACTGCAGTCGGGTAAAAATCCACCAAGAGCGAGATGGATGGTTTTAGTACGAATTCAGTACAAACAAATACCTACGTATACTGTAGCGGAAATATCAAAACCTCCTATCTTACAGAGTAGGCGTAATATAGCCATAGGAGGACTCTTATCAAGACCATAACCGTTTTAGACCGTAGGAAATCCACGCCTCGGCATGAATGGAACGGCTCTACCAGATTGATACCATGGTCTCACAGAATACCAGACCAACTGGATCATGGTTATACGTGTAAGTGGATAAGAATGAATCGATAGTATTTGCTTGAATTTCAGTATCGATTTAATTGATAGTATCGTCAATTTAAACGAATATTTAGCCTACAAATAAATATCGATTTAATCGATAGTATCGATACTATGTATAGTAAAATAGATAATTAGATTAATTCGATTATAATCGTTTAATAATCGACGTACAATCGATTATCCGGCAACACTAGTATGAGGTTACCGGAAGATTAAAAGTTGGCAGCGCTCCTGACTCAACCGGTGGGCGGAGGGGTGGATCGTATGCCACTTTAGCATGCTCGCATGTCACATAAAAATACCCTCTTAGGGCCGATTTTTCGATCCGTAGTTACCTTTTGGTTAAATTAACTATAATTAAAACTGTCTAACCAATAGTCGAAGTGACAGCGTCAAAGTGACGTATATATAATTCTGCCAATGTCGAGTGAATTAAGAGACAAGTTAATTAAAAGGTGGACCGGTGTGACGAGTGGAATACATTTTTGTTACTTTTGGCCGATGCACATTTTTTCGGTTTTAATCTGTCAGTTTAGTTCGCATAGTTCAAAATCACAGTATAACCAATGATCAAGCTAACGGTAATTATTGATTAAGCAAACTTTTGCTCAAAAACACATTTAATAGCGATATAATAACATTAGTTACTTTTCAAACCGTTACTTCAGTTTAAGTAAACCGTAGTGATACCACGGCCTCACAGAAAACTGGCTTGAAGCAGCACTGTGCTGTGTTTAGCTGCGTGAGTTAGGCTACCGGAGGCCCAATCCGGGGAAAGGGGGGTTTAAAGGTTGTCAGCGCACTTGTGACTCCACTGGTGTCTGCTCGTCTGCCACCTATCACATAAAAAAAACTAGGGATCAAAATACCCTTAGAGACGCTCTAAATATTTACGAGTGAGGTGATAATGGTTTCGTTTATTTTGTGATTGAACCCTAAAAAGTCTGGAAGTGGCTGCCAATTAACATCCTTAGGTCGTATCGTGGAGGATCACGCCGTGAAGAAACAGCGAGACAGGTGCGCTGGATATGGCTCAGGATGTGAATAATCATACATACAATTTATACAATATCTCATACACTATTGAACTGATTCCGTACAAATGCTTGATTCGACTCATCTTTATCCGTGGATGAATCTATGGTCTAACCTTTTTTAATTTATTTCTATCAGTGAAGGCCTGTTATTAGCTTTAAGACATTAATTGTAAAATAAATAAATAAATAAATATCCGATAAGTGGCAGACGAGCAGACGGATCACCTGATGGTAAGAGATTGCTGCCCATGGACGGGCGTCCATGGGCGGCAACCAATTACCATCAGAGCGACACCATTAGAGTCACCAGTGCGGTGCCAACTTTTCCACTCAGAAAACACAGCACAGTGCTGCTTCACGCCGGTTTTCTGTGAGGCCTTGGTATCACTCCAATCGAGCGGGCCCATTTATGCCAAAGCGTGGCTCACCCACGCTCTAAAATAACGTCAGATATGTAGCGCTATGCCATACATTTAGTATCGGATGTGTGGGTAAGGGAATAGAGAATACACTTGTGTTTGCGCACACACTTGAGCACTATAATATATCCGGCGTACGTAACTGAACATTGAGATTGGCCATAGCCGTAATCGGTTGGTTGATATTATTATTTATTATCCATACTAATACTAATATTATAAATGCGAAAGTAACTCTGTCTGTCTGTCTGTCTGTCTGTCTGTCTGTCTGCTACTCTTTCACGCCAAAACTACTCAACGGATTTAAATGAAATTTGGTATACAGATAATCTAGACCCTGAGAAAGCACATAGGCTACTTTTTATTGCGAAAAGGGGGTTGTAAGGGGTTGAAAGGGGGGTAAAAAGTTACTTTTCCACGCGGACGGAGTCGCGGGCGGCCGCTAGTTAAAGGATAAAGTCGGCTCTTAGTAGCATAAATAGATATCAGAGAGCAAAGAAATCCATAGACCAGGTACTAATAAAATAAAATGAGACCGTGGGAGAGCTATGCTTCGGCAAAAATGGACCGGCTCGAAGTGATACCACGGCCTCACAGAAAACCGGCATGAAGCAGCACTGTGTAGTGTTTCGCTTTGTGTGGGGGTACTGGGGGTCCTATCCAGGGGAAAGGAAGTTTAAAGGTCGGCAACACACTTGTGACCACTGATATCGTGGATGTCCATGGGCGGCGGCAATCGCTTACGATCAGGTGATCCGTCTGCTCGTCTGCCACCTAACACAAAAAAAATAGTTATGTTAACGGATATCAGACAGCAAAGGAATCCATGGACCAGGTACTAATTAAATAAAAAGATACCGTCGGAGAGCCACGCTTTGGCATTAATGACCTTGGGAGAGCCACGCTTCGGCATGAATAGGCCGAGACGACCGGAGTGATACCACCAATCACATTGAAAAAAGAAAATGTGTGTGTGTCCGTTTGCTTACCCGATTTTTATTGCAAAACGGAGTAACGAATTCAGATGATTTTTAAATGTAGACACTTGATGGGTCATAATGTCGCCCAAACCGATATTTCGGCCATCGACGCAGGATATATCATAGTGCAAAAGTGTTTGCGCAGACACAAGTGCACTCTCTATTCACTTACCCTCATATTTCAATGGGACACCACTGTGACACGACTGAAGAGGGATCAGGCGCAGGGCCAACGGCTTAACGTGCTTTCCGAGGCACGAGGGCACAAGACCGCCGGCTTTCAGACTGGGCTGACACTGTGAATTTCTTAACAGAAACACTCAGGTACACATTTTGGCCCGACACGGGGATCGAAACTGGGACCCCAAGCTCAGCCGTCGCTTTAAATTGTGACCCATAACCACTGCGCCACCGAGGCAGTCAATGTGAGGAGGTATAAAGGGTTATAAGTATAGGTCAAACCGATTTTTTTGCGAGCGAAGCTGTATTGTAAAAAGATGCTATAAAAAAATCAACTACATTTAAAAAAACATGACGTCGTTAAAAATTGCCAATTGACACTACTAAGTATACATCCACTGGTGGGCGGCGGCAATCGCTTACCATCAAGTGATCCATCTGCTCGTCTGCCACCTATCACAGAAAAAAACATTGATGCCTTTCATTACTTACACTTGACCGTGGTCTCGCACGGTGAAGTGTAAGTAATGAAAGACGCTTCGGCATGAATGGGCCGGCTCGAAGTGATACCACGGCCTAACAGAAAACCGGCGTGAAGCAGCACTGTGCTGTGTTTCGCTGCGTGAGTAAGGGTACCGGAGGCCCAATCCAGGGGAAAAGTGGGTTTAAGGGTTGGCAGCGCACTGGCGACTCCACTGGTGTCGCGGGTGTCCATGGGCGGCGGCAATCGCTTACCATCAGGTGATCCGTCTACTCGTCTGCCGCCTATCACATAAAAAAATATATACACAACGTAAAAAAATGAGCAGTAATACTTAAGGGTGTGAACGTATACCGTGTTAAGACTTCTCTGTCAAAATATGAGTATCATCTAAGCACTAAAAAAAACTGTTCCACACATTATTGACGCGCGGATATTCTATTTAGTTTGGAACAGCAGATTTTTTTTGCTCAGATGATGCTTTTATTTTGGCAGTGAAGTCTTTACACGGTTTATGTTAACACCTTTAAGTATTATTGCTTAATTTTTTTACCCGACTACGGCGAAGCCAAAAGGAGGGTTATGATTTGGAACTGTATGTATGTATGTATGGTTGTTTATCTGTTCCTTCATAACTTCTAAACTAGTCATCATATTTGAGCAAATGAGGTATAGTTAGAATCGTCTTGATTGTCTTCTGGTTATAAGCGACATAACGTCACGTTGAATAGTTTGCATCACCCTCTAGGGGACTTAGAGTAAGGAACTAAAAAAAATATGCTTGACGGTACCGTGTGGAGGATTAAATGAAAGAGCTTTTTAGCACATTTCAAATATGTAATTTTATTTACATAACAAAAAATATGTGAAATAAAAATAAAGTTTAAAAACCGAAACCCAACTACCAAAAAAAACACGCTCTAAAAAGTACAAAACAAAAAAATTGTCTTTGATGATATTATTACATGTTATATATGTATATATCCAGCAGAAATCTCTGCAAAACCGACCCATAGATATAAAACTGTAGAGAATGCATCAACGACCTGCGCACACACACGTAAACTCGCAAAAGGTTCTGAAATAAAACACAAAAAGTGCACATCCAGTCTCATTGCAAGCGTGACCGTAGGCCAAGGACCCGGGTTCGATGCCCGGCACGACGTGCGTTCACCAGTGATGTATTGGTGATTCATTTTGTGGTTTTATTGGGAATGGTTTTTATGGCGTTTGATAGGACTTTCGTGTTTGCTGTAATGATGGTGTAGAGATTTAATCAACTTTACTAGTGTTGGTGTTATTCTTTTTTAATTTTTTTTATGGTGGCAAACGAGCAGATGGATCACCTGATGGTAAGCAATTGCCACCGCCCATATACACCCGCGGTACCAGTGGAGTCACCAAGTGCGCTGCCAATCTTTAAACCCCCCTTTCCCCCGGATTGGGCCTCCGGTTACCTCACTCACGCAGCGAAACGTATATACTTGTGACCATAGCATTAAACTCTGCCAAATTTTGTGCAATAAATCTATAAATACACACACATACATAAACAGATATTATAACATTAACCGTGTGAGAGCCACACTTCGGCATGAATGGGCCGGTTCGACAGGAGTGATATCACGGCCTCACAGAAAACCGGCGTGAAGCAGCACTGTGCTGTTTTGCGGCGTGAGTGTTGGTACCGGAGCCCAATCTGGAGGATAGGGGGGCTAAAAGTTGGTAGTGTACTTGCGACTCCACTGATGTCACGGATATCCGGCGGCAATCGCTTATTATTAGGTGATCCGTCTGCTCGTCTGTCACCTATCACATATAAAAAGACAAACCCGACTCCGCTTTACTCCATATTAGCCATTCGGTTCTCATTAAGTAAGTCATTACCGCAGCCCATGTATTGACAATCATGGGCAGCGGTAATGACTTACCATCAAGGAGACATGTCTGCTCGTCTGTCCAAAAAAAAAAAACAGAACATCTTTACTAGTGTTAAAATATTTGTAACAATATTTCCACTGGATGTTGGTAGGTATACACCTATGCATTGATGACTATCGTCGGCTCACGGTGAAGCAAAAAGCACTTAAAAAATTTGTCATTGCTTAGTCGGTAAAGCATTTATCATCATCAGCCCATTTAAGTCCCCACTGCTGGGACACGGGCCTCCCTCAAACACATGAGGGGTAATTGCCATACTCACCTCGCTTGGCAGACGGGTTGGCGAGGGTTTTGATATAAATGCAGAGTTTTCCTTCTCCGGGCGCTGATGATCATGCCAGCAGCTTTACCTTAGTCGCCTTTTACGACACCTCGGTAAGAGTGAGGGTGGCCTATTCTACTCTGCCGGGGACCACACGGCGATTGGTAAAGCATTTGCCGCTTAGAAAAATATCGTAGGTCAGCCAAAGACTGTCGAAAAACTTTTTATTGCATTATTTACTTAAGGTGGCGAGTAGAGCACACTAGAGACGGCAAGTGATTTAAATTGTTAGTAATTAAACCGGATATCTTTTTAAAAATTTCGAAGCAACCTCTCGGAAAACACTCATTCTATTTAATTTAATACTTCTACTTAACTTTTGGGTCTCCTTTTGTACTACCGGTAATTTGAATTACCGTCAAAAACGGCCGCTTATGGCGTTAATCCAAATTTCAAGTGCAAGAACAGATAAAAAAAGTAGTGCACAATTTTATTAAATAAATAGTATATATGTTTGATTAGAGACTCCCGTTCCGAAATCGTTTAAAATAGATCCGGTCTAGTAGCTAACAATTTAAATCGATTGTTGTCGCTAGTCAGCTCGCTACCCTTGCCTGCCTTTAGAATAAATTGCAAAAAATCCAAAAAAATCATAAAACAAAAACCAACATTTCTAATCAAATTTGCCAGTTTTCCATCATCGTTATCTAGAATTAGCGAACTACAATAAAAGATAATAATTATCTTTTATCTAATGGGCTGGCTCGACCGGATTGATACCACTGCCTCACAGAAGACTGGCGTGAAGCAGCGCCTGCGCTGTGTTTCGCCGTGTGAGTTAGGTTACCGGAGGCCTAATGGGGGTGAAGGGGAAAAGGTTGGTAGCGCACTTGTGACTCCACTGGTGTTGTTCCGGTCCATGGGCGGCGGAATTGCTTACCATTAGGTGATCCGTCTGCTCGTCTGCCACCTCTCATATGAAAAAAATCTGGTATTTAAATTAACATACAAATTTAAAAAAACTGATGCATTTAGACAAACTTGAAAATATCTCAAAAGTAAATTTAAATTCAATACTATAAGAAGAGCTCTCGTCTCGTGATCCGCTGTTGGCATAGGTCACGGGCGAGCAAGAAGAAGGTCTCTAGGTTCAATGGCCTGGCGGGCGTGATTTGCAAATTATATTTTTAATGGTGATGTCAAATGTATCGATTTGGGTTTTGAGCTGGTAAAACAGGTTTTTTTGTACAATCACTGACTTTATTTTAATATAGCGACTAAATGATAAATTATTGTAAAAAATACTGTGGGTAATATTATATTCTGGCTTGTTAACTTGCATCAAGGAAAACAGACCAAGTTTAAGGCGGTAGGGGCTGATGCACTTCAAAGGCTCTAAATTAGTATCTAGTGGTTTTCAATGAATAATAATAATAATCATGTTTCGAGAAAGAAAAATTCTCAACAAAAATAATAATAATAATAATAATTCTTACAACATCTCATACGTTGACCTGATTCCGTACTAAGTAGCTTAAGCACTTGTGTTACAGATATCAGACAACAGAGGAACACAAATATATACTTAAATACATATATTACACCTAGACACCGAACAAACACAAGTGTTCATCGCACGAATGTTAATAATGTTGGTGTTTATTTATACAGTGAAGCGCCGCGAAGTAATCCTAATAATGAAAATCATTGAATTGTATCGTTTTAACACTGTTATTGTGTGAAGAAGGAGTTGTCACGTGACAACTTGCTTGGACCTTTTTTTTGCGTTGGGGGAATGCAGCCGGCTCGGAGTGCAGTGGGCCGACGTGGCCTTATGCATACCCGTTCTCCGGGTGGTGGATGGGTTAGATAGATAGATATTCTTTATTGCACAACATACAAAACTTAAAAGCTAGGTATACAGAGATACAACGTACAATATAGGCGGTCTTATCGCTGGGAGCGATCTCTACCAGACAACTGGGTTATGTCGGGTTCTCCTCCGGTGAAGCCGGAGGCCTGCCGTCTAAGCCCCCGACGGCGCTCCCATCTTCGCCAGAGTGGGAAGGAGACAATTTAAAACACTTGCTCGATTTACATTTTTTATTTCAATTTCTTTGACCGTGGGAGAGTCACGCTTCGGCATAAATCAACTTCCCGCAGCGGTATTTCCGAACCGGTATGACATTGAGATCTTCAAGAAACGAGCCTATACCTTCCCAAAAGACCGGCAACACATTTCCACTCCCTCTGGTGTGGCTGATGTCCATGGGCGACGATGATCGCTTACCATCAGGTGACTCGCTTGCTCTCGTTTGCCTCCCTAAATCACAAAAAAAAATAGGCTGGCTCGACCGAAGAGTTAGCACGGGCTCACAGAAAACCGGCGTGAAGCAGCACTGTGCTATGTTTCGCTGCGCAAGTGAGGGTACTGGAGGCGTACGAGGCGAGGGGTGGGAAAGGGGTTTAAAGATTGGCAGCGCACTTGTGACTCTACTGGTATCGCAGGTGTCCATGGGCGGCGCTTACCATCAGGTGATCCGTCTGCTCGTCTGCCACCTATCACATAAAAAAGGACATACAGCGTCATCTATTAGTAATCATCATCATAATTTCAGCTAATAAGAACGTCCACTAATGTACCTAGGCCTCCCCAAATGACTTTTACATAGTTCCGTCCTGTCCCACCCGTCTGTTACTTTTTGCCTTGATTCGTGACCAGACATAAGAAAAAAAGTGGCCAAGTGTGAGTTAGACTTGCCCATTAGCAGTAGCAGCAAAATAATGGTTTACGGTTTATGCATAACGTTAATTGATGGTGAACGAGGTGTCGTAAAAGGCGACTAAGGTAAAGCTGCTGGGATGATCATCAGCACCCAGAGGATGGAAAACTCTGCATTTATATCAAAACCTTCGCCAACCCGTCTGCCAAGCGTGGTGAGTATGGCAACTACCCCTTCATGTGATTGAGGCCCGTGCCCCATCAGTGGGGACTTAAATGGGCTGACGATGGCAGATCTTTTTAAAACGGTATATTGGTAAACAGATTTTTGCTGTCCCGGTATATTGGTAAGCGAAAATTTACTTTAAGATGACGAACCTTTTTATTCTCTGTATCGTACATCATAATATTTTTTTAGTTTTATTATTATCTTCTTTCAAAAGTTACAGCGGGGGAGGGACACACATATTTTAACACCTTGGAAGTATCTCTCGCGCATGGGCCTTTAGATACCAAAATCTGCAGGTTCTGTCGCGGGGACGAGGAAACAATTATCCACGTCCTCGGCGAGTGCATAGCGCTGCACCGCTACAGAAGCCGGCACCTGGGAGCACACATGATCTCAGCAGACGAAATGCAAGAGCTCCCCAATCAGCTTCCATTCTCTGGTTTATCCAGGAACTGGAGCTACATGAGGTGCTGTAATAGGTGACGTGGCTGCCATAATAGATCATCTACTGGTCGCAGTGGCTATGAGACGGGCTCACTCCCATTTCTATCAAATAATAATAATAATCTTTTGCGCAAACTAATCAGTTTTGAAAAAAATATACTTATATTAAGATGATGATGTATATTAGGGGTTCCGGCTTTTGTGATTTGTCTATGGAACTCTATTAAATGTCTATATCCAGGTCTAGCATGACAAATCGATAGAACACTTCAAATTACGAAGTCTTTGAACGGTTGACAAACATTTTTGTAAGTCAATTTCTAAGAAAATGTACATGGTACAGTTTTATACGTACAGTACCTACAGTATACAGGGAAAATATTGCCTTGGCTGTTTTTTGGCTGAATCACGAACTTTAGGCCAGTTTTAGAATATAAGAAAGGCTGTAAGAAATAGGCGGTGAGGTTTCGGAAATTTCCTTTACTTCAGCATGGAATTCCCGGTTGCATCTAAATCTGTCGCTTTCGAGCCTGGAGTACGCTTACGACCATGATTAAGGATTTGGGGAGTCTCATTTTATTATATGAGAGGTGGCAGATGAGCAGACGGATCACCTGATGGTAAGCGATTCCGCCGCCCATGGACAACCGCAACACCAGTGGAGTCACAAGTGCACTGCCAACATTTCTTAGTATATTTTATGTATCGGCATATATGTGTAATTACATGTATATTATACTTACAAATAAATAGTTATAATTTCTAATGTATGACGATTTCAAAGTGCTGTATGTATACAAGCCTATGCAAATAAAGATTTTTTGAATTGAATTGAATTGCCGCCTGTCCTTCGTAACCAAGTTAATAAGTTACCTCAAAATATCATTGATTTACCCGTACATAAGTTTAAGTTGCATGTAAAAAACTGCCTTATGCAGAAAGGCTACTATGAAGTAGATGATTATTTGAATGATAAGGATTCCTGGACATGTTGACCTCTTCGCCTGTCCTCTAATGTATAATTCATTTCATAATTTTTCTTTGACGATTTATCTAAACTTTATTGATATTATTATTATTGATATATTGATATTGATTATAAGCATTGTATATCATACTGTCTATGTAATCATAATTTGTATAAGAATGACTATTGTAATTACCATATTATTTGAAAAGAGTAACTACTGAGTTTCTTGCTGATTTTTCGCGGTAGATATTGACATTCCGAATCAGCGGTAGATTATATAATATTTGACATTCATTAATGTTCTGTATGGACTTAAATTGAATAAAGACATTTTTGATTTGACCACCAAAACTGAATGCAAATTGTATGTTTCAGAAGTTATAAAACGTGCAGGTTTCTCTCGTACCACCAATCTATGAAGACATATGCAAATTTAGCTTTAAAATATAGACGTGCATGCTCAGATTTAAACCTTATACCGAATAAATAAATAAAAAAATTAAATAAATCAATATTTCACAACATCAAATACACATGGAGTACATTGATCTGACTCTGAGATAGGTAGCTCAAGCGTTACAGGTGTGTTACGGGTATCAGAATCAACAGCGGAATTACAAATGTATACATTAATAATTTTCTTTTGTAAATACATACATAAAATACATACATTCTATTCATTCATGTGTGCCGTGTGGTCCCCGGCAGAGTAGAATAGGCCACCCCCACTCTTACCGAGTTGTCGTAAAAGGCGACTAACGTAAAGCTGCTGGCATGATCATCAGCAGCCAGAGAAGGAAAACTCTGCATTTATATCAAAACCCTCGCCAACCCGTCTGCCAAGCGTGGTGAATATGGCAACTACCCCTCATGTGATTGAGGGAGGCCCGTGCCCAGGAGTGGGGACTTAAATGGGCTGACGACGATGATGATGATTCATTCACGACGACCCGTTTGGAACGGTGGTAGTGAACGCTGCCTTTGGCCCGGGTTCGATCCCCGCACAGTACAAACATTTGTGTGCATGAACATGACTGTTTGTATTAGTCTGGATGTTTTCTATATATTAGAAGTATATATTTACAAAAAAAAAGGTATTATATGTACATATTTGTAATCCCACTGTTGGTTCTGATATCCGTAACACAGGTGCTTGAGCTACCTAACTCGGAGTCAGATCAATGTAATGTGACGTTGTGAAATATTTATATTTATTATTGATATATACAATGACTGCCTGGGTGGTGCAGTGGTTAGTGGGTCGCACTTTGAAGCTATGGCTGCGTAAGAGGTCCTGGGTTTGATCCGGGTCGAGCCAAAATTTGTACCTAAGATTTCGGTAGGATTTTTTTTTTGGCAAACTGTCCTACACGTTGCTTTACGTTGTCCATTAAATCACAGCTAATTATGGAGTAGCAGAATGGATCGTAAATTTGCAAATTAAAAATATGTTAGTATGAAAAAATCACCACGTCACGATGTTTTCCCCACCGTCGAGTCTCTTGTCGGTGTTATACGTCTTCTTTGTACCGAAAATCGGACTAAGATACGGAATAGGTCATAGAAATGTGATTTAAAGTCCGATCACGGTAATTTGGCACGTGGCGGAGGTCGGGACTAATGCTATTATTTTGACATATTCTCGAATAGAAAAAACAATGTCACTGAAGTGCCTTCTGATCTTGGTCGGTCTTATTACATATAGTATGTAATTCGCTAATATTGTATAGTATTGATGCGTCTTTCTTTCATTTTTTTAATTTTTGTAATTGTAATTTTTTTTGTATTGTTTTTGTATCTGCCTGCCCCCATATTGCGCATCTGTTCAATTACCTATCTGTTTCTTTTTTTCTGTCTCAATCTCAACTATGCATGTATATAGAACAGATGCGCAATAATGTAATGGTAGTCGCTGAAAACCAGCGTCGAGGTTGGTCTCATGGATCAGCACCGACTATTGCTGACCGGCCGCCTATTTGGCACATACAAGGATAATGTGGTCCTACTTTTCGTTATTATTTAGGTTATGTTTCTTCTTAAGTTCCTTGTTTTGTATTGTGCCTAATAAATTTATCATTCATTCGTTCATTCATTTGTTCATTCATTCTTTTGTAGCCTAATATGCCTATATGCATCTTCCTCGTCATCTAATCATGCATAGACCGCTTATGAAGCAACTGCCGTTTGACTTTCGCAACCTGATTTTTTCCCCACCGCCGAGCTAATGGTAGATATACGCACCAAAATCCATAGGCGCATGCGATCTTCTTTGAAATTCGAACTTTGATCTCCCCCCCCCCCCCCCCCCACCCCCATCTCCTGATAGGCGCGTTCTCATCTGCTGACCTACCATCATTCTTGACCGATACACTCAATATATTTTCTATAAAACCATTTCAATACAAATATTTCTCCCGCAAAACTTCACCAATAAGATTAAAATGCAATGTGCAAGAATGCATTCTGCTCATATTTGTCGAACGGCGCGAGAAATGCTTACAAGGCGGGAAATCCCAAAGGACGGCGGGATTTTATTAATACCGTTAGAATATTACTCCTGGCGAAGACCTAACTTGCCGTTTCGGATTGGATGGGAAGTTATTACAATGATGGACTGGAGTACACGTAGGTGAAAAACGATTTTTTTATGTTTACGTCAAAGGTGGCAGATGAGGAGACGGATCACGTGATGGTAAGTGATTGCCGCCGCCCAAGAAAGAAAGAAAGAAAAACTATTTATTGACCACAACACATAATACATAAAAAAAACTCACTACCCATTGCGCCATCCGGTCAGTCATAAGACCAACAAGGCTTAGCCTCCGCATATGCTGCAACTGCCGCAAACAATAGCAGCAGCAATGGTTTTCAGGCTGGCCCAAGGATACCCGCGACACCAGTAGTGTCACAATTGCGCTGCCAACCTTTAAACCCCTCTTTCTCGCGGATTGGGCCTCCGGTACCCTCACTCACGCAGCGAAACATAATACAGTGCCGCTTTACACCTGTTTTCTGTCCCCCAAGTTTGGCCTCCAGTACCCTCACTCACACAGCGAAACACAGCACAGTGCTGCTTTACACCTGTTTTCTGTGAGGCCGTGCTATCACTCCGGTCAAGCCGGCCCATTCAATACGAAACGGGCTTAAAGGAGGTTTAAAGGTTGGCAGTGCACTTGTGACTCTACTAGTGTCGCGGGTGTTCATGGGCAGGTGGCATTCACTGATGGTAGCCTGATGGTAATCAGGCGATCCGTCTGCTCGTCTGCTACCTATCACATAAAAAAAGACATGGTAGAGTCCGCTCCACGAAATAAAACCTGCGGAAAAACGGAATTAAAAGTTGAGATTCCTTGTGTCTATGACCATAAGCCGTGTGGTCCCCGGCAGAGTAGAATAGGCCACCCTCACTCTTACCGAGGTGTCGTAAAAGGCGACTTAGGTAAAGCTGCTGGCATGATCATCAGCACCCAGAGAAGGAAAACTCTGCATTTATATCAAAACCCTCGCCAACCCGTCGGCCAAGCGTGGTGAGTATGGCAATTACCCCTCATGTGATTGAGGGAGGCCCGTGCCCCAGCAGTGGGGACTTAAATGGGCTGATGATGATGATGATGACCATAAAGCTCAAATTTTAATGTTGATAGTGGCTCAAGCGCACTTTTCACGGGACTTATTTCGCCAACTCTAGCTACCTTATTATAAATCGCAACCTAAAGGTATTACCGTACTATAGTTCATGTCATCCCGTTCCAACACGCAATGTTGGAAGAGGCTGGCACGATTTTTTTTCGCAGTCTTTGCTTAGTTCTCGATTTGTAATAAGGGGAAGAAAGTCTCATTACCAACTATTGTAAAGTAATGGGTAATTTATTTTATTTATTTATTTATTTAAACTTTTATTGCACAAATTTTGATACAACAAGGCGAACTTAATGCCAAGAAGCATTCTCTACCAGTCAACCTTTGGGTCATGCAGAAAGTGCAGTGGTGCGGCGAAAGGAAAATTTGTAGTTACTAGTAAGGAGAAAAAAAAATACTAATATTAAATAACTACATTATATACTAAATACATACCTACGTATATAAATATATTTAAATAAATATATTATTAATAAGTACATTTTAAATAAATACAATATATGCTGCTAACTAAAAACAAAAAAAGTAAAATACATAGGAAAAAAAAATACTACATATAAAATGTTATTTATATACATATAAGCAATTAAGTCATGCGGAAAGATTAGATGTCAAAAAATGCTCACGAACCCTTTTCTTAAATGAATGCCTATTCAGTGAGGTTTTGATATTAATAGGCAGTAAATTCCAAAGCCGTATTGCCTGCACGGTGAAAGAGTTGGTAATCGAAAGTATTTCGACGAATTTCCAAAAGTTGCAAAAGAAATGTTCTTCAAAATGTTTTGTAGAATTATGTGATTGGAGGGGTGCACCTGATTACCAATACCATCCTGTACAAGTGAAAAAAAAATACATTTAATTTTAACTGTCTGTGGTGATAGAAATAAAATACCAAAATGCGACATTGACCAAGCTTTGATATGTTTTAGTAGTAGGTAATTAATTCCGGGTTGATTCGGCGGGTAGGGCTAAAACAAGCCGCGTGGGCTGATGCAATTCAAAGGTTTTAAATTAGTGTCTAGTGGTTTTTAGTGTACAAATTTGGTGTTTATTTGTGCAGTAAAGTGCCGTAAAGTGATTCTAATAATAAGAATAGTTCGATTGTATTATTTTTCACACTGCTATAGTGTGTCGAGTGAGTTGTCTCGTGACAACTTGCTTGGACCTAATAGAGTCTTAAAACCCGCGATTTCTTTTAGAGTGATATCCGCGGAATCCTTAGGGCGTTTTATTGAGTGACTGTGACTTTGACTGACTTCGCCTGTTGACTACCTACTTATTTTCAATAAGTTACTTGACATTGGCGAATTATCTTCGGGTAGAGCCATATTAAAAAAAATACATTTTGTTTTTTTCTGTGCTCATAGAAAAAAAACAAAATGCTACCTTGTGCTTAGACTTGATATACTCGTATGTTAGTAGTAATGAATTCCGGGTGTAGTGTTCCTGCCAGTATTTCCTTCAAGCATTATCGTCACCTACCATCAGTTTAGATGAAGGCCAACAAAGCAGATTAAAAAAAATGAACACTGCAAATTACATCATTGATCCTTCGGCCCCGAGAACTAGGAAGTAACAGTAGAATTGTAAATCTATAATGGTCGTATTAAAGTCGCATTACAATCACTAGATCCGTGATGAAATATCAGCGTCATTACTGACGCAGTGCGGCTCGTGTGTACCTAAATATAGTAATGACATTGCAATAAAAGTGTAAACGGTTTTTATGGAGATATAAAAACATGGATTCGATATTCAATTGTTCTTCACTATATCCAATCAATATAATTAAAAATTAAATTGAAAATTTCAAAAACCCCGACACAACTAAAGCTCTTTCATTTGATACCTATATTGAAGCAGTTGGAACAACAAATAGGTTATTCGTCATTTTTCTGACGGCGACCATCTTGGATTTGAAATTTTTCACAATTAGTATATTCTGCTACTCAAGCCCTTTTATATGATACCCATATTGTGGGAGTTGTGTTAAAATATAACATCCAAATCTTTGTAACGGCGGCCATCTTGGATCGATTTTTATCCAACATAGCTAAGAACACTCCCTCCTTATTCATCTTTCAAACAAAAAAAAACAAAAGCAAAATCGGTTCATTTGTTCGGGAGCTTCGATGCCATAGACAGACATACAGACACGTCAAACTTATAGCTAAGAATTAAAATCGATTGGCGTCGCTAGTGTGCCCTACCCGTCACCTTAACGCTACGGGTTACAGGAGGGCTAGCGTATTTCTGGGCCAACTTATCAGTAGGGCCATTCAAAAGGGAAATACGCTAAGATTCCTACGATGCCTGTGGGCTGCGATTTGGGAGTTTTTTTTTGTAAATACAGGGTGTATCTGTTTACATTTATATCCCTTTAACCACGTATTTTACTAACCATTATGAACAAAATTTGTTCTATCACTTTTGGAAATTCGCATGAAAAAAATTCAACTATTCATTCAAAGTCGGTCACGTGACTTGGTCATTTTGTATGGGGAGTCGAAAAATTTTTCGATGAATTTCGAAAAGTCGTTGAACATATGTTGTTCAGAATTCTTGGTAGTGGTTAATGGGGTGTAAATTTTCACAGATACAGCCTGTGTGTATAGTAAATAGGTCTTAGACGTAAGATAATTGTCTTTTTGTAATAAATAAAAAGAATAAGAATTTATTCATTTAAGTTCCGGTAAAAGCATTAAATTCAAATTAACACACAGTATATACCTATAACATGTAGGCATTTAAAAAGGTCTCCACTCAGCATTTGCCACGGACGGACGACTAAAATGTCACTCACTCAATCAGCATGTTATGCCTGGTTATGTACGGGTTCGCAGATGTAACGAAACGAGTGGCTCACTTAAAGTGGAGGTGCAGCAGGACATGTCACCCGCAATAAAGCATCTTGGTGCAAGCGTCCTTCTTGTAGTGGAAGCCATGGGGAAATAAACGCCCTTGAGGAAGACCTCAGATGCGCTGGAAGGGCGATGTGAAGAGGGTTGCTGGGTCGGACTGGATGCAAAAAGATCAATGCCGGAAAAAATAGAAAATGCTGAATAAGGCATATACTCAAGTAGTTGAAACAGGCTAAAGAAGAAGAAAGAAGATGTACGGGTTACGCTAAGACCATAATCCAGGATTTGGTAAGGAAATGAAGTGACTTCCGTCGAACCTTCCCGCCGGTGACAAAGTCGGACAGAAAGAGTAAGACTCCTCTTTCTGACTGAAGATGGGACGGAGCCAGAGTACGACACACGTTGTGTCCCACAATAGGGGTCGCCCTGTCGTTGAGGAAAATAACCTTCCTTTTTCATTGTCGTAGTAGACTTCTTACGTTAATTAATGTACTAATATGAGGTATTATATTTCACCGCCGACACGCTACCCTGGACAAACATTACTGTTATGATCACTTATTTTTTCAGCGTCTGGATGTAATATATTGTATATAGTTACCTACAGGGTGGAAAAACCCCGGACTGACTGACGGACGGAGTCAAATGGACTGTTGAGTCACTGTAGGCCTCGCCTATAAATAAAACCGAAGCGGATTGTTTTTTACCCATATAAACATTACCCACGTTTATATGAAATATTTATATATATACACACTCACACTAGGTACACAAGGCTGACGTCCGTGGCACTCACTCAGCTGGCTATACTGAAAATCAGCGTTTTCAGGGTCATGACATAGGCTGAGTGGGGGCACAACACACAATATATTATTTGCACTGCCTGGTTATTTGGACTCATTACTTTGTTTTTCCTTTGTTTTCTTTTCTTTTTTTTTCTGTATCTATTTTTTTTTTGTTTGTTTGTTCTTTTGGGAGTCCCACACACCCCGTCAGGTCCCCGGACCTGACGGGAAGGTGCCCTTATGCATTTTCCCTTCGTTACCAAAAAAAAGGGTGGAAAAACCCCTGTTACTTTGAAGTGTAGGTAGTTCTATGCTTATAAAAGTCGTTACACTATAATTTACCAAACCCAAGAACGGCTAAACCTATTTAGCTGAAAATTGGTGAAGAGGTAGCTTAAAACATTGAACCCCGATACAACCGATTTCTATCTGTGGAAAAATCTATGGTGAAATGTCAGATTTATATGGAATGACAGCGCTTTGCCATCGATTTAGTATCGGATTAAGATTGGTCGAATCGGCCCTATAGGACATTGGATAATTTTAGGTCAGGTTCTTGTGGAATAAACAATAACGAATGCGAATGATAGTTTGTAAGTAATAAGTTCTTGCAATAAGCTAATGATATATTTTATTATAATTAAGAAATAAGGATGTCTAATTTATTGCGCTTAAACTTTTTACAGGTCGCCACATATATCCTCCAACCGATTACGGCTACGGCGGCCAATCTCAACGATCAGCCACGTACGCCGGATATATTATAGTGCCCAAGTGTGTGCGCAAACACTAGTGCGCTCTCTATTTCCTTACCATCATATTCCGATGGGACACCAGGTGATACGACCGGAAAAGGATTGGGTGCAAGACCAACGGCTTAACTTCTTCAAGGCTTGATGCTTTCCGAGGCACGGGGGTACAAGACCGCCAACTTCTACACTCCTGGCTAACACTAAGAATTTCTTACCGAAAACTTAGATACAAATTTTCGGCCCAACCCGGGGATCGAATTAGGGACCTCTTGCGCAGCCGTCGCGATCCAATAACCACTATGCCGCCGAGGCCGAGGCAGCAAATGGTGACCTTGAGTGCGCAGAAATCATTTAGTAGGTATAAAGTGAGCTATTTTACAATTGCGTGAACTATCGGCCAGCCCTACACTTACGTGCCACGACCTTGTACCCTTTATTTTATCAATTGAGCCTCATCTATTTTAGTGAGCAGGTAGACCGGGATGGTAAGCCCTATCTCATATCATCCATTTTTGTGTCCAGAAATAATTCCAAGTTGCGTCCTTAGGGACCGGACCTGTAGTTTTCTAGTTTTATCGTCAAATGAACGGTCGGACGTCGCATATGTGGATAAGGTATCCACAAATTTGGTTTTTAGGACGTTCCTCAGTTCTATGGAACGGTTTAGCTGCGGGAGTATTTCCTGACGGCTACGACTTAGGGACCTCCAAGAGAAGAGCGTAGTCATTTTTAAAAAGGCCGGCAACATATTAGCATTGTCTCTGATTTCGCGGATTTTCATGGGCGGCGATGATTACTTTCCATCAGATGACTCACTTGCTCGTTTGTCGCCTCTAGAAAAAAGGTGTAGCGGTGGACACATATCGCTTTTACCACCAACCAACCATAAACAACGTAAATTTTTACGACTTTTGGATTTTCATAAAAAAAAACCGACTTTCCATACATAATGAACAAGTCACGTTGGTGACCAACTTTGTATGAAACATGGATTTTATGTATCAGACAATTCAGTGATTTTAGGTAGCAGACGAGCAGATGGATCACCTGATGATAAGCGATTGCCGCCGCCCAACAACACCCGCAACACCAGTGAAGTCATAAATGCACTGCCAAACAAAACACAGCACATCGCTGCTTCACGCTGGTTTTATGTGAGGCCGTGATATCAATCAATCCTTTCGCGCTGGCCCATTATGCCGAAGCGCGGCTCACCCACGGTAAAGAATTGGTTGAATCGGGCTCATGGTATGTCGATTTAGAACAAGTGTTACTGTATGGAAACTAACGCCACCTAGTAGTCTTAGTGGCACAACAAAGCGTCTGCTTTTCGTATTTGCTACTTTGTGACGAAGTACTAATTACTAAGTGTTCCGGTAGATGTCACTATGCATTTTTACATCGCGCAAGCAAAGCGTATTTCCGAAACGATGACAAAATGCAGACGCTTTGTTGCAACACTAAGACCACGTGTTACTGGCAACTGGCGTTAGTTTTCATATATTTTTAACTTTAGTACTAATTTTAAAAGATATCAGCATGCTCTTTACCGTATGCGAATTTAAGCATAAGAGGCTGTTGTCATTCGTGTCCACCAGGGCGTCGCGCCGGTTACCAGGATGCAGAAAAATCGATAAGTTGGCTCTCTATTTCAGCACTCATCCAGTAACCTATTATTACTTCTTAAACAATTTAATATTTAAAGTAAATAACGCACTATCGACAGCATGTCAAATCCAGTATACAAATTTTATCGGCTTAGTAACGCGTTCAGTGGTCTAATTGGTATTGACCCGGATTGTGGAAGATGTGGGTTCGATTTCCGCCTGAACACGAGATGAAATTTTCAAGTGCGTTATTTACTTAAGAAAAAAATGCATAAGGTTGCTATAAAACCATTTAATTTTGTGTCCCACAATTTTTTTTATTATGGTCACCCTCTGTATGGATATAAAAAACACTTCCCAAGGATTTATGGGCCCAATATCCCGCGGGAGACCAGCTACTGGTAGCTGCACCGTTTTTAAAATGTATTAGAAAACTTGGATGATTTATATTATATTAGTCGGCGGTAGTTGACTGTTGTATAAAGTTGCCAATGATATCTTGTTTATGAGTTAAGAACGGTTAGTTTGGAGAATAAAATGGCCCAGCTCGAACTGTGATACCAATCCTTCACACAGAATCAATATGAACGGATAGTTTTGACCAAAGTGATGCAACAGCCTCACAAAAAACCGACATACAGTAGTGTCTGCGCTGTTTTATATGTAGCGGAAGCCCAATCCGGGAATGTGACTTTTTTAAGTGATAGGTGGCAGACGAGCAAACGGATCATCTGATGGTAAGCGATTGCCGCCGCCCATGGACATATTCCTATGGATATATTCTTAATCACAATCATTTATTTTAACTTGTAAAGGAAATAGGTACTATCGTTTTTTTTTGAGAAATTAATAATATTTAAACAAAAAGTCGTCTCCAATTGGAGAATCCTACGTCCAGCAGTGAACTGCGATAGGCTGATGATGATGATGAAACAAAAAGTCCGTGTGTTTCTGATTTGGCCAAACAGATTAATTTATTAGCCTTTATCTTCATCGTCGTCAGCCCATTTAAGTCCCCACTGCTGGGGCACGGGCCTCCCTCAATCACATGAGGTGTAATTGCCATACTCACCACGCTTTGATATAAATGCAGAATTTTCCTTCTCTGGGTGCTGATGATCATGCCAGCAGCTTTACCTTAGTCGCCTTTTACGACACCTCGGTAAGAGTGAGGGTGGCCTATTCTACTCTGCCGGGGACCACACGGCTTTTATCTTATTAGATTCTCTAAGTTAAGAATTCACTTAATTTATGTATTTTATTATCCAAGTTACATGTTGCATTTAATGACAGCGTCCAGGAATTTTGTGTTAGTATTTATTATTTGTTGATCGAAGTGTGTCACTGATTTACTAAGCTGGCTAAGCAATCCGAAATGGGTTCTAAACTAGCGGTCACCCGCAGCTTCACTCGAGTGGAATTCAGTTTGCCACAAGTAGCCTATCTGACTCTCCCTCCATTCAAATATTAAAAGTATCAGCCTATATACTGTCCCACTGCAGGGCAAAGGCCTCCATCATAGAAATCAAGTAATCGCTACATAATGGGATTAGGCATCACCACGCTTGCATAATGCGGATGGTGATCACAAACCCTATTGCTATGTTAAGGCTATGTTCGAAAAATTTGACCTTTGCTCGATCTGAGAATCGAACCCAGGGGCCGCAGATCACGGACTAGGTACTTAAACCACTAGACCAACAGAGCGTCATTCAAATATATTCGTATTTTTTTATGGGATTGGAGGCAGACGAGGCGGATCACCTGATGCTAAGCGATTCCCTTAAAAACACTTCAATTCGAAGCTCGAAAGAAAAAAGACGGACAAACAATCAGACAGACTTTAAATGTGGGAGAGCCACGCTTTGGCATGAATGGGCCGGCTTGACCGTAGTGATACCACTGCCTCTCAGAAGACCGGCGTGAAGCAGCGCCTGCGCTGTGTTTCGCCGTGTGAGTGAGGTTACCGGAGGCCCAATGGGGGGAAGGGGAAAAGGTTGGCAGCGCACTTGTGACTCCACTGATGTTGCGGGTGGCCATGGGCGGCGGAATTGCTTACCATCAGGTGATCCGTATACTCGTCTGCTACCTCTCATATAAAAAAAAACAGACATATGCCCTTTCAGGTTTAAAATATGTATTTGTAAGTATAGATACATTTTTAACCACACTTTCTCATCCAATAACAATAGCCATATTTCCTACAATAACACATAAACATTACTCATACAGAAACGAACCATTCAAACTAGTGATGCGGAATAATCGACGATCGATTCAAAATTCAAAATTCAAAAATACATGTACTTAGGCTTGTATACAGCTCTTACAAATTGTCATATATGAAAAATATAAATTATAACTATGTACATATATTATACATTCCATTTAAGGTGACGGGTGGGGCACACTAGCGACTCCAATCGATTTTAATTTTTAACTACTAAACCGGATCTATTTTAAACAACTTCGGGGTTACAATCTCTCGGCAAACACTTATACTATTTATGAAATAACCATGCACAAATGTTGGGTCCGTTTTTGTACGCGAAAAATTTATTCACGCCAAAAGCGGCCACTTTTGGCGTGAATCAATTTTTCGCGTACGCGTTGGACCCAAAATTTTTGCATGATTATTATTAATATATAGTATAAATGTTTGCCGAGAGTTTTTAGACCCGAAATTGTTTAATATAGATCCCGTTTATTAGCTAAAAATTAAAATCGATTGGCGTCGCTAGTGTGCCCTACCCGTCACCTTAAGTGAGGTGGAGTAGAAGTTGATATTTTCAGTTATATGTATATTTTGGTGTTTTTCTTCTTTTCTTATGATTTACAAACGTGCCTTATTCTAAGTATTTAACAACGTTTGTAACATGTTACAGGATAAGTTTTTAGTAATAGTGTAATAATCCAATTTGTACTGCAGGGCACTTGGTTAAAAACTGTGAGCCCTCAGTAAAGCATGTAAATAAATAAATAAATGTAATGTTTAATTATAATATAACATGTCGATACAAAAAAATACGCTGAAAAATGATTAATCGATTATTTTCACCTCTAATAATCAAATAATCGATTGTACTTTCGATACTATCGATTAAATCGATGCTGAAATTAAGCCGATAAAAATGCTAACGCTTAAATCGATAGCGATTATTATCGATTAATCTGCAATTATTTCTAGATATAATCGTCATTCATACACAAGATGTCTAAGAAGGCATAATATAAATGACGATTATATCTAAAAATAATTGCAGCTTAATCGATTACAATCGATAATAAGCCGACTTAATTCCAGTATCGATATAATCGATAGTATCGGCAATTAAAATGATTATATTCGAAAAATGAAAATCGATTTAATCGATACTATCGATAGTAAAATCGATTATTAGATTATGTGCGCTATTAATATAATAGATTAATGATCGGCGTACAATCGATTATCCAGCAACACTAATACAAACATTTGACCTCATACAACCGCATTAAAAATAACCGCAGGTCACCCACCTGGCCATTGAACCTAATAGAGAATCCACAATAACTATTGTATTGTCTCCATCTGATTATGCGTATTGAATAAGTTATAGTATTTTTCTACATACTGCTATGCAAATAGTGAGCTCAGTTTATAAGGAAAATTTCACATGAAAGTATAATATAGATAACTTTCCGAGCCGGTGTGGTAGAATCGCATTATGTTTATTTTTTTAAATTTTATTATTATACGACAGACAACCATTTGACCTCGATCTCACCTGATGTTAAGTGAAGATGAGGTCCAAGGTGGGCCATGCTTGCCCGTGATAAGCCTATTCTAGCTTGCCTTAAAGAGGCCTAGAGGGCCTATTCTCGAGCCTTCGACATTGAAGTCGACTGAGAGATTTGTATCGACAACGCGAATGTATGAAATCTCTATATTCGGCTTTTAATGTCGAGTACGTGAGAATAGGCCCCCTGGTTATATTGTTCAGGAAATACATCGGCGGGCAACGAGTTCCACTTCATGGCTGTTCGCATCAGAAACAGATCAGATCAGTTTTTTAAGTATAATTTTATATCAACATAAATGTATGCATTAACATGTAAATTATAGGGCCCAAATATTATAGGGAGCAGAGGAGCAGATGGATCACAATATGACAAGCGATTTTTGCCACCCCAAAAAAGAGTGTGGAGTCGCAAATACGCATACATCCCCTCCGATTGAGCCACCGGTACCCTTACTCACTCGAAAAACACAGCGCAAGCGCTGTCACGTCCGTTTTCTGAGATTTTGGTATCACTCTCTGACTCATAGGAACCGTACTGGTGTAAATAACTACCTTTGACCATTAGAATCGCCTCATCATCATCATCATTATTTCGGCCAATAGACTTTCACTGCAGGACATAGGTCTCCCCCAATGATCTCCACACAGATCAGTCCTGCGATGTCCTAAACTCGAGGACCTTACCGCCCCAACGGCTGTTCTCCTCACTATGTGCCCTGTCCATTGCCACTAGAGGCATGCAATCCTTTTAGCTATGTCTGTGACCTTAGTTCTTCTGCGGATGAAATCATTTCTGATACGATCACGCAAAGAGACTCCGAGCATAGCCCTCTCCATTTCTCTCTGGGTGACTTTGAGCCTCCTTAATCGGCATAATATAAGCCAAGTTAGCCAATTCGCCTATTGTATAAAATATGCAGTAAAATATTAAAAAATTTGTAGTTTCTATAAAAAAATAAAAGTTTGGTCCAAGCATATCCTGGTCTCCAAAGCGACGACTTCGGACGTAGTTAAATATTTTACAACATCAAATACATTGTCTGCTCGTATGCCCCCTATCACATATACAAAATCAATTAAAAATACTCAATCGATTAAATTAGTGCTGACCGATGACACGACCCTCGTTATCGATACGGACCAATGCACAACGACATCGACAGTCCACAAACTCGACATGAGAACACAATTTGTAAGATAAAATAATGATTAAGCTTGCGAAACGTTGCGTCACGAACGGCCTGTGGAGCATGATTAAACTTGCAAAAGCAAAATACAGTCGAGTAAAGGTTAGTCAAGTAGGGACGGACATTTCTAGGGCTCGTGGATATCGATAAATATGTCAAATTGTACCTTAAAAACAGACGTTTTAAATCTCAAATATTAATACTACCACAGATCATAATTTATATGATCTGTGATAAGACTTTAGTCTTCTGCCGAACCTGTCGCTTTGGAGCCCAGTTGGGAAGTGTGATAATGGACAACATTTCAAAATTGCTAAGCTATAAAACAAAAAATACCAATTCTTTATTTACGTTTCCGCTGCTCGAATATATATTTATTTATTTTTTATATTGCTTATTTACTGAGAAAAAAATTAAAAACTAAAAAACGTAAGATGACGTCATCGGACGGCAGAATGTAAAATATTTCTATGCTTAGCACATTATAGTTTTAAATTTACGAAATGCCAAACCTATGACATGCAACTGTCAAAAAAAAAGACAACTTGTCAACGTAGAATGAATGAATGACGTTGACAATGTTGACACTAGTATTATTTACCTTTGACAGTAGTACCTTTTTTTTATTAAAACAATGATAAGCAAAGGAATATCGCTGTATTCAGCCGTCCGATGACGTCATTTGGCGCTTACGTCTATTTAGAATATAAAAAATTGCAATAATTATTTTGTGCATGAAATTGGACAAATTTTAAAAAAAGAAAAAATATGGGTCTGTTCATTTTATGTCTATTTTCATATAAAAAAAACAATATGGACATTTTAAAAATATGAAATGTTGTCCATTACGATGAAGTGACTGCCTTTGAGGCTCCTTTCATTTAGGGCTCTTTTGGGGCTTCCTCGCTACTGTAGTGCATCAGGTATGTTTGCTGATGCACGCATAGACGATATCGACGCAATTATTCGTAAGAACATTGCGTCTGTTATTCGAAGGCTGTGGGGGAGCAACAATGACATCCTGATGATGGTGGTGGATAGGTTGGACGCGTCTGTTTTTTCCCGTTTCGTAGCTTTGCATGTACTTAAACAGACAAAGCGATGAAATGAGAGAACCCTTACCATACTCCTTTCATGTATCACTAATATAGTTTTAAGACCATTCTGTTACTAGCCCATATGGACTTCTGGTCTTGAAATAATAGGTTTTTATTTTAATTTTATTATTTATTTACGCCGTGTGGTCCCCGGCAGAGTAGAATAGGCCACCCTCACTCTTACCGAGGTGTCGTAAAAGGCGACTAAGGTAAAGCTGCTGGCATGATCATCAGCACCCAGAGAAGGAAAACTCTGCATTTAAATCAAAACCCTCGCCAACCCGTCTGCCAAGCGTCGTGAGTATGGCAATCACCCCTCGTGTGATTGAGAGAGGCCCGTGCCCCAGCAGTGGGGACTTAAATGGGCTGACGATGATGATTTATTTTATTTGAGAACAGTGAAAACAGACCAAGTGAATCATGGTTACACGTTTCATAAACATCCGTAATGTGCAGATTTCCTTACGATGTTTCCCTCACCGACGAGATAATGATAGAAATTTGCACATAATAGGTCTAAACCTATAAAATAGCTCCTCTAGACACCATATCATATAAAGCCAAAAGTCATCATACTCTATATAATAAAATAGACATCAGATATAATTGTATTTGTGATGTAAAAAAAATCTGCAAATGACCCTTTTTTTTAATTGGCAGAATGGACATTCTGATCAATAAAAATAACTTATCAATTGATTTTTTTTTCTTAAAAACTATCTAACACGTTCCTAAACGTTAATTAGCACATTAATGATGGAGTAGTAGCATTAATAGTTATTTTACAAATTTAAAAAAAAAATTGTATGGAAAATCCAACTTTTAAGAAAATCGCCATACAAAACGGCGATTTCATAGGCAAAGACTTAATATTTAAAAAATCAGTAGGACATCTTTCGTGGCGCGAACTTTATTTAAAATGTTGAAATAGTGAACAGTTTTTTAAACCAATCAAACACTCTAAAATTCCCCTTACTAATGTGACTTTTGCGCGCAATAATTAAAAAATCATACCTATTTGATTACAATCAATTTTAGATTATCCAACATCTGAGTAAATAGTGTGTACCTACCTACAATATGTTCACCTTTTATGGGTGGTACGTAACACGTGTTTGCTTTTACATTAATAACAAAACAATTACTGTAATAATCTAAGATAGCATCGGGACTTTGTAATGCTCTTTAACAAGTAGTTTGTAAAAGGTTATTCACACCTTCCGGTTATTATAACCTTACAAATTTTTTGAAAAGAATTTGCTGTTAGATATTTTTCTTTGAGTGAGTCACCTCGTCGTCTACCATTTATTTTTATCGCTATATCCTTTGAGTTCTTATACAGTCGATAAATTGTCATTGAATAATTGACCGTGGGAGACTACCACGAACCAAGGCTTCACGAAGCACTGTGCTGTGTTTTGCTTGTGACTCCACTGATATTACGGGTGGGCGCTGGAAATCTCTAACCACCAGGTGATCAGTCTGCTCCTCTGCCTCTTATGACATAAAAAAATGAGAAGTTTTACGAAATGCGTTCAATAAAACCCCTATAATATTTTTTTCTTCACAATATATTCATTGCACATCTACAGCATACTACCTACCCCTCATCCCTCATCTTAGCGTGTAATTCCGAGTTGCGTCCAAAGCTGTCGGATCGGGATCCGATGGTAAAAGCGTACCCAGGGGGGGTACGCTTGGACCATTATTCTTTATTTGGGAATTCTAGTAATTACAATGAAGCAACTGCCGTCTGACCTTCACAATCCTTTTAATAGAAGAACCAGAGCAACTTAATGACCCCTAACAATTATTGTTAATATCTTACTGTTTTTATAGCCTTAAAGATTTTTAATTAATTTTAGTGAACATTATTTATTATAACATCTTTTGTATCGGTATCTAAAGGTCGATCCATTCAACGTAGATACCGTTTTAAATTGTATAGGAATTCCAAGGATTAAAATAAAAAATCTTTAAACCAGTTTTATTCAAAGTTACAAGGTCATTCAAAGTTACCCAAATTGATTGTACCTCTTTTATGCAAATAAATACTTTGACTATGTATCTTCAACTTCAATTTAAATTAATTAATTAAGTGCAAAATAGCCACAGAATGGATGCCCCAAAATGTTAAACGCCCCTGTGGTAGACCGAGGCGACGGGGGCGAGATGAACTCGACGCGTTCTTTAAAGATTTTTTTTTCAACTCTATTTTTTTCATTCTCACAACATCTCATACGTTGACCTGATTCCGTACTAAGTAGCTTAAGCATTTGTGTTACAGATATCAGACAACAGAGGAACTCAAATATATACTTAAATACATACATTACACCCAGACACTGAACAAACACACTCTGGACAAACATTCGTGCGATGAACACTTGTTCATCGCACGAATGTTTGTCCAGAGTGGGGATCGAACCCACGACCTTTGGCGTAAGAGGCAGGTTCAGTACCCATTGCGCCAACCGGTCAGTCGAAAAAAAGACTGGTGCACAGCCCAGGACCGGGAGAGGTGGAAAAAGGATAGGGAAGCCTTTGCCCTGCAGTGGGAAACTATGGGCTCATAATTAATATTACATAAGTAAGTGATTTTAGTTTATTGTCACTATGCTATGGAAGAGCGGTGTTGCCTACAAAAAATAATGTATTAGACTAAGTTACTGCAATAAACATTTTATATTTGTGTACTAGCGACCATCGATATCAAATCCCAATCGCAGCACTAAAATAGAGCTGTACCGATCATTGTCAATTGGTTCGTGACCAAAATATACGTATCCGCTTATTATCTTAATAATTTAGTATACAATCTCAAGCGGCTGACTCATTTTTAGCAGATCCAAGGTTTTCCAACAAACGCACCGTTTTAAACTGGGCTCCCTCGTAATAGGGTTAAGGAGATTTGTAACTAGTGTTGCCAACTTTATTTATACAACCATTTAGAGTGGTCGGATCGTGTTTTGTCTGATCGTATAGTACGTGCAGCCACATATCAAAGCAAACTAGAATGGTGTGTAAATAACCTAAACTATGTAACTCCAGACGGGGAGCTTATTTTGCACGCGAACTATTAGGACTCGGGAGCAAAGTTTTACTTACCACTACGGGACTGCCTTTTTTTTTGTTGACCCAGGAGAAATGCGTTCATCATCATCATCATCAGCCCATTTAAGTCCCCACTGCTGGGGCACGGGCCTTCCTCAATCACATGAGGGGTAGTTGCCATACTCACCACGCTTGGCAGACGGGTTGGCGAGGGTTTTGATATAAATGCAGAGTTTTCCTTCTCTGGGTGCTGATGATCATGCCAGCAGCTTTACCTTAGTCGCCTTTTACGACACCTCGGTAAGAGTGAGGGTGGCCTATTCTACTCTGCCGGGCGAGCACACGGCCTGAACTTCGTTACGCATACCTCTCCTCTGGCGACGGCTTCTCCTATGAGAAGCCGGCCAGAGGCATACCGACTAAAACTCCTGGGACTCTCCCTCATCAGTCCATGGGTGGGCGAGTGACATGTGGCCAAAGCTTTAAGCCTTTCACCACATCAACTACGGGACTGCCTGCAGATCCGCTCCGCTTTCAGGCGTTGCAGCTGCAGCGAGCACTACACGAGCACTCCTAATCACGGTCTTTAAAATTGTTCAATTAATTATAGAAGCTATTTGTAGATAGATAGATAGATAGATACTCTTTATTGCACAGCATACAAAACTTAAAAACTAGGTATACAGAGATACAATGTACAATTTAGGCGGTCTTATAGCTGGGAGCGATCTCTACCAGACAACCTTCAGGTAAATGACATTAGATAGAAGAGGGGAGGGTGGTGCAATCCACCCTCCCCTCACTTGTACTTATGCATCTTGAGAAAAAGTGTAGCGGTAGAAAAAGTATATATAAAGAGATGACATTAGGTAATAGACAACGAGTTAGAAGAGAAAGTAAATAATAGGCTTTTATAAATAATAGTAAATAATAGGTTTCTTATGTGCGTGCAGTGCTAGCCCGTAGTCAGGCATCGCAGACCCCACAAACAGCACCAAGGGGTGAGACAAGCACCAAGCCCGTCCACGCCATACGAGTAAGCGATGCGCCTAACCACATAAAAACTGTCAAATTTCTTTAGTCAATTTTCACCTTCATTTCAAATAATGTTCGATTCAATATCAATTAAGGAATTTTCACAGTTTTTAGTAACCTAATCTGTACATGCGTCACGTAAAAAGAAATTATTCGGCGGCCTAATTTTCCCCACTTCTCCGATTTCTGAAACATTGATATATGACACAGACTGCCATTAGACTTAGTGTTTGCTTTTTTTATGTGATCAGTGGCAGACCAGCAGATGGATCACCTGATGGTTATATTTTGCCGCCACCCATGGGGTGTCCATGGGTGGCAAGACCAGTGGAGTCACAAGATTAAAATCCCCTTTCCACCCGATATTGGCTGCTTACTGGGTGAGTCAGCTACCTTAGCCCTAACTAGCGACACCATTCGTTTTTAAATGTTAGCTTAAACCGGATCTATTTTAAACAATTTCGGGGTTACAACTGGGCAAACACTTATACTATTTATTAATTTAACCATGCACAAATGTTGGGTCCGTTTTTGTACGCGAAAAATTGATTACCGCCAAAAGCGGCCACTTTTAGCGTGAATCAATTTTTCGCGTACAAATGTTGGGTCCGCATCTGTGCATGGTTATTTAATGTTTGCCGAGAGAAATAGATCCGGTTTAGTAGCTAATAATTAAAATCGATTAGCGTCGCTAGTGTGCCCTACCCGTCACCTTAACGATTCCTTTGCCGACGAACTAGTGGTATTAATTAGCAGTTAGCACATGGAAAATCCATTCATAGATGCAAGCTTAAATTGAAATCTGCGACGAATGCATGCTTTTATCCATCAAGGTACGATCTAAAAATAAAATTTGAAATTTCTAAAAACGTCCTCCACATCTTAGCGTGTAATTCCCAGTTGCGTCACTCTGGAGGCCAGGGTACGCTTGAACCATGATTCTTGGTTTGAGCAGTTTGGTAGCTTCTGGCAATTTCTAAAAGGTAACAAAATGCGCTTTTCACGCCACTTCATACCGCGCGTAGTAAAAATATGGAATCAGCTACCAACGATGTTGTTTCCGAAAAGATACGACCTGGTGATCTCGAAGAAAAAAGCTTATTCCTCCCTTAAGAGCCGACAACGCATCTGTGATGCCCCGTGAGTCGCAGATGTCCATGGGCGGCGGTAATCACTTATACCATCGGGTGAGCCGTCTGCTCGTTTTTTTTTTATAGTGACGCAGTACTATCCATGCGGATAAAGAATGGGATTAGAAATGGCGGCGCGTGGAGCCGGTACCGTCAGCATCAACAGTTTGAAAACTTATTTTAACGTTTTTCAGTATAAAATATCGTTACCGTTGAAACTGTTTTGTTTTTTTTATAAATAAATTAATGTTATTAATTAAAATACTATTTATGTACGAGTATGTTTTATAGGTTTTATTATTTTGGGGTCTTTTTGACTGTATATAAAAAAATGTATGAAAATTATTCAGATTGCAGATTATATATATTTAACGATAAACGAATTTGTTCTCAAGTTAATATATATTTACTAGCGGTCCGCTCCGGGTTCGCCCGTGGTACATACATAGCCTATGACTACCTAACGTACCTTTCCTATGGTGAAAGAATGATTGAAATATCCTGAGTTCATCGCGTTCAAACCAACTATTTAGCTTTATAATATTAGTATTAAATATAGATTGCGTTAGAACAGTTTATGATTTATACAGTTGCAATTTAGTTACATTAATTTCATGTAGTATTCTACATGCACTTCATAACTTTTAAAATTAGTATCTTGAAATAAAAGATTGTAATAAGTATATCTTAACAATATCTATATCCTATTGTAACTATATCTTAAAACACTATCTATACTCAATAAATAACTAACAAAACAATTATTTAACATACAAATTAACAATAAACTAAAACAACAAACAATAAATGACAAAATAACGAAAGGTTCAAAACCACGGAAAAACTAAGAACGCGTCGGACTGATGCGACAGGGAAGGGAACGCAGAATATTTTTTTTTGCAGTCAGTACCCACGAGTGCGAGTATAGACGCAAATAGTGTGCGAGCGAGCAGTGAATAGATGCGCCGACATTTCTGATCCCATTCTTTATCCGCACAGGTAGTATATTGGCTCTCTTCAGCCTTATAGCAAGCAAGAGAAGAGCCCACGTTGCAACTACAAAGGAAGCGATGTCGCTTGTCTGTTATAAGGTAAGAAAAAATCTAGCATCGATTTTAATCATAATCATAATCATCATTTATTTATTAAGACACGTCAACATTAAAACAGATATTGAGTTAAATTACACAGAAGTCCAAACGTGTCGTACCAATTTTGGTGTACATAAAGGTTGCCGCAGTCTGTAGGATTTACCTCTTTATAAATAGTACAGAAGTATAAATAAATAAGTATAGCGAAATCATAGATATTATCGTAAATGACCAGTCCACCTTCCCTTTTTAACCGCCGATGAAAAAATGGCGGGTTGTTGTTATTCAGAATATTTTTATTGGATGGCAACTGGCAACTCTCCCTCCTTTCCCCAATCTACTAATTTAGGTTATATGGATTGACTTTTATAAGGTAAATGTATATTTTTCTTATTAATTTCATAATTTTCGGAAAATGCAGTCACGATCTGCCTAGGACGATTCTTTATGGTCATTTTGCCATACAGCATGATGTGCCTAAAGACGTGTAAAAATCGCAATTCTTAATTAACGCATGAAATGCTTTGTAAAAAAAAGAGATTGGTTATCTTACAATGCATGAAGTATAAAATTGACCTTAGGGACTTTCAAGAGAAGAGCGTACTCTTTTTTAAAAAGGCCGACAACACATTAGCAATATCTCTGATTTCGCGGATGTTCATGGGCGGCGTTGATTACTTTTCATCAGGTGACTCTCTTGCTCGTTTGTCCGCCTCTAGCATAAAAAAATTAAAAGCTTTTTATAGCTGATCGCTAGAGTGAGAAACTGCATCCTGAAGACATTGGCGGACCGATACACATCGCCGCTCACGTGAGAGGGTAGATTCCCGTATTCATCACTCTCAGCACATAGCACCTCCAATGTGCTGAGAGTGATGAATACGGGAATCTACCCTCTCACGTGACGCTCACCTCAGCACTAATTTAATTTATTTTATTTCAATTTATTATATTTATTTTGATTCATTTTATCTCATTTGTAAAGGACCCTTCCGCCCCAACGGCCGTCTGTTCTCCTCGCTATGTGCCCTGCCCATTGCCACTTGAGGGATGCAATCCTTTGGGCAACGTCTGTGACCTTAGTTCTCCTGCGGATCTCATCATTCCTGATACGATAACGCAGGGAGACTCCAAGCATAGCCCTCTCCATTGCTCTCTGGGTGACTTTGAGCCTCCTTAATCGGTACAATGTAAGCGGCCACGTTTCGGTTCCGTATGTCATCACTGGCAACATACACGCAGTAAAGACTTTCGTCTTAAGACACTGCGGTTGATCTGCCGAAAATATGCTGCGTAGCTTCCCGAACGCTGCCCAGCCGAGAATTATGTAATGTAGTCAGATAATAAATTTATTGCACAATATGAAAAAACAGATAAACAAACCTTAAATGCATTGCTATAAGCGTTTTAAGATGACCTGTGCCATTAGCTTAGTTTTAATTAGTTAAGATGCAAGCAACAAGCAAATACTGATAAAACAAATGCAAACAAGAGAAAAACAACGAGTGTTAATGGTTTAATGGTGGACATACTGATACCTGTTCAGACTTGTTCTGATTGGGACGACTCACGCACGACGCCATGGAGCGATTAAAAACGTGGACTTCTGAGTTTATATTCCATTTTAGTTATAGAATTCAGCTAGGCTGTGCAGCAATTGGTAAACTACGTCAAGTCTTCTCGTCACCCATCCCTCAAAGTCTTAAGTCGAAAGTCTTCGACCAGTGCGTCCTTCCGGTCATGACTTACGGTGCCGAGACGTGGACACTCACGGCTGGACTAGTCCACCGGTTCGAAGTCGCTCAAAAAACTATGGAAAGGGCTATGCTCGGAGTATCTCTGAAGGACCGCATCAGAAATGATGTAATCCGACAGAGAACCAGAGTCACCGACATAGCCAACCGATTAGCAAACTGAAGTGGCAGTGGGCTGGTCATATTAGCCGCAGAACTGACAGCCGTTGGAACAGTAAAGTACTTGAGTGGAGACCGCGACTTGGTAAGCGTAGTGTAGGACGCCCTGGGACAAGATGGGATGATGACATTCGAAGGCTGGCTGGTGTGGGCTGGATGAGAGTGGCCGAAAATCGGGAGCAGTGGCGTGCATTAGGGGAGACCTATGTCCAGCAGTGGACGAGTGTGGGTTGCTGATGATGATGATGATGTTGATGATACATAAACAACGTGTTTTTTTTGATTTTCCATAACTCTGAGGTCATATTATATACGTTAAAAAAATATAAAAAGTCAAAGAAAATGTCTAAAAATGCATAGTTTTGAAGATATCAACAATCTTTATTAAATTAGTTCAAAAATTATCACCCTTATGACGAGTCCTTAATTTTTGCAACGTTGCCACACTTACACTTATGTAGTATAAAATAAAATTTTGCATGTTGACAATAGTACTTCTCCTTTGACACTCGAAGCTAAAAAAATGCGACGTTGTCGTATTTCACTTAAAGGTGTTTACATAAAGTAATCTTAACTCAACTCCTTACTCCTTTTTAAAAAGGCCAGCAACGAATTAGCGATCTCTCTGATTTCGCGGATGTTAATGGGTGGCGATGATTGCTTTCCATCAGGTGACTCGCTTGCTCGTTTGTCGCCTCTAGCAAAAAAAAAAACTCTTTCTAATTAATTTGTATGAAAAATTAAAACGAAAATAGTATTTAATTTGAATATAATTCACATGCTATTCGATTCTATTACATGATCTGAGTAAACCCTAGTGTTATCAGATATTAAAAAGAACTTGGAATTTGTTTTAAAGGTTAGCAGCGCACACGTGACTCCAACTGGTATCGCAGTGTCCATGGGCGGTGGCAATCGCTCACCATCAGGTGATCCATCTGCTCGTCTGCCACCTGAAACCAAAAAAGTTTTTTCAAGTGTTTGATGAGCTGACGAGTCTCTTCAATATTTTTAGGCACAGTATAACAAAACCTTTAGGTGATTTATGCATCGTAACCAACGCCCTCAGTAGATTTGTATATAATTGAGGCCATAATTTTTTAAAAAAGAACAACGGTGAATCCATAAAGAAAAGTATTAAGAATTAATTGAGATATACAAGTAATGATGGAACTAGATTTTTAGGATGTAGTTTTTTTTTATAAATAATATTTTACATTTTTCGAAATTTCCTTAAATACCATTGTCTATTTTTATAATAATAAAATCCCTTTGAAATTAATATTTACAAATTTTTTATTTATATTAAAATGACGAGTCCATAATTTCAAACATCATTGGTCGCCACTGAGTCACCGATGCCCGTTACCAATGAGTAAGAATTAATTAAACTCGCAGAAACCGATGAAATTTACCCTGTCACAGCATATTTTACCTTCCACTTATTATAATAAAGATGAAATTAAAAAGCAACCTCCATCGAAGAGTACAGTTACCCGATTGTGAGGATTCGTCGAAAATCGCGCCAATTTAGGATTCGGTTTTAGTTTTGTAACTGTTTTTTCTCGTGTCGATTTGTTATGATCCTGGTTTAGTAATTGGTGTTACGTTTATGAACAAAGCGAGCTAATTCCATATGAAACAAAAATGATTTTGGTTAGGGTGGAGTTGGGCTTTTTATTAGTGTCACTGCAACGGTGTGGCCAATAGACGTCCACTGCTGGACATAGGCCTCCCCCAATGTTCTCCACACAGATCGGTCCTGTGCCGCCCGCATCCAATGGATTCCCGCGATCTTCACCAGATCGTCGGTCCCCCTTGTGGGGGGCCTGCCACGGCTGCGACTTCCTGTGCGTGGCCTCCACTCCAGGACCTTTCTGCCCCAACGGCCGTCTGTTCTCCTCGCTATGTGCCCTGCCCATTGCCACTTGAGGCATCCAATCCTTTCGGCTATGTCTGTAACCTTAGTTCTCCTGCGGATCTCATCATTTCTGATACGATCACGCAGGGAGACTCCGTGTATAGCTCTCTCCATTGCTCTCTGGGTGACTTTGAGCCTCCTTAATGGCTAAATGTGTTAAGTTCACAATGCCAAATGTAAGGCAGGTCAAAATGAATATTGTCATGAACAACGAACCTATCGAAGTCATAAACACCACAGTTTTTCTAGGTATCACTCTGGATACAAAATTGCAATGGAGCCCTCATATTGCTGTCTTGGCAGGAAGACTTAGTTCAGCTGCATATGCAGTTAGAAAGATAAGGAATCTGACTGATATCGAGACAGCGAGACTGGTTTATTTTAGCTATTTTCATAGTCTGATGTCATATGGTCTACTACTGTGGGGATCCGGTGCTGACTTACAAGCCATCTTCATTTTGCAGAAGAGGGCCATCCGTGCCATCTACGGTCTTAGATCACGTGACTCACTCAGAGAAGTATTCAAGGAAATCAATATTTTAACCGTATCATCTCAATACATTTTTGATTGTATTATGTTTGTACGCAAGAACTTGCACCTTTACTCGCAAAAATCAGATTTTCATAGCTTTAACACGCGAAATAAACATAGGCTTGCTGTCCCAAATCTAAGACTTCATAAAATTGGAAGTTCATTTGTAGGATTGAGCATTAGAATGTTTAATAAGTTACCTCAAAATATTATTGATTTACCGGTACATAAGTTTAAGTTGCATGTAAAAAACTGCCTAATGCAGAAAGGCTACTATAAAGTAGAGGATTATTTGAATGATAAGGATTCCTGGACATGTTGATCTCTTCGCCTGTCCTCTAATGTATAATTCATTTCATAATTTTTCATTGACGAGTTATCTAAACGATATTGATTATAAGCATTGTTTATCATACTGCCAGTGTAATCATAATTTGTATAAGAATGAAAATTGTAATTACCATAATATTTGACATTCATAAATGTTCTTTATTGAATAAAGACATTTTTGATTTTGAATGTATAAAAATTGATTTAGGTATATTGATTATTCAATAATTGACAAGATGCTAACCACCTACTATTGTACACCTCGTCCTGCAGTTTATTAGTCTGGATTAAGTAACTACTACTCTTTGTGACCTATGAGGGGAACCTAAGTAGTCATGCTCACTCAAATGTCTCTGAGGTGGTGGCGCTATGTGGCGGGTCATTACATTCCCTCTAATATGGTTGAGTGAAATGATGGCTGACACGTACGTCATACTTGTGAACAGGTGCCACCTTTGGGGACTGGTCTGCTTCGGTTTACCTCATAATATTTATTTTATTATTATTTCCTTTATTTTATTTTGTGTAACAATTAAACTGTATGGCTTGGTATGATGATGACACAACATTGTATGAAAGTTTGGCGATTAAAAAGAGTAACTGGCGAGTTTCTTGCCGGATCTTCTCGACCAGAAACAACTTTCCGAGCCGGTGGTAGAATCGCATTATGTTTATTTATTTCTTTAGTATATTTTATGTATCAACATATATATGTATTAACATGTAAATTATACATAAGTACTTATAAATAGTTTTAAGTCATTAAAATGTATGACGATTTGTAAGTGCTGTATACAAGCCTATGCAAATAAAGAATTATTTGATTTGATTTATTTGATTAATCGGCACATTGTAAGCGGCCACGTTTCGGTTCCGAAACGGTTCGGTTCTATTGGCTGAAATGATGAACGGTGTGGGGAATGCCCCCTGGCGGCTCATTATTCGCGGGGCGGGGGGTCTATTAGGGCAGTAGGGCATTGCTGATTGAAGTAATGGTATGTAAAAATCCTGTGATAGAGCTATGACGTAGCATGAAGGAGGCCTACGTTCAGCTGCGGACACAGGCTGTTGATCAAAAATGCTATCAACATCTTGGCCTAATATTCACAGTTGCATCCACAACTGTCGCTCTGGAGCCCTGGGTATGCCTGGTTCACCATCCTGGATTTAATAAGCTTGGTATTTACATACAATAAAGCCTAAATCAGTCTAATTCATTGCTACACATAGTTTTTCAAATTTTCGCGTTGCATTATAACTATAATTAATCAAGGCTGGACTTTACACGATATTTATTATGTGATACAACATTGTGTACTCACATATTTTACTCAGCAGCCGTTGTCACGAGCGGACTGTTCTAAATCATTGCTACAGGTTGTAAATCATTAATATCTCCACATTTTGGAAATGAATATATGCATAAAATATAAATTTAGAAAATCCGGAGATGCCTTCTCAGATTCAGAAAGCGTTCTTATTCACTGAACTTTTATGGGCGTCGGTGGCAAACAAGCATAAAAATTGCCTGATGGTAATCGACTATTGCAGTCTATGGACGTTTGCTACTCCTGAAAATTAGCATACGAAGTATTCCTATAACTTATATTTTCCGTCCGTTTAACCGGCCCAGATATCCCTGGTATCATCATATCACCACCATCATCATTATTAGCAGTCCGCTACTGGACATAGTCTCCTCCAAATGATGATATTTGGCTACTCGCATTAGTAGCTGTCCTGCCTGCCATCATCATGACTACATCTGGCCTGAGGGCGTCCTACTACTTTTGCCTCTTCTGTCAGGATCCGGTAGTAATTGCATTGCTTGACTTTTCTTTTCCACGTTAGGTACTATCCGAGGTCTATCTATTGCTCTTGGTCTCCTTATTTCACTGAGCTCAATGTTCACCAAATTCAAAAAAAAATTATAACTCAAAATATATTTTTCAATTTAAGTCCATATTACGTTATGAAGTACATTTATGAATGTCAAGTATTACGTAATCTACCGCTGATTGGGAATGTCAAATTATACCTAGAAGAATCTGAGTAGTAAGAAACTTAGTAGTTACTCTTTTCATGTCCAGGAATCCTTATCATTTAAATAATGCTTACTAATATTATAAAGGCGAAAGTTTGTTTGGATGGATGTATGGATGGATGTTTGTTCCTCTTTCACGCTAAAACTACTAAACGGATTTTAATGAAACTTTACAGTAATGTAGCTTATAGATCAGAATAACACATAGGCTATAATTTATAAAGATATTGTGTGACGCAGACGAAGTCGCGGGCAAAAGCTAGTCTTCTATAATTATAGTAGCCTTTTTGCATTAGGCAGTTTTTGACATGCAATAATTTTTTGACTTCAGAATAGGTAAATCAATATTTTTTTGAGTTCAGAATTGAGCTTTGAGCTCAAAAGAGTTCCTTTTTCGGAGGGTTTGTGCAATGGGTGAGTCTCTCGGTCTCTTGGAGGCCGAGAAACATTTTGAATTGCTGAGCCATCGGCAGGTTGAGGCCGTCTTACTCTACCTTTACCGAGATTTTGTGCAACGGTCGAGTTTTATATGGGAGGCCGAGACATGTTTTGGATTGCTGAGCCATCGGCGGGCGTTCTAATCTACCTTTACCGAGATTTTGTGCAACGGGCGAGTTTTATATGGGAGGCCGAGACATATTTTGGATTGCTGAGCCATCGGCGGGCGTTCTAATCTACCTTTACCGAGATTTTGTGCAACGGGCGAGTTTTATATGGGAGGCCGAGACATATTTTGGATTGCTGAGCCATCGGCGGGCGTTCTAATCTACCTTTGCCGAGATTTTGTGCAACGGGTGAGTTTTTTATTGGAGACAAAGACATATTTTGGATCGCTATCAGCGTAAGAAAGTAACTAGCTGACTGCGGATAATATTTGTATTATCCGCAGTCAGCTAGTCGCTGCCATGATGTCTGCGACACAAGCTTATCTTTGCGAGTAGGTACTATAGGCGATGCGGGTGACCTTGTGATAAGATATATGTTTCTACATTAATATAATGATATTTACAAGTCCTTGCGCTGGATTTGTTTTATGTATAGCAACAATTGAACATTTCTTCAGGAGCGATTCTACCAGTGCTTGTTTATTACCAGTGATCGAAATAAGAAAAGAAATTTGTTGTATTTGCGCAATGCTGACATAATATGGACATGCCCTTTTTAATACACTGTTGTGAAAAAAAACGAGATTTTGGGATTTCATTAAATATTATTTACACGGAGATCAAACACAGCCAGCTCCCAGATCCGGTCGCTGAAAATTTCTTAACAGAAAAGTCCAAGTAAACATTTTCAGCCCGACCGGGGGATTGATCCCGGGTCCTCGAGTTTCGAGATCCCGGAGAATGAAACCCTCAATTTTTTCGAATCCTTCGGCATGAATGGGCCGGCTCGACTGAAGTGATACCACGGCCTCACAGAAAACCGACGTGAAGCAGCATTGTGCTGTGTTCCGCTGCGTGAGTGTGGGTACCGCAGGCCCATTCCCGGGGAAAGGGAGGTTTAAAGGGCAGCGCACTTGTGACTCCAATGATGTCGAGGGTGTCCATAGGCGGCGGCGACCGTTCGAGATCTACGCTTCGGCATGAATGGGCCAGCTTGACTGGAGTGATACCACAGCCTTACAGAAAACCGGCGTGAAGCAGCACTGTGCTGTGTTCCGCTGCGTGAGTGAAGGCACCGGAGGCCCAATCGGGGGTTTAAACTTTGGCAGCGCACTTGTGACTCCACTGGTGTCACGAGTGTCCATGGGCGGCGGCAATCGCTTACCATCAGGTGATCCGTCTGCTCGTCTGCCACCTATGACTTTAAAAAAAATCTATAGGACACTAGAGTGAATTTGTGCATGTGGGCAAGTTCCAGGGACCAATACCTAATAGTAATACAAAAGTTTTCTCATATTATCGCAAACAAACATTACATATTATTTCCCATAATAATAGTGAAGGTTAGATATATATATATATCACGGAAACGGAAAATCGGTCTCGAGTTGATAATAAAATGCAATAGGCTATTACGATGTACATACACACGGTGACATTGGCCGTCCTTATCTCTGAGTGACAAGAGTTATTTTTGCACTGCGAGAGGGTAACTTGAACTGACGCCGACTGTACTAGAACCAAGTATAATGATGTAACACGGTTTTTTCCATTAATCTGTTGATATCTCCGTTTCGACTAAACACTTAAAGATAGATATCTGATATTGAAAATGTTATTACGTGTACTTCTGTGGAAGGATGTACTTGAATGACGATTAAAAAACCGACTCACCTGGAACTTTGTATACCAATTTCATCATCATTATTGTCTGTCCTAATTTTAGCTTGTAAATTAGACTCATAGACATTTAAGCAAAATGTTTTCAGAACTTTTGAGCAGATATTTATGGAGAAAAAAATTAAATTTAAAAATCCTCCTGTGCCGTCATGACAAAATCACTCGGCATGACAAAATAACAGTTTTGCTCACGTTGATTTAAAAAAAGGAAATCCAAAAAACCAAATGTCAAACAATGACATACCTAAACTTTTTTTATTGGTCATATAGCACCGATATCACAATACATTGAGCTTTTACATCCCTTTAACCACGTGTTCTATCAACCATTCTGAACAACATTCATTCAATGACTTTTAGAAATTTGCATAAAAAAATTTCAACTTCTCATACAAAGTCGATCACGTGACTTGGTCTTTGGTATGGGAAGTCGAAAAATATTTCGACTAATTTCGAAAAGTCGTAAAACAAATGTTGTTCAGAATGGTTGGTAGAACACGTCCACAGATACACCCTGTATGTAGGAACTGCGAATGATGCCCTAAACCCAGAAATGACGACCAGGTCCGCTTAGCCAAGAATAGATGATATAGAAAATCTTCAGTAGGTAAGATAAAAATCGGTGCTTCAAACTTCTAGATAGCATCATACTATTGAAAACAAACATTTTATCCAAGGAACATAGGGTTTAAACTCAAAAAACCATAGCCTTCCCATACAAATTGAATTTATTTATTTATTTAAGGTACAAAAACAGACTATATTCGGAAAAGTAACATAATTAATGAGTTTAAACTTTTTTTGTCTAGACAAAACTCCTTTACTAATGTACATAGCATGGTTATTTTTGTGTCAATCAGCTAATCACTTTAGTCATCATCATCATCATCATCAGGCCATTTAAGTCCCCGCTGCTGGGGCACGGGCCTCCCTCAATCACAGGGGTAATTGCCATACTCACCACGCTTGGCAGACGGGTTGGCGAGGGTTTTGAAATAAATGCAGAGTTTTCCTTCTCTGGGTGCTGATGATCATGCCAGCAGCTTTACCTTAGTCGCCTTTTACGACACCTCTACTCAGCCGGGGACCACACGGCTCACTTCACTTTAGTATCACTTTAGTATGGGATTGTTTTCATCATCATCATTTCAGCCAAAAGACGTCCACTGCTGGACATGGGCATCCCCTAATGTTCTCCACACAGATTGGTCGCTATGTGCCCTGCCAATTGCCACTTGAAGCATGCAATCCTTTTTGGGATTTGACCCTACTAATAATGCCTTTGTGAAATTTCTCGACTATTCAAAAAGTCACGGTGTATCTGGACTGCAACTTCCCACAGGATTCACAGACTCAGATCTAGAGTCAGCTTTGTTTATTTAACACGAATATTTCGTGAGTGGGTACAAAGGCATCGCTACCAAAGCACGATGGTGCTTTGGTCAGTCAATCTTGAATTTCTATAAGCCACTTTTTCCGCATAGCTGGACCTCACTAAACGTCAAAAAATGTACCAATTTATACAAGAATGGATGATTTTCATGGTCCGTAAAAGCGTGGCAGTTAAAGTCTGGCACCTATAATTGATTGAATAATATCAGTTTCGGCAATTTTAACGTAACTGTACTTAATGACGTGGACAAAGGTGATTCATTCACTAGTTCTGTTATAAAAAGTACTCCTTACTTTTTAGTACATAATATAAAAATAGTTAAAAGCAACACAAATTTCCATTTTTATTCATTTCAATTTTGACAACTGAATAAATTTTGATCTATTTTGATATTCTGACTTAATTATTTCGTTGACATTCCTCTTTTGACATTTAATAGTAACTTTAGACATACCTACATTATGTAATTAATTATAAAGTATTGAAATGCATGTCAAACAAAATTTAATTAGCATGAAATTATTTAGTAAACAGACTATTAGATAGATAGATAGATATATACTCTTTATTGCACAACATACAAAACTTAAAAGCTAGGTATACAGAGATACAATGTACAATTTAGGCGGTCTTATCGCAGGGAGCGATCTCTACCAGACAACTTTCAGGTAAAGGACATTAGATAGAAGAGGGGCGGATGGTGCAATCCTTTTGATTTTAAAAATTGATTAAGTAAATTTATAATATAAATACATATATCTAGATAATAAATAAACTATTGTAAGCCTGAACAGGTAATTGTGAGAACTATTATTTAACACCTGCATATTTTGTAAACCACAATTTCTACAATAAAGATTTATATTATTATTTATTTATTAAAACTTGATTTAGGGTTAAACAAACGCCGCTCCCGTAACCTTTTGAATGAGTATATTAATACATTTTTGGTATAAGATTCGACCAACCTTATTCCAATATTAATCTATGGTTTCATTCCATTCGAAACTGACGTTATACCATAGATTTATCCACGGATAAAAATTTATCGAATCGAAGCTTTAAAATATAAACCTCTTCTAGGAATAAGGACATCACATGTTGTTGGTGTTGCGGGTGTCCATGGGCGGCGGAATTGCTTACCATCAGGTGATCCGTCTGCTCGTCTGCCACCTCTCATATAAAAAAAAACATACATTGATCTGACTCTGAGATAGGTAGCTCAAAAACCTGTGTTGCGGAAATCAGAATCGACAGTGGGATTTCAAATATATACATAATAATAATTCTCTCTGTACAACCTGTGCGGATAAAGAATTGGATCAGAAATAGCGGCGCATCTATTCACTTCGATTTCGAGCGAGAAGTGAATAGATGCGCCGCTATTTCTGATCCCATTCTTTATCCGCACAGGTAGTAAATACATAGTTATAATACATAGAAAGAATCCAGGACCAATCCAAACAGACATGTTCATGCTCACAAATGTTTGTACTGTGTGGGGATCGAAGCAACCCTTTAAACTCATTTCACTACAACTTTTCCAAACGGGTCGTCTTGATTATTAAATAATAACAAGGCATTATAAATTATGTATTTAAACTACATTGAATTATGTAGATCGATATCATCAGAAAATTGCACCACTTTTTTTATTCTTCGGTTTATAGAATATTTATTGTCTCAAAGAAATTTAAATTTCACTTATAGGACAATAACTAACTAATTAAACTAACTAGGTTGGCGCAGCGACCCATAGTGAGTCTTGGCCTCCGATAATAAGAGCCTCCATCTTGGTCGATCCTGCGCCACCTCCTGCCAGTCATCTGCCGACCCGCAAAGAAGAGACCAAACTACTCGTGGCAGAACGAAAGATCTGGAGGAAGATTCTGGGACCTATACAGACTCCGGATGGCGCCTGGAGGAGGCTAAATAACAGGGAACTGGAAGACCAGGTGGGCGAGCCCAACATCATTGGCGAGACTAAAGCGCATCGACTTCGCTGGCTCGGCCACCTAGAAAGAATGGGAGACGATCGTGCGGTAAAGCGAGCGTATCAGGGACGTCCTAATGGCAAAAGGCCAGTCGGCCGTCCGAGATATCGCTGGAAGGATGAGGTCGAAAAAGACCTGCGCGGACTTATAGGACATTATTCAACTTAAATTAACTTAGGTTAATTATATTAACAAACTGTGAGCTTGCAATTTAAGAATTAATATTATAAATTTAATATTTAATAGTTTACCAAAATTGGCAAAGTTATAAAATGAAGTAGAAAATTTAAGGGTTCTTTACATTATTTTTAAAGTTTGATGGGCAAATTGATTTACAATTACCCAATCCTATAATTACATTAACAAGTAAAGGCCGTTTTGGTACCGAAATGGTATAGTCGCCTGCAATAAAATTTAAATACCTCCACTCTAATGTTTAGAATAATAAGGTTTAAATTTGAATGGGTTTGTATACTTATTAGTGCATGCGACCGCGCATCATCAGATTTGAGATATATCAATAATAATAATAAATGATATTGAGAACATCACACCAGAAAACCTAAAAGATCAGCAGAGTAACTTCTACGTTACTTCATAGATTAGAGGAACCCAAATACAATTAATCATAACTTATCTCGATAATCCTGCTAGTAGTAGGTAAAACCCGAAACAAACATTGCAGTTATGCTACTAAAAAAATTTTCTGTTCTTTACCTGAAAGCTGGATAGAAATCATTCCCAGCGATATGACAGCCTAAACACGATACTGAACGACACGACATTATGCTGAGTGGGAACATTTTTAGCACATTTAACTTGTACTTGTAAGTCTAAATAAATAAATAAAAATAAAAATACGTTTATTGCTTTCTCATAAAACAAAACCTACCTTACATACTTCGTTTTTTAAAATATTAACAATAATCTAAGGAAAGCAAAAGGCAGTGGCTCAGCTAATGCTGACATAGGTCAGCGCTGATTTTCAGCCAGTCTAGTCAGTAGTAGTTTCAGTCTAGTTTTAAGCATTTTTATGAAATGTAGATTTTCATTCAAATTTCTAAAAGTCATACAACAATCGCTTACCATCAGGTGATCCGTCTGCTTATATGCCACTTATGACTTAAAAAAAAACAAATATTGTTGACAATGGTATAACAAGTGGTTAAAGGGATGTAAATGTTCACAGATACGTTCTGTATTATTTTTGAGTTGATTAACATCCGATTAGTTTCATTTAACGTTTATTACCTAATTGATAGCAATACAATTCTATAATAATAATAAATAATATTTCTCACAACATCTCATACGTTGACCTGATTCCGTACTAAGTAGCTTAAGCACTTGTGTTACAGATATCAGACAACAGAGGAACACAAATTTATACTTAAATACATATATTACACCCAGACACCGAACAAACACAAGTGTTCATCGCACGAATGTTTGTCCAGGGTGGGGATCGAACCCACGACCTTTGGCGTAAGAGGCAGGGTCACTACCAATTGCGCCATCCGGTCAGTTTATAAACTTTATTTATTTATAGAGGGCGGAAAAAAAAACATTCTCCAACACTGATCTCCATTTCATTCTATTCTAGAGCAACGGCACAAAAAAAAACACAGAATTTATAAACTAAAAACCACTACCTACATGCAATTTAACAACTGAACATTTTATCAGTCGACATGCTACGCTACGTTCCGACAGAATCTAGACAATGTGTCCTTAAAATACTCCTAACAACTATATTTTTCTTTCACCACTATTCCAACACGACACATAGTCATTACGCCGTGGTAAGCTAGCCGAACCTCTAATACAATAGAATTGTCTCTGATTGACCGTTCTAATGATTGAACAAACAGACGGGCTAATAGTGACCTCGCTGTCAAAAACCGCTCCTACGTAATTTTACACACCATCGATTTATCAAGTGACGAGTTACCGTTGGGGATATTAGTCATAGGATTTTTTTTACTATAGGAGTTTTAATGTAGGTGGCCGTGTGGTCCCGGCAGAGTAGAATAGGCCACCCTCACTCTTACCGAGGTGTCGTAAAAGGCTGACTAAGGTAAAGCTGCTGGCATGATCATCAGCACCCAGAGAAGGAAAACTCTGCATTTATATCTAAACCCTCGCCAACCCGTCTGCCAAGCGTGGTGAGTATGGCAATTACCCCTCATGTGATTGAGGGAGGCCCGTGCCCCAGCAGTGGGGACTTAAATGGGCTGACGATGATAAAAAAAACAACAGTTTATATAGACATGTTTGTAATAATCGTTTATACTTGTAACAATTAAACTAAACGCACGGTTAGCTGTGTGTGTCAAGGGCGCAATATAGTTAGCTTACTAGACATGTACACGTACAATGCAGCATCATTTAAATATGCACCTTAATTGTAACAGAATAAGGGTCGAGGTGACATTTCCATGTAAGTAACTTTATAACGGCAAATGGGATTGCTACCAGAGGGCCTAATTTAAAGCAGACATTACGACCGAATCGGAGCTTCCCTCTCTTTCACACGCGCTATGTGTCGCCTTTGTTTGAATGCGACAAGTATATTCTCTTTCCTTACGGGACTGCTTTAAATTAAGTCACCATGTTAGAAGTATGAGTGGGTATATGAGGAAAGCTAGCTTGTGTAACTTAGTGGATAAAAACATGCTTTACAAGCGGAAGGTCGTAGGTTTGAATCCGAGCAAGGACCTTTGCGTTTTTGTACCATAAGCTCGGCGGTGAGCTTTCCCTCAATCAATGTTAATTATATAATAGCAATAATATCCTTCAACCGATTTCGGCTAAGGCGGCCAATCTCAACGATCAGTCACTTACGCAGGATATAATTAATAGTGCTCAAGTGTGTGCGCAAACACAAGTGTACTCTCTATTCTATTAAGTGTATTTTGACGACCCATTTGGAACAGTGGTAGTGAACGCTGCCTTTCGTCCAAGGGTTGCGGGTTCGATCCCCGCACAGTACAAACATTTGTGTGCATGAACATGTCTGTTTGTATTGGTCTGGGTGTTCCCTATGTATTATAAGTATGTATTTACAAAAAAAAGTATTATGCGTATATATTTGTAATCCCACTGTTGATTCTGATATCCGTAACACAGGTGCTTGAGCTACCTATCTCGGAGTCAGATCAATGTATGTGATGTTGTGAAATATTTATTTAATTATAATTATAAAAAAAAAATCTCTTCCCCTCATATTCCGATGGGACACCAGTGTGACACGACCGGAGAGGTATCGGGCGCAGGACTAACGGCTTAACTTGCTTTCCGAGGCACAGGGGTACAAGACCGGCAACTTCCAGACTCCGGGCTAATACTGAGAATTTCTTAACAGAAAAACTTAGGTACAGTTGGCCCGATCCGGGGATCGAACCCAAGACCCCAAGCGCAGCCGTCGCTTTAAAGTGCGATGTACTACGCACTGCGCCAACGAGACAGTTAATCAATGTTATCATTTTGAGGATACCTTCACGTTTCGGATAGATACTGAAACGTGTAGCTATGATTTAGTTGGTCTGGTGCTTAAAAGGTTTCGAAGGTTAATAGCATTTATTGTAATTACCAGACTCCTCAAATCCTGAAACATTGTCTAAGCGTATTCCAGGCTTTGAAGCGACAGCTTTGACACAATCGGGAAATCTGAGATCAGAGAGACTTTAAAATTAATATAGTACAACCTGTGCGGATAAAGAATGGGATCAGAAATGGCGGCGCATCTATTCACTTCTCGCTCGCACACTATTTGCGTCTATACTCGCACCCCACGAGTGCGAAATAAGTGTGCGAATAGTGCAAATAGTGTGCGAGCGAGAAGTGAATAGATGCGCCGCCATATCTGATCCCATTCTTTATCATCACAGGTTGTAACTCTACAAATAGGTCATTTTATGAGTTCATTATAATAAAGACGACTTTACTGACAAATTACGATAATGAATCTAGGGAATACTAAAAGGAATTCTAAGTCAAGGAAATACAGTTCAAGATGGCATGGAAAACTCAGTACATTGATCTTTAGGATTAACTATGATTACGGGCTGACGCTCGAATGGTCATTTTAAGATAATGATACAGAGAATAATATTGGTTGCAAGTCGTGATAATGTTGAAATTACAAACCATTATTTATGTTTGAGTGCTTTACCAGTTTCATATACTCGACGGTGCAGTCGCTAATTCGTCGAGTCAATTTTGAAAAATGAACTGTACCCTTACCATGAGTTTGAAAAACTGTTCTCGCTATCGAAAACTGTCGCTTTGTCCCTTTCATGGTGGTGCATGTGAAAAAGACAGAGCAATAGTTTTAGATGGCGAGGATAGTATTTCAAACTCATGGTAATGACTCTGTTTTAATTTGTCACTTAGTTAGACCTTAAAGATCAAAGTCATAGTCCAAAGTCCGGAAGCCGTTGAGGCAGAAAGGTACTCGAGTGCAGGCCGCGTATAGGAAGGAGGTCGCAGCCGTGGCTGGGTCCCCATCATCATCATTTCAGCCAATAGTCGTCTACTGCTGGACATAGGCCTTCCCCAATGTTCTCCACACAGATCGGTCCTATGCCGCCCGCATCCAATGGATTCCCGCAACCTTCACCTAGATCGTCGGTCCACCTTGGGGGGCCTGCCACGGCTGCGACTTCCTGTACGTGGCCTCCACTCGAGGACCTTTCCACCCCAACGGCTGTCTGTTCTCCTCGCTATGTGCCCTGCCCATTGCCACTTGAGACGTGCAATCCTTTTGGCTATGTCTGTGACCTTAGTTCTCCTGCGGATCTCATCTTTTCTGATACGATCACGCAGATAGCCCCCCATATGATGAAAAAAATTAAAATGAAAAATATTTATTTCCAACAAAATGATGATACAAAGATGGATCGACGATTGCGGGCGGCACAGGACCGATCTGTGTGCAGAGCACTAGGGGAGGCCTATGTCCAGCAGTGGACGTATATTGGCTGAAATGATGATGATTATGGGTGAGCTGGAAGAATCCCGGCTATCATCAGTATCTACAGGTGCTATGGGTATCGATATCAACAAAGGAACCATACATAAAAAAAAAACACCCACTCACAGAATAACACAAGTACTTACACACGAATGCTTATCCAGCTTGGAATGCAAATGGACTAGTCAAATTAATAATTAGCCTTTTAGGACATGTCTATATTAGGTTAGAAGCAGAAATTAGTGTAGCCGATCGATGGTTGATTAATGATATAGTCTATCGATAGTTGACATCATATCATTTGTATCGATATATCAAAACAAAGCCATACTAGAAAATAACAATAGAAAATGATTCGGTATTAATATTTATATAAAAAGTTCCGATAGTCTATCGATATAAGAACCAAGCAATACTATCGATAGTTAGGTAACTCTAAAGTCTATGTAAAAATAGATGGACGTCAGAACTTTTATATTGGGCTAGGTAAATAACATTCAATAACATTTACCTAACCCAATATAAAAGTTCTAAGACTCACTTCTACAAACTAATTACATAAAACAACGTCACCAGTCCCCTAGCCAAGGTATTAATCATCGTTCCAGGAAGACGGTCAGCATCAGGCACGCATCCAAGACCTTGGGCCAGGCGGGTGAAGGTCAGCTCCGGCCAGCGCTCGGCCGACGAACCGTGCCTAAATAAATGTATGGACGCTGAAAATGGCTGACGAGGAACTAGGGAACTGGAAGTGGCTTGTGTACTATCAATGTTTATGCTGTAGATTATTATTAGCTGCATGAATAGGCCAGTTCGAGTTCATATAATCACCGTAAAGTGGACTTTGAGACGTGAAACTTTCGAGCATCTCCTTTCCCTTGTCACAAATACGGTATTTCACAATTTTTTTATTTAGGTATTTTTGTAATCAAAAGACCTCTCAGTGATAGAAACATCGTTGATAGAATTACTTGATTCTCATTCAAACTACCTGAGATATGACAACTTTTAAAATCACATTATTTTGGGCAAACCCAAAACGCTCCATACATGGCTACTTAGATGTGACGTCACATGCAAGTATTTTGTATGTATGTCATTTGAATTTTGTATGGTAGCTATAACAAAAGTTTCGTTTATGTCAATGGTTCTATTATAGTAGTTGATGCTAATTGTAATGGGTTATTCAATGGTATAATTATTTTATAATATTTTCATACTTTTAAAATGGACTTGCCCATGAATCTTTGAATGACCATAAAACCGGCTAGACGTTATATTTTAATTGAGAATTTTTACCATTGGCACATATTTACCTATATTTTGATAAAATATTTACATTTTGTAAAATCTCGAGCTTAGTCAAATACCCTATTGTAAAATGACGTCAACGCAATATTTTCCAATTCTGGACCATTATTATGACCTGTAAACCTTAAAAAATGCGTATTTCATTTCAAAAGGCCGGGAATACTCAGGTGTTGCAGATGTCAATGGGCAGCGGTGATTGTCTACCATGTGATCATTCGTCTGCTCCTATGCCCCCTATCTCAGAAAAAAACGCATCAACGATCTCTCGATCTGGCAAGTGTCCTATTGACTGTGGTGGTGGTTACTTGTTTACCATCAGGTCCCTCGCTTGCTCGTTTGTCGCCCCTAGTTTAAATAAAAAACTAGTTTATATTTTTATAGCATTTTTTGCAATTTATTCTTAGTAAATAACGCACTTAAAAATTTCATGTCGTATTTAAGCGGGAAATATACCTACAACTTTGATGAGACTATCGACAGCTCATGCAAATTTTGTCGGCTTAGTAACGCATTCAGTGGTCAAATTGGTAGAACAGCCACCTCGTAATGTGGGAGATAAGAGTTCGTTTCCGGCCTGAACTCGAGATAAGAACAAAAATAAGTGCGTTTTTACTTAATTTTTTTTTTACATATCGGGCACTTCCAGTGTGTATATGTTCGTGTAGCGCAAAATGGCGGCGCGCGCGCAGCGTTTACGATCTAATTATGACGCTGCAGCACTGATGGTGCGCACTGTTTATTGACAAGATGTGCAGCTCTGGTGACCGATGCTCCTATTTCCAACACTCACTGTTCTAATTATTGCCTTATTTTTTTAACTATTCGATCTTTGAATAGTTATTTCATTGATTGGGGCGAAATACTACGAGGAAGGTGGTGTCCCAGGTTGACATGATCGATAAACCCGAAACTTATACCACTCTTTGCTCTTGAAAGTCTGGAATATCTTCAACAAGGAGCCGTAGAGACGGCAATCTGTAATTCTTTCCATGAAGCGGCAAAAAGGCATAAGAATGCTATTCTAGTAATTATGGTTATGTCTTCCGCCCCGAAAGACACCATATTAGGTATCGGGAGAAAATTGTGGATAGCCCAGGGGCGACAAATCTCCAAATCCTGCCTCTCGACGTATGTGGTTTTGTCATATTGATATGTTGATATTTAAAAAGAAAAATGTCAAGTTGTCATTGCATGTTTTTTCTATTACAAAGTTGGCTTCTCTCCTGCTAGTTCTCTTGGCAACAGTTGAAATCACCTTCAGTTAGAGACCACCGTAGTTCAACCTTGACCTCGCCAAGTTCAAAGCCACAACTGACGAATGTGGCAATGAAATTGGCGGATCCGTATTGAAATTGGTTATTGGAATTTTCTTTTTGCTTGTGGTTAAGGCTGTTTCAATTTATTAGAAATGGCTGTGATTTTTTTCTACTGGGTTTGGTCGATGTACTCATACAACGTATGAAGAAAAATATCATGATAAGCTTATCGCAATTAAGATACTGCTGGAAATAGGGCTCTTCAATTATTCATTTGGTAAGTGGTAAGTGTAAATTTTGTATTTTTTTTTAAATTGCATCAACATTTTCTATTTTGTGTAGAATCCTGTAAAAAGTAAAAATAGTAAAAGTAATTATCAACTTATAATTTTCTCATCACATTTTTATTTAAACTTCGGTGTTAGTTACTTTAATAATAATAATAAAGATAATAATAATTAATTCTTCGCCGTGTGGTCCCCGGAGTAGAATAGGCCACCCTCACTCTTACCGAGGTGTCGTAAAAGGCGACTAAGGTAAAGCTGCTGGCATGATCATCAGCACCCAAAAAAGGAAAACTCTGCATTTATATCAAAACCCTCGCCAACCCGTCTGCCAAGCGGGTTGAGTATGGCAATTACCCCTCATGTGATTGAGGGAGGCCCGTGCCCCAGCAGTGGGGACTGAAATGGGCTGATGATGATGAATTAATTCTTTATTGGAAATAAAGTTTTTACAATTTAGAAACAGATTTAACGATGCTATCCGCAAGAAGTTATAAAAACTGTGTAGCAGACAGCAACGCCCTTCTCCTTAGCACAGTAGATTCCAAATAAGATAAGACTAAGATATTTAAGCTAAAGTATAAAGTATTTGTACATTACTTAAATTAACATTCTGAACTAATTAATAAGTACTAGTGACTCAGTTTATAAATTTTGCGAGACTGGAGTCTAATATGTAGGATCTACCTGTATCTTAGAGCACCAGACTCCCCGCAACAGTCGTGAATAGTACGAATTTAGAATTTAACTGAAAATAGAACATAATATTCTATGTTATTACAGCAGTCACCTTACCCAACCTACATGATGTTCATTTTGCCCTTCAAAATAAATTCACAAATCTTTGTAGCTCCAAACACGTAAAATTCCCCGAAAAACCAGAAGCGTGTCAACACCTTAGCTACCGTGAGACAGAAAAAATTCGTTGACAAATCGCTTTTTCTCATTCCAATTATTTTAACTCTTTGAAAACACTTCCTCCCTTTGATCTACGTCAAGTCTTTTTTATCAGTCTTGTACCTGTTTCATCAGAAGTCTTCAGTCGTCACTTTGGTTTTCCTTGCGAATAGTAAGATTTGTTTCTTTTGTGTAAGGTTGATTTGTAACAGCAAATATTCTAAATATTCCGTGTACTTCATGTGTGGTCTTGAAAAAAAATGTTAATTATGATACAGTTGCTCCGGTTTTCCTGTCTATGGTTTGCAAAGATACATTAAAGACATTTAAGACGAATTCTGAGATCTGGAGCCTAATTCTCGTACACTCGACATTAAAGTTGAATTTAAAGTTTTCATACATTCTTCCAGACATCAATATCCAGTGCTCGAAAATAGTATGGTTAAAGTGTACTCTATGTGAAATCGGCTATTCTTGTATATTTTTTTACGTGAGAAATATTTAGTTTTTTTTTACTTTATCGCACCCTAAGTAAAGATTTCACAAAAAAAAATAGTTAGCATTTTTTTATGTGATAAGTGGCAGACGAGCAGACGGATCACCTGATGGTAAGCCATTGCCGCCGCTCACGAACACCCGCGACACCAGGAGAGTCACAAGTGCGCCGCCGATCTTTAAACCCCCCTTTCCCCCGTATTGGACGTACCTACCCTCACTCATGCAGCGAAACACAGCATAATGCTACTTAACGCCGGTATTCTGTGAGGCCGTGGTATCACTCCGGTTGAGCCGGCCCATTCATGCCGCAGCGTAGCTCTCTCACGGTCATTGATTTAAGTGCGTTATTTAGTTATTAATAAATTGCAAAAAATGGCTATAAATATCATCAATTTTGAGTTTGAGGTATTTAAATAAGAAAAAGAAGAAAAGAAAGGACACAACATCACATACATTGATCTGACTCCGAGATAGGCAGCTCAAGCACCTGTGTTACGGATATCAGAATCAACAGTGGGATTACAAATATATAAATATAATACTTTTTTTTTTGTAAATCATCATCATCATCATCATCAGCCCATTTAAGTCCCCACTGCTGGGGCACGGGCCTCCCTCAATCACATGAGGGGTAATTGCCATACTCACCACGCTTGGCAGACGGGTTGGCGAGGGTTTTTGATATAAATGCAGAGTTTTCCTTCTCTGGGTGCTGATGATCATGCCAGCAGCTTTACCTTAGTCGCCTTTTACGACACCTCGGTAAGAGTGAGGGTGGCCTATTCTACTCTGCACGGGACCACACGGCTTTTTGTAAATACATACTTATAATACATAGGAAACACCCAGACCAATACAAACAGACATATTCATGCATACAAATGTTTGTACTGTGTAGGGATCAAACCCGCAACCCTTGGACCAAAGGCAGCGTTCTCTACCACTGTTCCAAACGGGTCGTCGAATAAGAGTGCGTTATGTACTATAATAAAAGTCAGGCACACATGGGAAAAGACGTCTCAGGTATGACGCAACGACCTCAGAATATTAATATAGTAACATGTTTGAACTTGTCTCGATGATTGTCCTATGAACTAGTTACGGGTGACTCACGGCTTAAGGCAATCTCACATTGAGCCAACCGTGTAGCGAGTTGCACGCTATAGTTATTTCAAAATATTTAACATGAATCGAGCAAAAGCTGCATGAGTATTCGTTCTGTTTTTTAGCACGAGCAGACGGTTCACCAGATCCTAAGCGCACTTCTGACCTCACTGCGAGGGCCTAGTGATACGTCTGCTCGTCCGTCTGCCACCTATCACATACTAAATATATACATCTAATCTAAACATATCGACTATAGTCCTTTTCACATAACATGATCTGAGTGACAGCAGGACAGAGCTATACGTGAGTGATACGTTAGAAAGAGACTAACGTGATAAATGTATGGATTTTGATATCTGTCACCCAGATCATGCTATGTGAAAAGGACTATAGTGAGGACTAAGTCACCAGTAGCCGCTATGATGCCCACTTTTATTGGGCGGGGCTGCGACCCTAGTAGTCGCGTTTAGTGGTCACATATATTTGCTCACTCTTCAAATAAGTATACTTTGACAAGCCTACTAATTTATTACATTAATGATTGCCAATTCGATCATCAAGTTTTGAATGAGCTATTGCGATGTGTAAACAAAGTAGAAATGAGACTTGACAGATGTGGATATAACTGTTAAAATCGAGTATGACTCAATATTGTTCTATTTTTAAAACAGTTTGCGCGGAGGACAGCTTCCTTGCTCTCTTAGATTGGGCCAATGGGCAAGTTATTTTAATGTTTTTTTACCTTTTTGGCAACGGTTTTCACTTTAAAATTTATTCAGCCTGTCCCTTATTTCTTGAGTAACATTGATTTCATATAAAAAAATAAACAAATAAATATTTCACAACATCACAAATGTACATTGATCTGATTCTGAGATAGGTACCTCAAGTAGGTAATTTTTCTAAATATAATTTTTATATAATATATTTACTTTTAAGTACGTCTCAAACTTCATTTACCTACTTATTATTTTTATCGTTTCTTTTAGTTTTTTTTGGCTGTTTTATCTTCAGCTACAGATGTAGACCATGGCCTTTACATTTTGGTGGCGCAGCAGTGGTCAGGATTCTTAAGGATTTGCATACACTTCTGGCGGATGACTGGCTGACTGGCTTATTATCGGAGGCCAAGGCTCACTTTGGGTCGCTGCGCCAACCTAGTTAGATAGTTAGTGGTCAGTGCGTCGCACTTTAAAGTGACGGCTGCACAAGAGGTTTCGGGTTCGATCCCCGGATCGGGCCAAAAAGTTGTACCGCATTTTCGGTAAGAAATTCTTAGTTTCAGCCCGGAGTCTGGAAGTTGGCGGTCTTGTACTTCTGTGCTTCATAAAGCACCTTAAGTTGTTGGTCCTGCGCCCGATGTCTCTCCGGTCGTGTCACAATGGTGTCCCATCGGAATATTAGATTGAGGGAATAGAGAGTCCACTTGTGTTTGAGCACTATAATATATCCTGCGTAATAATAATAAAATATAAATAATAAATATTTCATAATATCACATACATTGATCTGACTCCGAGATAGGTAGCTCAAGCACCTGTGTTACGGATATCAGAATCAACAGTGGGAGCCCGACTCGCACTTGGCCGGTTTTTTTTTTTTTGTAAATACATACTTATAATACATAGGAAACACCCAGACCAATACAAACAGACATATTCATGCATACAAATGTTTGTACTGTGTAGGGATCAAACCCGCAACCCTTGGACCAAAGGCAGCGTTCTCTACCACTGTTCCAAACGGGTCGTCGAATAAGAGTGCGTTATGTACTATAATAAAAGTCAGGCACACACGGGAAAAGACGTCTCAGGTATGACGCAACGACCTCAGAATATTAATATAGTAACATGTTTGAACTTGTCTCGATGATTGTCCTATGAACTAGTTACGGGTGACTCACGGCTTAAGGCAATCTCACATTGAGCCAACCGTTGTAGCGAGTTGCACGCTATAGTTATTTCAAAATATTTAACATGAATCGAGCAAAAGCTGCATGAGTATTCGTTCTGTTTTTTAGCACGAGCAGACGGTTCACCAGATCCTAAGCGCACTTCTGACCTCACTGCGAGGGCCTAGTGATACGTCTGCTCGTCCGTCTGCCACCTATCACATACTAAATATATACATCTAATCTAAACATATCGACTATAGTCCTTTTCACATAACATGATCTGAGTGACAGCAGGACAGAGCTATACGTGAGTGATACGTTAGAAAGAGACTAACGTGATAAATGTATGGATTTTGATATCTGTCACCCAGATCATGCTATGTGAAAAGGACTATAGTGGGACTAAGTCACCAGTAGACGCTATGATGCCCACTTTTATTGGGCGGGGCTGCGACCCTAGTAGTCGCGTTTAGTGGTCACATATATTTGGCTCACTCTTCAAATAAGTATACCTACTTTAACAAGCCTACTAATTCATTACATTAATGATTGCCAATTCGATCATCAAGTTTTGAATGAGCTATTGCGATGTGTAAACAAAGTAGAAATGAGACTTGACAGATGTGGATATAACTGTTAAAATCGAGTATGACTCAATATTGTTCTATTTTTAAAACAGTTTGCGCGGAGGACAGCTTCCTTGCTCTCTTAGATTGGGCCAATGGGCAAGTTTTTTTAATGTTTTTTTTACCTTTTTGGCAACGGTTTTCACTTTAAAATTTATTCAGCCTGTCCCTTATTTCTTGAGTAACATTGATTTCATATAAAAAATAAACAAATAAATATTTCACAACATCACAAATGTACATTGATCTGATTCTGAGATAGGTACCTCAAGTAGGTAATTTTTCTAAATATAATTTTTATATAATATATTTACTTTTAAGTACGTCTCAAACTTCATTTACCTACTTATTATTTTTATCGTTTCTTTTAGTTTTTTTTTGGCTGTTTTATCTTCAGCTACAGATGTATACCATGGCCTTTAAATTTTGGTGGCGCAGCAGTGGTCAGGATTCTTAAGGATTTGCGTACACTTCTGGCGGATGACTGGCAGGAGGTGGCGCAGGACCGGCCTAGTTGGAGACTCTTATTATCGGAGGCCAAGGCTCACTTTGGGTCGCTGCGCCAACCTAGTTAGTTAGTTAGTGGTCAGTGCGTTGCACTTTAAAGCGACGGCTGCACAAGAGGTTTCGGGTTCGATCCCCGGATCGGGCCAAAAAGTTGTACCGCATTTTCGGTAAGAAATTCTTAGTTTCAGCCCGGAGTCTGGAAGTTGGCGGTCTTGTACTTCTGTGCTTCATAAAGCACCTTAAGTTGTTGGTCCTGCGCCCGATGTCTCTCCGGTCGTGTCACAATGGTGTCCCATCGGAATATTAGATTGAGGGAATAGAGAGTCCACTTGTGTTTGAGCACTATAATATATCCTGCGTAATAATAATAAAATATAAATAATAAATATTTCATAATATCACATACATTGATCTGACTCCGAGATAGGTAGCTCAAGCACCTGTGTTACGGATATCAGAATCAACAGTGGGATTACAAATATATACATATAATACTTTTTTTTTGTAAATACATACTTATAATACATAGAAACACCCAGACCAATACAAACAGACATGTTCATGCACACAAATGTTTATACTGTGCGGGGATCGAACCCGCAACCCTTGGACCAAAGGCAGCGTTCACTACCACTGTTCCAAACGGGTCGTTAAAGTCGTAATGTGGCTGAACGTTGTGATTAGCGACCTTAGCCGAAATCGATTGGAGGATATTATTATTATAATTTTAGTAACAAGACGCTCAATCGAAAAACTAGCAGTAAAAAGTTTTTTTTCATAACAATTTGTATCTTTTCTCTCAATACTTACTACAATTGGCATCTAATAATTCGCTTGTTTCCGCTCTACTCCCTACCATTTATCCATGCATAATTTCATCATCATTAATAATCAATTCAACGGACAGCTTTTGTTCTAAATAACTAAAACAAATTGTTTAAAGCGTATGCTATCTTAGAATCATGACTTCATTCCGTGTCAGAAATTGCGACCCCATGTCGAAAGCCAAGACAATAGCCAATAATTGAATTTGTTCCGTTTTTTGTCCAATATTGATCAATACAAGTAACGAGCTGTTTTTAACGATGTTTTAATTTAGTATTTGAACAAAATTAACGAATTCTTTATTAGAGACTTTTTAAGCGTTGATCATATAATTATACATTATTTTTTACTAATGTGGGTGTTTTGGTAAATATTTACATCGTTTTAACCACAATCACATTTGTTGTTTGATATACGACTGTTGGATATTCATCGATGTTTTTTTCAATTTTCCATACCAAATGAATAAGTCCAATGATCAACTTCTTATGAAAAGTTGATTGATGTTTTGATTTAAATTTTGAAGGTTTATCAGATGCTTATAACAAAATATTTACTCAGTGGATAAGAACGCGCCTTGCATACATGATTCAAATCCGAGCATACACCTTTAGATTTAATGCAATCTAATCTATGTGCATATTTATACCATTAGATCAGTAGTGAAGGAAAACATCGTGAGGAGAGTCAAAACTTGTGGATACCTACAAATATTTGAGATAGTGATTCTGAACGTAGTAACCACGATCCAGTTGGTTAGGTTCCCCTATCTAAGGGTAGCTAAGGTCAGACGGTAGTCATCATCATCAGCCCATTTAAGTCCCCACTGCTGGGGCACGGGCCTCCCTCAATCACATGAAGGGGTAATTGCCATACTCACCTCGCTTGGCAGACGGGTTGGCGAGGGTTTTGATATAAATGCAGAGTTTTCCTTCTCTGGGTGCTGATGATCATGCCAGTAGCTTTACCTTAGTCGCCTTTTACGACACCTCGGTAAGAGTGAGGGTGGCCTATTCTACTCTGTCCTGGAACCACACGGCAGACGGTAGTCACTTCATTGTAATTATCAGACTTTTCGAATCCTGTATCATGGCCCAAGACCCTGGGCTCCGAAGTGCTAGTTAGAATACAATTGGGAATTACACATTAAGATGAAGACCTAAGATTAACTCAGTACTTAAGCTACAATTGCATAACTACAAACTTACCCTTTAGAATTCAATTTCCGCAACAGCTCAATTTCGTTCTTAATTACATTAATACGAATATAAACGTCACAATCCACTTTATTAACAACAACTATAGCAATTTACATTGCTTGTACTTTGCTGATTTCACACGGATACTAACGTACATTTCTAATTGGATTGAGATCTTAAACTTTATTTGAATTGTGATAAGGTTTAAATTTGGTCAGCTTGGTGTGTCTAAAAGTGTATTTGAGTGAACAGCCACACGATCCTAATAGGTAGGATCGTAAACCTACTTACAGCGAGCCATTGCAGAATAATCCTATTGGGCGTGAACTGGATTGGTACAAGTCAGAGTAGAGTTGAAACTAAAGTTTGATAAACAGGTAGATTTTTAGTAAATAAATTATCAAACCTAAAATACTTCCTTTAGAAACACGATCTAAGTTTAATAACTTGATGGATATTATTATCGTGTGTGTTTGGTTTATACCAAAGAACGTAAATAAACCATTGCACCTAAAATACTTCCCATATGTACATTATTTCTATTATGAGGTCCCAATATTGCTCCCCGAGGTACACCATAATAAACAAAGATAGACCAGACATTTTTTTTAAATTTTATTACAAAAATATATTCACATTTAAAATTGACGTCGATTCTAAAAGCTTAGTAAATTTTGTTCCTTTTTAAATATACATATTTCGTATATCCATTTAAAAGACCAACTGCCACACTCAGACATGTCAATTATGCTGAATGTTTATTAATTGATTCATTAAATTGATTTTACGCAATTTGATTGACATCATCATCAGCAACCCACACTCATCCACTGCTGGACATAGGTCTCCCCTAATGCACGCCACTGCTCCCGATTTTCGGCCACTCTCATCCAGCCCACGCCAGCCAGCCTTCGAATGTCATTATCCCATCTTGTCGCAGGGCGTCCTACACTACGCTTACCGAGTCGCGGTCTCCACTTTGACACAATTTGATTGACATAATGACTATGTTTAATTTTGTTCATGATGTTTTCCTTATTTTATGATCGGTACAATGATCGAAATATTTTTTTTGATTCATTCGTTAGTTTATTTATAGATAGTCTTTATGCATATTAAATAAGTGATTTTTTTTCTTAAGTTAGTTTGACGTTTCTGCAGTAAAACAAGTTGTATCTACAACTTTCCACTTGTTTTTTTCAACATACAATACTTAAATATAATCTGTAAAAATATCGCTTACGTCTATGAACTAGCGACTTCAAAGCTAAAATTATATAGGCAGGATAATTTTATTATTGAATCGAAATATAAACTGTATGAATTTGTGTGAAATTCATTTTACAACGACGTGGATGGAATTATTAAATTGTTCGTTGATTTTGACAAGTTCTGATACTGTGTGTGTGGTATTAAAATGTCTCTCAAAATAAGTTTCTGATTACTATTATTTACAGTGTGCATTTTATAATTTGACGTATGTACAGTCAACTCCAAAAAGACCTTGTCACAATACTTACCTATAAGAAAGTAGAGGTCGACTCTCTTATATTACATATTGTGACAACGTCCTAAAGTGTATACATATTTTTGGAGTTGACTGTACTTATTACATTTCAAAACAATGATATTAATTTATTAAAATTTTAATTGAACATTATTGTGGTAAATGCAATTGAGGATTTTGTGCAGTAGATAAATCAACTATGTAGTAATAAAAAATATGGTAGAATATTAAATTATTTTATTTCAACTCCAGGTTAACCTAAGTTTTCATTCTTGTGTCATCATCATCAGCCCATTTAAGTCCCCATTGCTGAGGCACGGGCCTCCCTCAATCACATGAGGGGTAATTGCCATACTCACCACGCTTGGCTGATGGGTTGGCGAGGGTTTTGATATAAATGCCGAGTTTTCCTTCTCTGGGTGCTGATGATCATGTCAGTGGCTTTACCTTAGTCGCCTTTTACGACACCTCGGTAAGAGTGAGGGTGGCCTATTCTACTCTGCCGGGGACCACACGGCCATTCTTGTGTAAACCAACCAAAATAGATAGTTTGTGTTCAGTTCATGTTACATGGCAATCTATTGATATGAATACTTTTATAAGAATCGATTAGCAGAGTATTTTATACACCGTATTTTTTTCCGTTTACATTCAGCTATTTTGTATGGAACAGCTGATATTTTTTCGCTTAAATCGTTGATCTAACCGCTAAATGAACTTCATTCACGATACCTATGTATGAGGTAATCGGGATGTAATAGATAAAAAAATATGGTGAATTCAAATGCCCCCTATGTCCCCTTATATACCGGTTTAGTAGAGTAAAAGCAAATATATTAACAAATAAAAAATATAAAAATAAAGAAAATGCAGAAATACATAGATAGGCCCAAACGTCAGAAGAACAAGAGAACGTCAAAAGAAATAAAAATATTTTTTTTAGGTCGCCTAAGCGGCAAGGAGGTCTGTCCTCGACATAGCCTTATACCTATTTGTCGCCATTTTCATCTCTTTAAATTACTAGAAAATGGACACCTACGTGTTTTTTATTATGATAGGTGGCAAACGAACTGAAGGATCGCCTGAATGGTAGCCACCCGTGACACCAGTGGAGTCGCATGTGCGCTGCCATCCTTTAAACCCCTTTTCCCGCGGATTGGGCCTCTAGTACCCCCACTTACGCAGCGAAACAGCACAGTGCTGCTTCACGCCGGTTTTCTGTGTGGTATCACTCCACTCGAGCCGGCCCATTCATTTATTATTTGAAAAAAATGGGGTGAGCCTGCGACCAGTAGATAATCTATTGTGGCAGCCTCAGAACCTATTATAGCACCTCATGCAGCTCCAGCTACAGGATAAATCCGAGAATAGCCCATTCATAGACTCTACGACGGAATGTCTTACGAAAGAAGCAGGATATTAAAATCATAAATCATCAAGACACATTAACGATTTAATCAAACGCCTTTCATAGACAGTTCAAATACCCAAAAGGAAAGTATTAAAGATGCACCACAGGCGCACGTGATCAAAGAAAAAGTATCATAAATAACCTCTCAACAGATGCCAAGGCTACTGTAACCGAAGAGCCAAAATCAATATGTAAACATCCTATATTGATCTCACATAACGCCTGTCATAATCAAACTCAAAGACAACCGAGTGCACTCCCCGAAAATAACTTTAAAGCGATCGAACAGTTAAAAAGCCACAAAACGTATCGAAAAACTCGCATTTGTTTTATATTTTGCACTCTGTTTATCTCACAATTATTCCTGAATTCAAAATCAATTCTATTTAAAAGGACGATAAGGTTTATTTTTGTGTAATGGTAGGTATTAGAGTAGGTACGGGCAGAGGTCGTCGTACGGGTTCAATGATACGTTGTGGATCGTTGAGAAGTGCAGTGATTATCTACTTTAGTTTTTAATAAGAGAAGTGGGTTAAGTTTATATTAAAAGGTTAGAAACTTTAAATTTTGTCGGTATGATAGGCAAATTATTTACTCATATGTAACTTAATTATTTCTCATTAGAAATGGATGTGTATTCTTTATTACACATAACTCAAGGCAAGAAATTATTAGTAGCTACTTTGGTAATTTCACCGTAGTCATATGTGTGTTACTGTTTAGTAACAGGTTTTTACTTGAGCCTCAGGATGCGCGTTGATTCCGATACGCGTTGTTATACGAACCAAGCTGTCTTGTACGTACCTGCTTATTCTCTATTGCCCTTTTCTCATGTCTGTACCTAATCTGTAGACAGCGGTGCTGATTGCACACTAAGTATTGTTATCTAGTATACATCACTTATAGTGTTACATGTGTGTAATTGTTTGTTGTCTTAAATAAATAATGAAAAAAAAAAAACAATTAATACTATTATAACTAAAAGGCTTTCACACGCGAAAAAACATGCACGTACACACACCCACATGGACAAGCACACAGGCACACACATACGAAAACACGTACTTCTAATACCAAACATGCACGCACGCATCCAAACAGCAAATCCATGCAAGAAAGCAGCACGCGCAGCACATTAGGTTACTTATTTAGAGTTGATTTTGTTTTATTATTTTTATCGTATTTTTTTCTTCTTCTTAACCGTGTTTATATCTAGGTATATCCTTTGATGTAAAGTAGGTATTTTTATTAATGTTGGCTGGTGACTCTCTCTACATCAATGGCTCCCACAGAATACCAGCGTCATGGCGTTCCGGCGTGACATACTGCTGAGTGGCAACCATTTTGGTAACATATCACGGAAAGTGTTTTTACCTTGTTATTATTTTTCTCTTTTCTGTAATCATGTGATGTGTTTACCAAATAAATGCTTATTCTATTCTATTCTATTCTATTTTATTCTATTAAATAGGTGAGTGGAAACAGGATGACCCTAGTGGGCTAATTCCATTTAAGATTTAGTTTCAACTTGTATCACTATTGATACAGGTTCACTAGATGTATATTACATCGCGCTGTGCTGCCTCGGCCTGTGAAGTCGTGGTATCACTCCATTCCAACTGGCCCATTAATGCCGAAGAAGGAAAGAAAGAAAATACATTTATTGACCATCACAACACAGAAAAAATAATTACAGTAGGTACCTATAACATGACACGACACAGATTCAAAGAGGAGAGGCGATTCGAGAAGAGATGGTGTGGTTGTGTGTGGTCAATCAGGTCCCGACTTCAGCATTTGAGACTACGGCATTATCTGCAGTGCCGTAGCAGCGCTGGTATTCTGGTTGCGAGTGAGTGTGAAGGTAAATAACTAGACTCCAACAGAGTGATTGCAACACAGTAAAACTGGAACATGGACCTGTAAACTCATTGAGATTTTTAAAAGATGTAACTCCACTTTACAACTTTCCATTAGATTTTTATGTCATAGGTGGCTGACGAGCAGACGGATCACGTGATGGTAAGCGATTGCCGACGCCTATGGACATTCGCAACACTTGTGGAGTGCCAGCCTTTGAACCCCCGTTTTCCCCAAAGGTATACTCAATCACGCAGCGTAACACAGCAGAGATACCTTAACTAACCCAGTTTTGATTTTGATGACAACACATTTCATGACTTATGAACCTAGGTACTACACAATACTTTTAAAAATCAAGCAGGTGGTTCGGCGTTGTTTCGATAGATGTCATTATACATTTTTACATCGCACTAGTCAAGCGTGTTTCCGAAAAAGTTACCCCAAGCCGCATGCCACATACGTAATTTATTTTAAAAAATCGAAATAATTGACGACCCGTTTGGAACGACAAAAAGGAGGGGGAAACAGTGGTATGACGCTGCCTTTGGTCCAAGGTTGCGGTCCGATCCCCGCAACAGACAACATTTGTATTCATGAACATGTCAGTTTATGTTGGACTGGATGTTTCCTATGTATCATAAGTACCTATGTATTTACAAAAAAAGTATTTTTTTTATGTCATAGGTGGCAGACGAGCAGATTACCTGATTGATTAATATTATTTTAAAAATCTGAAATAATTGACGACCCGTTTGGAACAGTGGTATTGAGCGCTGCCTTTGGTCCAAGGGTTGTGGGTTCGATCCCCGCACAGACAAACATTTGTATTCATGAACATGTCGGTTTGTATTGGACTAGATGTTTCCTATGTATCATAAGTACCTATGTATTTACAAAAAAAGTTTTTTTTTATGTCATAGGTGGCGAACGAGCAGATTACCTGATTGATTAATATTATTTGTAATCCCAATGTTGATTCTGATATCCGTAATACAGATGCCGTTTTCTGTGAGGCCGTGGTATCACTACGTACAACGTACTTAGGGGCTACATCTCACGAAGCTTGCACGGAAGACCAGGGTCGAAGCGTCCCTTCGGCATATGCTGAGTGCAAACCTTTATGGTGACACATTTTTTTTTTGCATTCATCTCTTTTACTGTTCCTAACCTTAATATTTTTATAGATAGTAATAATGTTTTGTAATTTTATTATTTTATTTGTCTCACTAAATAAATATCAAACCCAAACTCTTATAAGTCTGACAATTGCCGAAATGTATAAGGGCCTATAAGTATGATATTTTCGGCGTTCATTCGTCAGATTATTTTGCCGCGCTCAATATTGGGCGGAAATTGAGATTTCGTCTCGCCCTTTTGTTGACTGACTGCGATGTTTGGCACGTTTAATGCTGTTTTATGTACTGTGATGGGAAATATGGCGAGATAATAAGAAAAAAATCGATAACAAGTAAGTTTGTACCTAATATATTTCTGGCAATCATTTTCTTAATTGGGTATTCGCACGCGTTAGTAAGTGTACCCTGGGCTCTGAGGCGAGAGCTTTGGACGCAACCGAAAAATACACGCTGAGATGAAAGTTGTTATTTTTGTGAAAAGTGGCAGATGAGCAGACGGATTACCTGATGGTAAGCGATTGCCGCTGCCCATAGACACCCGCGACACCAGTGAAATCACAAGTGCGCTGCCAACCTTTAAACCCCCCTTTTCCCCGATTTTCGAATATTTTCAAAGCTAGAGTGAATAGGCTACTTTTGGGTAAGCTCACTCCATCGTAGGTATCCTCTCAACTCTAGAGTTCAGTGTGAATCCAAGAGCCAACCCATCTTCAATAATAAAAAAGATTGGGCTTCCGGTACTCTCACTTACGCAGCGAAACAGCAAACCGGCCTGTAATTCTAACACAATAACTTGGTGTATATAAACGATAGGAATTACCATGGACCTTCATCTCAGCGTGCAATGGACAACATTTCAAAATTGCTAAGCTCTGAAACAAAAAAATACCAATTCTTTATTTACTTTTCCGCTGCTCGAATATATATTTATTCATTTTTTATATTGCTTATTTACTGAGAAAAAAATTAAAAACGAAAAAACGTATGATGACGTCATCGGACGGCAGAATGTAAAATATTTCTTTGCTTAGCACATTATAGTTTTAAATTTACGAAATGCCAAACCCATGACATGCAACTGTCAAAAAAAAAGACAGCTTGTCAACGTTGAATGAATGAATGACGTTGACAATGTTGACACTAGTATCATTTACCTTTGACAGTAGTACCTTTTTTTTATTAAAACAATGATAAGCAAAGGAATATCGCTGTATTCAGCCGTCCGATGACGTCATTTGGCGCTTACGTCTATTTAGAATATAAAGAATTTCAATAATTATTTTATGCATGAAAATGGATAAATTTTGAAAAAAGAAAAAATATGGGTCTGTTAATTTTATGTCTATTTTCATATAAAAAAACAATATGGACATGTTAAAAATATGAAATGTTGTCTATTCCAAGTTGCATGCTGTCGATTCAGAGCCCAGGGTACTTAGACCATTCAAGATGTGGGGAATCTCGTAATTACAATGATGCGACTGCCGTCTGATCCTACCAACTCAAAGCAAGTAGATAACCAGTTCAGTTACATTTCACCCTTAATCATGAAGTTACCGCTTAAAAATTATACCAAAAGATAAAAAGACGGAAAACCCGAGCAAAAAAATTAAAATTCAAAAGTTGCTTCTAATCTCTTACTAGTTCGCGCGAACAGTGTCCGTCGCAAATGTTTACAGGGACGAACCAGCTGAGGTCAATTTTACTATGCTACAAAGAGAAAACGACTTAAAAAACCACGCGACGCCGGTAAAAAATGCTCTTTTTACCCGATCAGCTTAAGGGCGAAGTTGGCAAAGCAATATCCGGATCGTAAAATTGAAGACTGCCCCGCACTCTCATTCCAAATTGCATCTTAAGTTTCCACGTTAAAACACATTTCAGATTAAATTGCTCGTCCGTTACACCAGATCCAAAAAGTTGTAAGTTAAATTTACATGTTTTTAGAAAATAAACTTTTTTATCAAAATCGTAAAGTATATTCTGCTTTGAACACTTGGGATCTAAGTGCAGTGCACTTTGCCAGTTTCAGTGATGCACCTCAGGACATGTAGACTGATTTATGGTTATAATAAATATATGGGTGTTTAATGTTTGAGATTATCTATACGTTTTAAAAGCGTATGTTGATTTCGAATGCAAATGTGTTTTCCACATTTGTTTATCTTACAGGCTGTGGGAGTGTGTAAAATAAGTTTCTGGTAGTTTCAAATCAAAATAATATTATATTTATTGAATATACCTACATACTTCAAATCCACTTCATACTTCAGTACTAATAAATCTTGCAGAAATAATGGATAAATAAATAATAAATCAAAATAATTTATTTGCACAAAACATGGTATAAATACAGTTATGACATTAAAGTAAATAAAATGTGCTCATGTTTCGCTAAGATAGCATGCAAATAATTAAAATGTTAGTTATTTAATAAAATTACATAGATTCAAAATTACATGGATTTGGTTTTAAGTTGAATGTATGAATATAATTATTAATAAAAATGACAGTAAATTCAATTTGTTAAAAATTCCACTAACGACCGCACTCAGAGACGTAATTTAAGCTAATGTTGATTATCTTAACTATCGGTAGTCTTTATGCGTATTGAAATAAGTGTCAGTATATTTTCTTATGCAACCAACTAAGTTAATCAACGACTCTGAATGTGGCAGGTAGTCTTTTAGATACTTTTTTTTTTAATAGAAAACTATTTAGAACTTTGCATTCATTTGGGATCTTGTCGTATATTTTGACGCACAACGCAAGACATCCAAATAAATCAAAATAATTTCTATTTAATACAGCAGTTTGTTGTGATGATATTACATGATTTAAAAAAATAAGTGGATAATCTAAACACAGATTAATATTTTTGAATATATTTTTTTTAGATTTTATTTTGTGGGAAAGCAAACAAACAAGTGAGCCATCTAAAAACTAATCCCCACTGCTTATAGAAATTCACTACAAAGGATATATTTCTATACTACTTCAGTGACCTACATATATTTTTAAAGGTATATTTTTATAATGAAATAGGTATAATAGGTATAAAATTGTGTTGCTTTCCAGAAACCGTTTTGAGGTCATCCTATTCCCGCAATTCGGCACCATCTATCACTGCATCGATTCCAAAAATTCCCAAGAACGCTCCGTCCTCTCCTCCACGGAGAACATTAGCTAGCCCTGCTCTGTACACACAGACTGTAGCTCGTAAAGCTCTTCTGTTTATTTTATTTGCCGATGGTTTACGTTACCGTGCATGTGATTTCAAAATCACCTTGGATGCACCGAGTGTGCTGTGCCCGTGATAAATTATACGCGTCTTGTACGCGCCTTGTTGAGAATATCCGGAAAGTTCGAATATTTGGGTTGTGGGGTTGTGTGTTTTTGATATATTTTTATTGATAGGTAGCAGTCGAGCAGACTGATCTTGCTGGTAAGCGATTACATCCGCAACTCCCAGTGAAGTCACTGCCGCCTCCCATGGACATCCGCTACACCAGCAGAGTCACATGTGCGCTGCCAATGTTAAACCTTTTTTTCTCTGGATTGGACCCTCATCTACGCAGCGAAACACAGCTCAGGCGCAGCTTCACGCTAATTTTCTATGCGACCGTGATATTATTCCGGTCGAGCCGTCCCATTCATGCCAAAGCTTTGCTCGCCCACGGTAATTAGGAACGGTTAATATCCACGGTAACTGATTTGGCGTGGAATATAATGGTTTATTTGGAAAGTGAAAGAAAACTAACCGTCAAAGATAAAAGTTTTTATAACAGCCCGAAAAATTAGTATGCTAAAGTGGGAGTTATCTGGCCATGTCTACGCGTCTCCCAACAATGGTTGGAGAATATACTTTGTACTAGTGACTCTAGGAGTCTACTCATGATAAGTCACAGTCTGGAGTACCGTGACTTAGCATGAGTAAGCGTAGGATCACAAAACAATATCCGGCTACGGCGGCCAATCTCAACGATCAGCCAAGTACGCAGGATATATTAAAGTGCTCATGTGTGTGCGCAAACATATGTGCATTCTCTATTCCCTTACCCTCATATTCCGATGGGACACCAGCGTGACATGACCAGAAAAGGATTGGGCGCAGAACCAACGGGTTGACGTGCTTTTCGAGGCTCAGGGTACAGACCGCCGACTTCCAGACTCCGGGCTAAAACTAACAATTTTTTACCAAAAACTTAAGTACAAATTGTTGGCCCGATTCTATAGATTAAAGTGACGGGTAGGGCACATTACCGACGCTAATCGCTTTTAATTTTTAGCTACTAAACCGGATCTATTTTAAACAGTTTCGTTTGGTTCAACATTGGTGCATGGTTATTTAATAAATAGTATAAGTGTTTGTCTAGAGGTTGTAATCCTGAAATTGTTTAAAATAGATCCGGTTTAGTAGCTAAAAATTTAAATCGATTGGCGTCGCTAGTGTGCCTTACCTACCTTAGCAACATTCTTGTGTAAAGGGGTAAATCCTACAGACAGCGCTAACGCTTTTAGGAAATCCGAAAACACGTAACGCTTGCTCGATGTAATCGACACCTAGCGCCATCTATTGGTATAAAGCGGAACTAATGTCCCGAAATGTAGTGATGGCGGGCCACTAGTGTATAAAATAAAGTCAATTTCGCTGTCTGTCCTGTGTGTTTAGATCTTAAAAACTAGGCACGTCGATTACTTTGTATCAGGTGACTCGCTTGCTCAATTGTCCGCCTCTAGCATAAAAAAAGCATCAGATTTTGAATCCTTTTTTTAATAGATAGTGTAATTAACGCCCTGTTGGTCGTGATCTCGGGGTCCTGGGTTCGATTCTCGGATCGAGCTAAAAGTGTGTTTCGAATTTTTCGAACATAGCTCGGGTTTGTGATCACCAATCCGCATTTGGAAAGCGTGGTGATTAAGCCTTATCCTATCATAGTAGCGATGACTTGATTTCTTTGATGGACTTGATTCCTTTGCCCATACATAGGCTGATACTTGACTTTAAGATAGTCTGATTCAAGAGTAAGGGGTGCCCTCTTTCACTCGGTGATACTCAACAGCAGCGCTGCTTCACGGTTACCTATGAAGCCATAGTTAGGAGCATTCCGGTCAAACCAACCCATTCAAGCCAAAACGTGACAGTCAATCAGTGAAACAGATTAAAGTTGAAAACGACTAGATTCTTCAAAGCTCTCCAGCCGGTTCTCGACCCGGGCGTCCTTTTGATATAATAAACAATCCTGTTTTAGCAATGGATACGTAGGAACGAAAATAAATTTTATTGCCGAATGCTTCAGCCAAACGATAATCAATTGCACATTAAATGTACCAGCATCGACATGGCGTAGGTACTTTTAAGGTGACGGGTAGGGCACACTAGCGACGCAAATCGATTTTAATTTTTTGCTACTAAGTCAGATCTATTTTAAACAATTTCCAGGTTACAACTTCTCGGCATATATTTATATTATTTATTAAATAACCATGTACAAATGCTGAGTCCGTTTTTTTTTAATTAATTACCACCAAAAGCAGCCACTTTTGGCGTGAATAATTTTTTTTCGTACAAAAACGGACCTAACAATTGTACATGGTTATTTAATAAATAGTATAAGTGTTTGCCGAGAGGTTGTAACCCCGAATTTTTTCAAATAGATCCGGTTTCATCATCAGCATCCCACACTCGTCCACTGCTGGACATAGGTCTCCCCTAATGCACGCCACTCCTCCCGATTTTCGGCCACTCTCATCCAGCCCACACCAGCCAGCCTTCGAATGTCATCATCCCATCTTGTCGCAGGGCGTCCTACACTACGCTTACCGAGTCGCGGTCTCCACTCAAGAACTTAACGGCTCCAACGGCTGTCAGTTCTGCGGCTAATATGACCAGCCCACTGCCACTTCAGTTTGCTAATTCGGTGGGCTATGTCGGTGACTCTGGTTCTGGATCCGGTTTAGTAGCTAAAAATTAAAATCGATTGGCGTAGCTAGTGGGCTCTATCCGTCACCTTAATGTACGATGATTGAATGTTTAGAGTTCTACTAATGCCTCGGTGGTGCAGTGGAAGTAGCTTAAGTCGTGATGAAGCAATTCGTGGGCCAGTATGTCACAGACAACTATGTAATACCATACTATCGCTTCATCGTGGGTACGAAGATCCCATCCGGGGAGAAGAGGAGCTTAACCCTTTTAGCAACGTTCTTTTGACTCTACTGTGTATTATCAGCGGTAGATTAATAATAATCCTCCAACCGATTGCGGCTACGGCGGCCAATCTCAACGATCAGCCACGTACGCAGGATATATTATAGTGCTCAAGTGTGTAAGCAAACACAAGTGCACTCTCTATTCCCTTACCCTCATATTCCGATGGGACACTACTGTGACACGACCAGAGAGGGATTGGGCGCAGGACGGCTTAACGTGCTTTCCGAGGCACGGGGGTACAAGACCGCCAATTTCCAGACTCCGGGCTGCCACTAAGAATTTTTTACCGAAAACTTAGGTACAAATTTTTGGCCCGACCCGGGAATCGAACCCGGGACCTCTTGCACAGCCGTCGCTTTAAAATGCGACCCACTAACCACTGCGCCACCGAGGCAGTCAGCGGTAGATTACATAATATTTGACATTCATAAATGTTCTGTATGGACTTAAATTGAATAAAGACATTTTTATTTAATTTACCTTTAGTCTATATTCGTACTCACCTTTGTCTGTAATGTTTTAATGTGTGAATGTTACATTAGTTTTCTAATAAGAGGCAATGGTTAAATTATATATTGTGATGGTCAATAAAATGTTTCTTTCTTACTTTTGAGACGGATCACCTGATGGTAAGCAATTGCCTTCGTCCATTGACACCCGCGACACCAGTGGAGTCACAAGTGCGCTGCCGAGCTTTGAACTCCCTTTTCCCCCGGATTGGGCCTCCAGAACCCTCACTCACGCAGCGAAACACAGCACAGCGCTGTTTCACACCGGTTTTCTGTGAGGACATGGTATCACTCCCGTCGAGCCGGCCCATTTATGCCGAAGCGTGGACCGAACATTAATTGGTACTTAAGAAAAAATATTGACACTTATTTCAATACGCATAAAGACTCCATAATTAAGTAAGTGAACATTTAGCAAAATTGACGTCTCTGAGTGCGGCAGTTACTGGCTTACTCCTATGGCTAAGCGACCCAAAATGTATCTTGGCTTCCGATATAAGACTCCTCCATCGGTCCTGATCATTCGCAGTTTTGCGCCAGTCGCTGACACGTAGCTCGCTCCCCGAGTCCCCCGGATGGCGGATGGGGGGATGGCTGGTAGTACAGCCTACCTAGCTACCAGTTAAGTCCGATGGACTCGCTGACCAAAGTAGGGTGTGGCCCTCCGGCATCTTGGGGGTTGTGCGGCGGATTAACAGCTCAAACACGGAAAAAAAATCTCATTACGAAATAAAAAACAATAGCCAAATTGTACAATTTTCTTCTGTTTCCTTCCAAATTTACTCATCGTAAGTTTACGATGCTTAAAAATCTGTTAAAATAAATAACCAACTTTATTACTTTCCACAGACATGTTTTATAGCATCCGTCAGCTCCAATCCCCTCTGAACCGCAGGGTCACGGGTTCAAATCCCGGCTCTCTCCGAGTGACAAAATAAAAACACAATGATTGCATGCATAATGCATCTGGCAGTAAAATGGGAGAACCTTGGTGGCTATTGTTGAGCTAATGCTATTTGGTTTACGAGCATTCGTTCGTTACCCTGCCAGAGATGGCAGGGAAGTGAAAAACTGTGTTCAATTTCATGTGACGACCGAACGACCGACGATTGAATGACGATCCGAATGGAACAGTGGTAGTGAACGCTGCCTTTGGTCCAAGAGTTGCGGGTTCGATCCCCGCACAGTACAAACATTTGTGTGCATGAACATGTTTGTTTGTATTGGTCTGGGTGTTTCCTATGTATTATAAGTATGTATTTACAAAAGAAAAGTATTCTATGTATATATTTGTAATCCCACTGTTGATTCTGATATCCGTAACACAGGTGCTTGAGCTACCTATCTCGGAGTTAGGTCAATGAATGTGATGTTGTGAAATATTTATTATATTTATTCATTTATTATTTATAATTTCAAGGGTTAAGTGGATAAAAGTCTGATAAAATATATTAGACTGATGAACTTAACTCGTAACGCTAAATAAAATGAAGTACAACATGTGCGGATAAAGAATGGGATCAGAAATGGCGGCGCATCTATTCACTTCTCGCTTGCACACTATTTGCGTCTATACTCGCACTCGTGGGGTCCGAGTATAGATAATTAAACTACTCATTTCAAAGACTCTTAGCTGCGAAAAGCAGAATCAAACTCGATAAAAGCATAAACTGACTGACTGATTGATCGTTTAACTCAGGGCCTAAACTAAAATCATCTTATTATAAATCGCGATCTAAATTTATTACCGTAATAAAGCTCATGTCATCCCGTTCCAACAAGCAATGTTAAAACGGGCTGGCACACGTTTTGTTTCAGGACTATCCTTAGTTCTATCCTTAGTTCTAATAAGTTCTAATTTGTAATAAGGGGGAAAGAGTTAGTAAATTAAGGTGACGGGTAGGGCACACTAGCGACGCCAATAGATTTAAATTTTTAGCTACTAAATCGGATCTATTTTAAACAATTTCGGGGTTACACCTCTAGACAAACACTTATAATATTTCTTAAATAACCATGCACCAATATTGGGTCCAACGCGTCCGCGATAAATTTATTCACGCCAAAAGCAGCCACTTTTGGCGTGAATCAATTTTTCGCGTACAAAAACGGACCCAACATTGGTGCATGGTTATTTAATAAATAGTATGAGTGTTTGCCGAGAGGTTGTAATCCCGAAATTGTTTAAAATAGATCCGGTTTGGTAGCTAAAAATTAAAATCTATTGGCGTCGCTAGTGTGCCCTACCTTAAAGACTGCCCTTGTACATAAAAGTATATTTGCCATGTACCCCAAGATTATTATAATAACCTCCCTATAGAATTGTATAGTATAGATAATTAAACTACTCATTTGAAAGACTCTTAGCTGCGAAAAGCAGAGTCGAACTCGAAAAAAGCATAAACTGACTGACTGATTCATCGTTTAACTCAGGGCCTACACTAAAATCAACTTATTATAAATCGCGATCTAAATTTATTCTAAATAATTTATTTATTCTAAATCTAACGAATCGGAACTTCAATGATTTCAAAAGAAATTTATTTAAGTTTTTGGTGGAAAAGGCCTTCTATTCAATCAATGAATTTTTAGAACTAAAAAACTGACATCAATCCTAATAATAATCCGACATATTTACAATACATTGAACTTTACTTTTAATTTTAGCATAATATTTGATATGACATGTTAATTAGATTTTTTATTGGATTTGAGATTTAATTTTATTATTATAAATTTACATTTTATTTACTTGTCTTAAGTTTACTTGTTTTGTAAGTGAAAAGCAGAGCATAGCGTACGTATCTCTTAAATTAATTACAACAACTTTGTCACCTATGTTTTCACAAATAAATAAATTTTCGTATTTTGTAGTTACTTAAAATGTTGCACAGTAGTTCCTTTTATAGAGTAAAGAAACACTAAGAAATATTTTTTGTAAATTAACCCCCTAAGAGAATAGAACGGGTCTTGAAAGTTAGTTTGAAACTCTGCTCTTTATGAAGTTATTTATGTACCGAAACGGAGTGAGGACGAGTCACTCCACTAGTAATAATAAACTCTATAGATAACGACACTGAAAAGGTAAATCACTAGCGCGATGTATTAGACTCCCAGCGCCATCTACTGGTACAGCTAGGAACTAATAATAAAAGTAAGTCCCGAAATTAAGTGAGGTGGTTTTACTAGTGTAATGTGTATTAATAAATTTAAAGTTATTTCATCAATTCGTCATTTAAATTTGAACTCCGTACCCTTTAGGGAAACCAAATCAAATAGGCCAATGTTATATACACCTTCCGGATATAAAATTGGGCAAATCTAGATTCAGGAAATATCCAAGTTTCCTCACTTTATATTTTGCTACCAAGATATACCTACCTGGTTTTAAATGCTGTAAAAAAAATAAAGTATCAGCTTTTATACAGCCCCACTGCAGGGCAACGGCCTCCATCATAGAAATCAAGTTATCGCTACTATGATGGGATTAGGTTTAATCACCACGCTTGCCAAATGCGGATTGGTGATCATAAACCCGAGCTAAGTTCGAAAAATTTGAAACATACTTTTTGCCCGACCCGGGAATCAAACCCAGGCTCCGGTGATACCAGTCAGTGGACCGGTACTTAAAACACTAGGTTAACAGGGCGTTAACTATTTATTTTTTACCAATTATTTTTAATGATTGAAATATTTACAATGAATTTAAAATGTACCTAATCCAATTATTCCCTATGACACTATACTTATTTTAAAGATTTGACAGTTTATACCCAGAGAACATAAAATTTGCATGAAACAATTGTTAATGTATTAAATTGCGTAATCACTGTTATCTATTAAGCTAATCACTAATGACGAAACTAGTACACTGTTAATATTGCTACACCCTAACAGGGTACATGTATCTACTTACCATTACATTTAAAGATCTGTTGACATTGTACATGATGCATTACTCAATAAATAAATAACTATACCAAGAGGGCGTTTAATGCTTAAAACTACTACAAAACATGTCATTTTGTGAACTCAAACATTACTATCTAGCATTAGGTATAAATGTGTACATGTTACAGTCAGCACCCAAAAAATCCCGAATGTCCACGTAAACAGATAACTGTGATGTTGGCGCGGCACCAAAACGCACAAGAATCCGCACTAATGACGGACTTCCGGATGGATACTACGACACTAGGGTCGTCTAGTGCCATTTTTGTGCGACACTTATCGATAGTCTCTAGAAATGGTAGCTTAGTAGATGTGCTGTGTTTTGATGCTTGTAATTCCGTTGAATTTGTAATTACGCTGTTGGTTCTGAATCAGAACTAACAGCGTTATTACTAATTCTGTTATCTGTCACAGGTGCTTGACCTACTTCTTCTTTTTTTTCTTATGCTAGAGGCGGACAAACGAGCAAGTGAGTCACCTGATGGAAAGTAATCATCGCCGCCCATGAACATCCGCAAAATCAGAGAGATCGCTAATATATTATCTCGGTGTCAGCTCAATGTACGTAATGTTATGAAATATTTATTTATTTCATCATCATCATTTCAGCCAATAGACGTCCATTGCTGGACATAGGCCTCCCCCAATGTTCTCCACACAGATCGGTCGTGTGCCGCCCGCATCCAATGGATTCCCGCGATCTTCACCAGATCGTCGGTCCACCTTGTGGGGGGACTGTATTTATTTATTTATTCTGCTGTATATGGGACATTTTAAAATTCCTTGATAAAAGAAAACACCACTATTTCTCTTTTAAACTTTTTTTTTCATTTATCGATATGGATTTATTCACGTTCAGATATTTTTCCCCATCACTGCGACAGACGTTTCAGGTTTGGTGGAAGTGATAAATACGCTGTCATTTTTTATTATGAGTTATTATATTCGGAGAATTCATCGGTTTGTTGAGCAAAACCAGGAAAACTGTTTAATGCTTGTTTTATTGCGTTTAGAGTGCTTCTAAAATATCCAAGTCAATAAAGTGGTATATCGCACGTTGGGTTGAAAGTAGCGTCCTACCCATCATGACATATATATCGTATTATATCGGGACTGTAGTGCATGATTCAGTGAAGTCACCCGTATTTATGAGCGATGGCAGACGCTTACAACCAGGAGCCCAATTCTCGTGCTCTTGACATTTTCAAAACAAGAAGCAGAGCTACCCAGCATTACCGCACTGCTAAAACAGAAAAGACTGCGTTGGCTGGGGTATGTGGGGTATGGATCACGCTTTTTTGCCAAGGCTCACTCTCTTGGGAGAGATAGAAACATTGCGCTAAGCGCGATATGCACGCTTTTCAGATCCCGGTAGCGGATTATGAGGAGCTTGCTGTTGAACGATTGACTTGGAGGAGAATCGTTGAACACGATAAGGCCTGGTTAAATCAGCTAGCGGCAAAACGTGCTAAGCACCATGCCTGCCACCCCAATCGTAGCAGCGCTCAATTTACGTGTCGCAAATGCGGACGGTAAATTCACTCCCGCATAGGACTATACAGCCACGAGCGCAGCTGTAAGGTGCTGCTTAAAACATCTGTTATAGATGAGAAGGCCTATGATGATCTATTGACTGAGCGAGCAGTAGATACAAAACTATATGAGCGAATGTACGTGATCACAGTCAAGCCTGCACGCGGATTCCCTCCATGCATGACCCATATATTGTGCTGTGTGTGCGTGGCAGCGCGTACGTACAGGGCGGCTAGTGACTACGCACACATTCAAATCGCCCAGTGGCTCATTCTATGTACTCGTAGATGTAGAGTAGATAAACTACTGAATATTACTGTGTTATTATCGAGAAACTGAAGCAGTGTTGAAACCGCGTGGGAGATCGTTCCATTAAAGCTCACTACTACTAGATACATGTCAAGGTTACACACGATCAGAAGGATGTTTGCCAAATGTTTCTTTGCGTATCTTTGTTGGTTGCGATGTTTTGTTTTTTTGTAGATACGATGCTCGGTCAGCGTCTGGTGATAGATAAGTATACTGGCGGGGAGCCGTAGATTTGAAGCGTTTAGTGTGATTTATTATTTCGAGTATTATTTTGAAGTTCTAGGTACAAGAAGAGGACGAAAGCACACAAGTAACATTTTATATACACCGTCATTAGTGAGGTGGTGGCGCTATGTGGCGGGTCATTACATTCCCTCTAATATGGCTGAGTGAAATGATGGTTGACACATACGCCATACTTATGAACAGGTATCTTTAACCTTTGGGGACTGGTCTGCTTCGGTTTACCTCATATTTATCTTTTAATTTGCTTCATTCTATTTTGTGTTGCATTAGACTGTATGACTTGGTATGAGGATAATAAACCATTGTATAAAAAGTTGTCGATTAAAAAGAGTAACTGACGAGTTTCTTTCCGGATCTTCTCGACCAGAAACAACCTACTGAGCTGGTGGTAGAATGGCATGTTCATTTATTTATTCAGTATATTTTACGTATCAACATATACATATAGTATGTGTTAACATGTAAATTACATATAAGTAGTAATAAATAGTTTTAAATTACTTAAATGTATGACGATTTGTTAGTGCTGTGTACAAGCCTATGCAAATAAAGAATCTTTTGATTTTTTTTATCATTTACATCCCGAAAACCTCATGATAGGACTTTGTTGAAGTAATAGCATGTTAGATAAAAAAATAAGAGAAAAAAATATCAGTTGTTCCATACATTATTGCCGGGTAGATATTCTATTTTGTTTACGATACCTATTATAAGGTTTTCGGTATGTGAACGATAAAAAAATACGGTATATTACTAGCTTATGCCCAGGGTTTGTTCGGGTAGTATTGGTATTTGTTTATACCACAGAAGCCTAACATTTTTCGGGATCAAAATAATCCTATCCTAACCAAAAGACGGACGTCTTTTGGTTCTATGCTACCTATTTACCAATCATAAGCCAAATCGTCTAGTCGTTTTTGAGTTATAAGTGTAACAATCAAGACTTTTTTATATGCGAGTAGGTATAGTCACATACATCGATTCTAAAGTCAAGAACTTTGTATTTGCGAAAAAAATGAAAATATTATGCAATTTACTAAACTCGAATTTTCTTATAAAATAATATTACGCAATTTACCAATCCACAAATTGCAAAGTTCATCAGCACAAACAACTCCAATAGTGTGTTATAGTGCCATCTGTTGGCGCGGCGCGTAAGCTCGCGAACCTTGACCGAATGTGCAGGTCATTGAACCGGCGCGAGCGCACCTATTATGCGTTGATGCTGCGTTTTGCGCTGCGGAGTTTAGCGGTTCAATATGCAATTTAGTTCGAGTTTAATTTATTCGGTTCAAGGGCTAATGTATTTGTAATGTTTTGCGTAAACCTAATTTGGGGGAAGGGGAAAACGTTGCCAGAGAACCTGTGTCTCTTACGGTCTACTAGGGGGATATGAGCGGCAAACTAGCGGGATCCGTAGGTATAAGGATACTCACTTCAATTCGACGGTGGCAGACGAGCAAACGGATCACCTGATAGTAAGCGATTGCCACCGCCCATAGACACCCGCGACACCCATGGAGTCACAAGTGCTCAGCCAACCTTTTAACTCCCCTTTCCCCCGGATTCGGCCTCCGGAAACCTCACTCACGCAGCGAAACATAGCACAATGCTGCTTCACGCCGGTCTTCTGTGAGGCAGTAGTATCACTCCGGTCGAGCCGGCCCATTCATGCCGAAGCGTGGCTCTCCCACATTAGATATATCTTTAGGATAAATCTTTGGTGTAACGTCAGATTTGTATAGAATGACAGCGCTATACCATAAGTTTAGTACCTGAATAAGATTTTTTTTTATCCTGGGGGCGGACGTTACCGGGTATCCTGGTAGGTACAGGGCTGTATTGCGCCAGATAGGGGTGAAGGGGCGAGCGCGATTAGCGGTACGGTCTAGTCCTGGCTGTGGGGTTTCCGACCGCGATTGCGGAGATGACAACCCAGGGGGTTTTAATTATGGTTTGAATCCCACGCACCACTTTGTTCTCTACATGAAGGAAGGCGACGGCCATGATGGTTTTTCTCGAAGAAAAAAAGTGAACTAAAATGATTTTTTACATTTACTGAGTCGGCCTGGTTCTCCTGTTTTAAAGTTGGATCTTGATCCAAACGTACCTCGAGCTCCAAAAGGATGACTTGGAATACGACGAAGGAAATGATTCGCTAAGATGATAGTTGTTGTTGTATCAGCCTATAAATTGTCCCACTGCAGGGCAAAGGCCTTTTTTTTCTGGTTTCGCAGGGTGAATGCCGCCGGCTCAAGAGATGAGCCGACTAGCTTATGCATACCAGACCACCGGGGGGTGGCCGTTATGTGGGGCTCTCCTTTGGCGGGGGCTTCTCCCAAGGAGAAGCCAGGCAAAGGCATACCCACTAAGCCCCCTGCGGTTCTCCCTCATCGCCCATATTGGGGGCAAAGGCCTCCATCATAGAAATCAAGTTATCGCTACTATGATGGGATTGGGCTTAATCACCACGCTTGCCAAATGCGGATCACCAATCCGCTGAGATGATAATGATAAAAAAAACAGTATAAGTTTATGTACTTATATGGAGAAGGATTAAGTGATTACAGCAGCAAAACAGAAACGGAATCCAATATAAACGTTGAAGGTCAACACCTACTTAGGTCAAAAAGGAAGTAAGTATGTAAGTGACCTCTGGACACAGTGAAGTATTTTACCAGTATAGTAGTAAGTAAAATAAATAAATATTTCACAAAATCACATATATTCATCATTCATCAGTGGGAGAGCCACGCGTCGACATGAATGGGCCGGCTCGACCGGACTAATACCGCGTCCTTCACAGAAAACCGGCGTGAAGCAGTGCATGCGCTGTGTTTCTCTGCGTGAGTGAGGGTACCGGAGGCCAAATCCAGGGGAAGGGGGGTTAAAAGGTAAGCAGCGCACTTGTGACACCACTGGTGTTGCAGGTGTCCATGGACGGCGGTAATCGCTTACCATCAGGTGATCCGTCGGCTCGTCTGCCACCTATATCATAAAAAAAAATTGATCGGACTCCGAGATAGGTAGCTCAAGCTGCTCAAGCACCTGTATTACGGATGACAGAATCAACAGTGGAATTACAAATATATACATAATAATACTTTTCTTTTGTAAATACATACGTATGATATATACAAGACATGTACAAACAGACATGTTCATGCTCACAAATGTTTGTAATGTACGGGGATGGAACCCGCAACCCTTGGTCCAAAGGCAGCGTTCACTATCACTGTTCTAAACGGGTCGTCAAATAATCTTACACCATAAACACTTCTTCCTATCTGGTACACTCTTGGCAGAGTGGTCCTGATTCGTCATGTACTCATAGTCTGGGTAGGGGCAGTTGTGATGCGCTTCACCAGGCGCCGCCACCGCTGCCTGCTCGAGATCATCTTACTGCACTCGTTGACTGAGTCTCCAATGGCAGACTTGAATTGGACAGCAACCCACCACCACCAATAGCTATACAAACACTATGGTTATACTCGCCGAATCTTGGGAGATGTGCTCGAATATTGCGAGTCCTTGGGACTCTTGCACTCCACCGCGCACAATTCTTGACTCCCTACAAGTTATTTATCTATATCGTTGTCCCTAATGATCGCGTTTTTCTGGGGCCACAGAACCCACATCACAGATGCCACACCTCTAGCGCCGAGCAGCCCGGGTCGTTTCTCCGTCTCTTGATTGGTCAGTCAAACGTGTGGGTGATCTCCTGTGCGGTCTAGTGCCTTCTACCTTTCCTTGGATGACAAGGCACTCTAAGGACAGATCGCCACGCCGAGAAACATGTTCGAAATACATCAGGATCCCAGACTGTACTATAGAAAACAGACGTTGCTTAATACAGAGTTCTTAAAATATCGAGGACGATCGTGCGAATTAACACTACAGAGATATTGCACCTCACCATTTCAGCCAATAGACGTCCACTGCTAGACATAGGCCTCCCCCAATGTTCTCCACACAGATCAGTCCTGTGCCGCCCGCATCCAATAGATTCCCGCGATCTTCACCAGATCGTTGGTCTACCTTGTGGGGGGCCTGCCACGACTTCCTGTACGTGGTACATTATACCTACAGGAAGGAAATACGGACGAATATGGATCTTGTATAGTCACAAATAACACGTCCTCGGTACCAAACTAAAGTTTTTCCTTGTACGAGTACAAACACCACACGTCCGTTAACACCAATCTTTCCCTCAATTGATATTCAACAAAATGTGTTTGACAAAAAAAAAAAGAATCAATTGGACAGAATTGAATACATAAGCTTAAGATGTATTCTAATATCCTACACCCGATTACTGTTATGGCGGCCAAGCTCAACTCAAGTGTGTGCGGAAACACAAGAGCACACTCTATTCTCTTGCCTTCATATCCGATGGGACACCAGCGTGACACCACCAGAGAGGGATTACTGAGCCAAGTTCCAGACTCCGGGCTGACACTAAGAATTTCTTAACAAATTATAGGTACAAATTTTTGGCTGGATCAGGAAGCCGGTCAAGCCGGCAAATTCATACCGAAGCGTGGCTCTCCCACGGTTATCTTTTCAAGGCATGGAGGTGCAAAACCGCCAACTCAAAGGATAATGCGTCTTTACTGTCACCAACCACAGTGTACCAGTGTTTGCTAATATTTTTAAATGACAATCTGGCGAGCTGCCAGCTACCTTCACTCCGACCACCAAGTCCGTAAACGAATGATGGGTGACCGTAAATGGTCGCAGTGGTTATGTACAACCGCAGTACTTTATGTCCATCCTTATTATGGAGTTAATTTTCAATAAAAATAAATCGTAATTTGATGAATTATTCGTATTTTGGTATCGTTTTTCGACATTTAATTCAAAATCAAAATCAAATAATTCTTTATTTGCATAGGCTTGTACACAGCACTTACAAATCGTCATACATTTGAATGATTTAAAACTATTTATAAGTACTTATGTAATAATTTACATGTTAATACATATATATGTTGATACATAAAATATACTAAAAAAAGTAAATAAACATAATGCGATTCTACCACCGGCTCGGAAAGTTGTTTCTGGTCGAGAAGATCCGGCAAGAAACTCGCCAGTTACTCTTTTTAATCGCCAACTTTTTTACAATGGTTTATTATCCTCATACCAAGTCATAGGTACAGTATAATGCAACACAAAATAGAATGAAGCAAATTAAAAGCTAAATATGAGGTAAACCGAAGTGGACCAGTCCCCAAAGGTGGCAAATTGTTTACTAGAAAACTTTTTACTGCAAATATGAAGTGTTTTTAAGTTTGTGTGAGAATCTCTAAGTTGGAAATGTGAAAATGTTTTATAAGTTTACAAAAAAAAGCGTAAGTAAAAGAAAAATAACTGATTAAAAACTTAAGCTAACCTAAAACTATAATAACAATAACACCAACCGATATCGGCCACGGCAGCGTCGGCAGCCAATCTCAACGATTAGATATATTTTAGTGCAAATTTTTCGAACACAGCTCGGGTTTGTGATCACTTTTTTTTTTTTTCTTCTCGCTGGGGAATGCCGCCGGCCCGAAGTGCAATGGCCGACGTCGCCGCCTAGTGGCGGCGCCTTATGCATACCCTCCTGCTGGGGAGCAGGAGGGTTATGTCGGGCTCTCCTCTGGCGGGGGCTTCTCCTAACGAGAAGCCGGCCAGAGGCATACCGACTAAACCCCAGTTCCCTCCCCTTCCCTCATTGCCCTTAAATGGAAAGGCGTCGTGGGCTGTAGGACGAACCTATTACCCATACGGGCGCCACGACCCACACGGTATCCAGCCTGCCAGCAGGCGCGCAAATAGATTAAGTAGGATTAAGTATAATGTAATTAACAAAACTTATAACTAGGTACATATTTGTTTTCAAATATTATTTCTTAAATTAATATATGTATGCCTCTAAGATCTATGCATTTGAATACTAGTGACATCTATATTATAGTTAGGTTTTAAAATAGGTCAACATTATATTATGTAATTCAAGCGTGGTGATTAAGCCTGATCATAGTAGCGATGACTTGAATTCTATGATGGAGGCCTTTGCACTGCAGTGGGACAGTTAATAGGATGATACTCTTTATACTTTTAAGTTACATAAGTATATTATACTCGTATGTACCTATCTAGCAGTATAATAATATCCTCCAACCGATTACGGCTACGGCGGCCAATCTCAACGATCAGCCACGTACGCAGGATATATTATAGTGCTCAAGTGTGTGCGCAAACTTGTGTTTGCGCACACACTTGATTGTACTCTCTATTCCTTTACCCTCATATTCCGATGGGACACCAACGTGACACGATCGGAGAGGGGTAGGGCGCAGGGCCAACGGCTTTACGTGCTTTTTGAGGCACGGGGGCACAAGACCGCCAACTTCCAGACTCCGGGCTAACACTAAGAATTTCTTGCCGAAAACTTAGGTACATTTTTTTTGATCGGGACTAATAGTATATACCATATATACTACTATAGTGGGCACCTATTGCGGTATCCCCAAGTGTGTAGGTACAATTGAATTAAACGAGCAAGCGGGTTACGAGTAGGCCGGCAAAATACACTCGTTTGACAAAACTTAATGCTTAAGTGTTACCAACCTCAGGAAGATGTTGGAAATCATGCTTTGTAATATATACAAACACTGTCTCACAGAAGACCGGCGTGAAGCAGCGCCTGCGCTGTGTATCGCCGTGTGAGTGAGGATACCGGAGGCCCAATTGGGAGGAAGGGGAAAAGGTTGGCAGCGCACTTGTGACTCCACTGGTGTTGCGGGTGTCCGTGGGCGGCGGAATTGCTTACCACCAGGTGATCCGTCTGCTCGTCTGCCACCTCTCATTATAAAAAAAAAATACATTATTAATTGTATTGAATTTACCTTTTAGATACATCATATTCAATAAAAAAATCTATCGAATTTAAGAGTCCATTCAGCATACTTTTTGAATGTCAAATAATTATGTAATCTTAAAAAAGCGCATCTCCAATCTATCTGGTGTGGCTTATGTTGATGGGCGGTGAAAACTTACCATCAGGTCACTGGCTTGCCCCCCTCTCTCGTAAAATGAAAACGATGGAAGCTCAGTGGATAAGAACGCGCCTTCCATAAGGGGGGTCGTGGTTCGAACCTGTGTATATTTCTACCGCTGGGCGTTGAGGGAAAACCTTGTGAGGAAACCTGCACGTCAAATGATAATTGAGATAATTATTCTGAATGGGTAGTCGTGATCCAGTTGGTCTGTTTCCCCTGTCTAAGGGTTGCAAAGGTCAGACGGCAGTCACTTCATTGTAATTACCAGACTTACCAAATCCTGAATCAAAGTCAAAGCGCACCCCGGGCACCGAAGAAGCGTCAGCTTTGGACGCAACTGCGAATCAGATAAATACAGGGTGTATTTGTGGACATTTACATCCCTTTCAACGCGCGTTCTACCAACCATTCTGATCAACATTTGTTCTACGACTTTTCGAAATTAGTCGAAAATTTTTTCGCGCTCCCCACTTCGTGACCGACTATGTATAAGAATTTGAAATTTTTTTATGCGAATTTTTATAAGTCATAGAACAAATTTTGTTCAGAATGGTTGATAGAACACGTGGTTAAAGGGATGTAAATGTTCACAGATACAGCCTGTAGATAGATAAAACATTTATTGTTGGAAGTGTAAACGAAACATGCTGCTCTATGCTTCTGTCTATGGACTGTTCTCCTGTTAGGCTGTCGATGTGACGTGGGCTTATGGCCATCGAAGAACTGAAATACAAATCTAAAACATAAACGCTTATTTATTAATACACAAATCTGCTGCTGCCGCCACTCTGCCAACTTTTATCAGCATCAAAGGACACACATGCATACATTTTAAAATGATAAAAATAGTGTAATTATACATTTGGTGGCTACTTGATAATAGTTGATATTATTATAGCAATCTTTTGCAATTTATTCTTAAGTAAATAGCACACTTAAAATTTTCATCTCGTGTTCAGGCGGGACTCGAACCCACACCTTTCACAATCCGGGTGAATGTTCTACCAATTAGACCACTGAACGCGTTATTAAGCCGACTGAAATTTGTAAGTGCTTGATTCGACATGAGCTGTCGATAGTCTCATAAATATGCGTTCAGTGGTCTAATTGGTAGAACATTCACCAGGATTGTGAAAGGTGTGGGTTCCAGTCCCGCCTGAACATGAGATGAAAATCTTAAGTGTGTTATTTACTTAACAACTTGGATAAGTTATTTAAATAGTGGAATTGCTTACCATCAGGTGATCCGTCTGCTCGTCTGCCACCTCTCATATAAAAAAATAGTGGAATTACACGCTAAGATGAGGAGGTTAAATATGTGATCTGCCGCATGATTCGGAATGTCGATTTCTACAAATTAAATTCTATAATAGAGGTCAAAATCAAGCGTAAATGATAGCTTCCATAAACAATAGCACCAAAAAACAAGAACCGCTATAAGTGCAGCATAATAAAAAATGATAGGCCCAAATCATGTGGCGATTTCGTTTTTATTAATAATGATAGCATAATGACAATTGAGATCAATGATGATAATAATGTAAAACATGCAGACGGTTTCGTTGTAAGCGCCTGTTCACAGTAACAGTTCTTGCGACAAAATCAAATAAAAAAAAAATCAAAAGATGTTTGCATAGGCTTGTACACAGCACTTACATCATCATCATCATCAGCCCATTTAAGTCCCCACTGCTGGGGCACGGGCCTCCCTCAATCACATGAGGGGTAATTGCCATACTCACCACGCTTGGCAGTAGACGGGTTGGCGAGGGTTCTGATATAAATGCAGAGTTTTCCTTCTCTGGGTGCTGATGATCATACCAGCAGCTTTACCTTAGTCGCCTTTTACGACACCTCGGTAAGAGTGAAGGTGGCCTATTCTACTCTGCCGGGGACCACACGGCCAAACACAAACAAAAACAATTACACATCACAACAAATCATCATAATGACAGAACTACGACGCGACATGCGACGCGAAAAGTGACGAGTATCGAAGACATTGTAAGGAAATTGATAGAAGCCTAGGACAGAGCAACTCGACTTAATGCAGTTCTCCTATGTTGCGAATTTTAACCCTTAACGCGAGCATAATGTGGATTATAACAGAATAAACAAAACCATGAAAACATTTGACTGACCGGATGGCGCAATTGGTAGTGACCCTGCCTTTTACGCCAAACGTCGTGGGTTCGATCCCCACCCTGGACAAACATTCGTGCGATGAACACTTGTGTTTGTATTCGGTCTGTGGGGTAAATATATGTATTTTAGTATATATTTGTGTTCCTCTGTTGTCTGATATCTGTAACACAAGTGCTTAAGCTACTTAGTACGGAGTCAGGTCAACGTATGAGATGTTGTGAGAATTATTATATGACAGGAACAAGGCCGCTAATCAACACGCGTGTTAAAATCCACATAGGAAGACTTTTAAAGCGTAAAAAAATAATAAATGGCATTTGGAAGTCCTAACATGTTATTAGACTGTTAAGTATTGCTATTTTACCAGCTATACCCGAAACTGGAATTCAAGACCAAAAAAACTACGAAAGATACGTCACTGTCAAATCTTTTAATGTCACTTATGTCATTGTCATATCAAGTTTTCAGGTTTTGCTAACCTTTTTGTTATAATACTTCTTTTCTTAGTATAAGCTGGCACAATTCATGATTAGGTTTTCACCACTCCAGTAAATAATTCGTCCAGTTTTGTAAATGTTTTAGATATTAAGCGATATTTTGGCAAAGTAGATAGTCAACAGACGAAGTTAGTCAAAGTCTCAGTCACACAATAAAACGGGGGTGTTAAACGTTTTATCGATCTATGGATTCTGCCGAGACTACTCATAACATAATCGCAGGTTTTAAAACTCTCTTAGGTCCTAGCAAGTTATTCACGTGACAACTCACACAATAGCAGTGTTAAAAAAGATTCTTATATTCATATCACTAGGCGGCACCCCACTGCACGAAACAACAACATGTAACTTTAAATGTTGTACCAAATGTTATTAACACCTGAAATGAGACAAGCTCAATACCAGCCTTTCTACCAAACAATACGGATGATTAAGTTTTTATTAAAGCTTCTTGTATTTATGTAAAATAAGAAGGTAAATAAAATTACTTCTTTAAATTATAGAATTAAAATTACCAATAAATAAATTACGTCAGCGTATTTTTGTAGAAAATAGGTATATACTATTGTACGTTCATTTTATTGCAGTAGCAACATTGTAGTAGCTTTTTTGGTCTTGAATTCCAGCTTTGAGTATAGGTGAAAAACACGCAATTGCCTCCATACTGGTTGTAAACCTTAGAAATTTGCGTCGCACGACGCCTTTGTCGCGACAGCAAGTCGCACCGCGAGCTGTGGCCAAGCCCTAAGTGGTGGCAACTTGGATAAATTCGTATAGGACAGAAGGCCGACGTAATTACTAGAAAATTATTCTTAGGCAATTCGTACTGTCGCTAACAAAGTTATTAAGGAACAGCTTTTTTTTTCTGTCTCAAAAGTATAACAAGCTCAATAAAATTAAACAGATATTAACCAAAAAAAAGCACGGCCATGATAATTTCCACAACATGTAAAAGCTTAAAATGGGGAACTTGCATAATTTTTCTATTTTAGTCTATCTTAAACATTTAAGGACTACTTAAAGGTGCCAAAGAAATGACGATTATGTGATAGGTGGCAAACGAGCTGCGTGAGTGAGGGTAACGGTGGCCCAACCTGGGGTAAAGGCGTATTTAAAGGTTGGCAGCGCGCTTGAGACTCCATTAATTTTTCGATTGCCATTGTCCATGGGCGGCGGCAATCGCTTACCATCGGGTGAGCCGTCAGTTCGTCTGCCTGCTATCACATAAAAATTAAATTTTCAGTGTACTAATCCTGTGTGTAAAAAAATGTTCAACAACTGTGAACACAGATTTTTTGGGGTAGAATGTCATACAGCGCGTACTTGGTATTTTTAACAGTTAAAGAAAACATGTTACTCTAAGCCGCATTCTTCTTCTTCAGTCTTTAATGTGGATTTTGTTAAGGAAAACCGGAGTGCAGGCGTGGCCAAGGCGCAGGCGACAAATGGTGGAGACAACAAATTTGTCCAGGGCAATTAGGCTAGAAACGTCATCCGTATATTATAAACATTTCATAGACAATTAACCTTTGAGAGGATGATACTACCAAATTAAACAAAATTAGCATAAGGTCAGAGCATATAAACAAATTAATGAATATACATATAAAGTGAAAATATATTTAAAAGTAACTTATTTTATAATTATATATAACTTATACTCTAAATTATATAATAAATGTTATAGAAAGGTTATAAAATATACTAGTGAGAAAAATACAAATAAAATAATTCAATACTAAAAACGCCAGCCCTTTACCTGACCTACATTCAAGCCTCAATAACTTTACTACTCGACTGTCCGGTAATACGATTCGTCCGTACCTCTGTCGGAATATTTAAATTAAGTATAATGATAGTAATCACTCGTCCCCACATCTCGTTTGCTTCATTTGAACTGTATTATACAATTTGTGCCGAATGATCATAGTATGGATATTCTCAGTAGCAATAGTAAATACGGTTTTTTTGCCAAGTCAATAACCGACTTGGTAACATAGATCTCACAACTTCTCACGGTAGAACAACTGAATGCTAGACTTGGATTTTTTGACAAGTTTATATCTATACTAAGTCCAGTTTTTGTAACTACTTACCAAAGAATGGCAACTAAGAAAGGTATCAAGTTCTGTAAAATTTTGTGCAATAAATCTGTCTATTTACCTAAAGGTGTACTCTTGCTTCTTGTGCCTAGGAGTGAATCTCGCGGTTAGACAAGTGTATGTATACTGTAGGGTACCCTTTGAATCCCTGGGCTACTGAAGACCTAACTTCAGTAGCCCAGCGATTAGAAGGGACGGAACGGTTACAGAAAGGGCATCTGGAATCAATTAACGTAAGTTTTGTAAAGGTTTGAAGGAAACGTCTGTAAATACGATCTCGTTTGTTAAGCTAGCAAGAAAACAAATAAGTCAATGTACCTATTAATGTAAGAAAAGTAATTTTTGTGCGCGGAGAAACATGACTAGTATAAACAAGCAAACAAAATCTGGAACTAGCAAACAGAGGCACGGGACACAGAGTCTGCGGTATATAAATTAACCAATAAAAAAATACGATCTCGTCCCGCAGTTTTGTTTCCATAGTCACCCAAGTCGCTGATTAAGCGTTTGCAGGACCTATGTCTTACTATCAATATTTAGGTAAAATGTTACAATTAGGAACAAAACTGTGAGCAGGACGTGCTTATTTGCTCATTTCTATGGCCAACGTTGGATAATCACTACCAAGGGAGTACAAAATTCAAGCTACTAGTAATTTTTATTCTGTGGTATTATACAATTTGTGACGAATGACCGTACCGTAACGCAATGATACAAATAGGCAATCAAAGTGGTTTCATGTATTCATTTTGAAAGGGTTAAGGGCCTCGGTGTCGTGAATAGTCCAATGTTAGCAATGGATGTCAATAGTCGGCTCAATTTCCGGAAGAAACAGTTTTTATTTATTTTAGTTTCTGGGTATAATCCTGATAGTTTTTATTATCCTGCAGCTTGTCTAATTCGATGACACAGTGGCTAGAGGGTGTCACAATTTAAAGCGATGGCTGCACTTGGTATCCCGGGCTTGATTCCTGGGCTAGCTTAGAGTCTGGAAGTGTGTGATATTGTACTTTCGTGCCTCGAAAAGGACAATAAACCTGATTCCTCTGTCCGATTCTTCTTTTGGCATGCCACAAGTGTCTAACCAGAACATAAAAATAGGGAATAGAGAGTACACAAGTTTGTGCACACACTTCAAACCAATCAGCCTATCGCCGTCCACTGCTAAATCCACTGCCAACCTGGTCCTGAGCAGTCTGCATCCTGCTCACACCAGCCACCTTTCTCAAATCGTCAGTCCATCGCGCCGCATTTTTGTGCATTCATTTGTGCACAAAATAAATTCTGCATCGATGGCTGTTACTTGAGATTTTTTATGTGGTAAGAGGCATATTTCTCTCTAAACAATCTTGCTTCGAAAACAAACGCATAAGCCAATCTTAATCATAATTAAATGGTATATGCGAATTTTCTCAATCAAAAAAAAGTTTCTAATTCAGCCAAACATTTGCAGTTACATTTGAAAACTCAAATAAGAGGAAGGTAAATATTTGCCAAAGAAACAATATTATTTTCGAACGGCGGCGCAAGTCCGCGCAATTTGTAGTCGATATGGGTCCGATTGGCAAAGAGTAAAAGGAGACATCATAGAAGGGGAAATAAATAAATCACATGTTTTGCCGTTCACAAGAATCGCTTAAGCTTGAAAGTGAATTCAATTTACCAGCAATGTGGAACTCCAACACCATTACCTATTGTTGTCTATGAAGCATGTCAATATGTTAATGTATGTCTCTTGTCAAATAAAATACGCTGTAGAAACTAGATTTTTTTTCAAAAATGTATTTACCACAACTATATTGTCCTTACCTCTTTAATGTGCTTGTAAATCTAACTGTAAAATAAAAAGGCTTTTTGAAGCTACATTATTATACTATCTCCCTTCTGTAGCAACCCATTTTAGTGTTTGTAAGTCCGTCAGCGAGTCCGCTCATGACGGCTCACCGACCTACCGTAAGCTCGGTTAGAGCTATAGATAAAATTAGCTTTATATAAAAAAATAAAGCTTTTTTTCAAACATTTTGCTTGTAAATGGAATCCCTTTTAAGCTTGAGCGCGGCATTTAAACTTAGTAAGTTTTTGAAGTTTCTCACGTTGGCTCACCGACCGACCATAAGCTCGCTTAGAGCGATACATAAAAACTAAGTTTATCTATCAAGCATGTTGCTTTTAAATCAAATTCGCTTAAATTTTACTCCATGTTAAAACTTTTTGAAATAGTCATGTCATTATTACACTATATTATTTCTTTAGCAACACTTTTAGTGTTTGCCAGTCCGTCAGCAAGTCTGCTCACGTCGGCTCACCGACCGACCGTAAGCTCGGTTAGAGTGATGCATAAAAACTAAGCTTTTCTATCAAACATGTTGCTAGTAAATCTAATTCAGTTTTAAGCTTAAGCACTGTTTTTAAAACCTGCAAAGGTTTTTGAAGTTGTTATAATGACACATATTTTTATACTTTGTCCCTTCTGTAGGAATACATTTTCGTGTTTGCCAGTCCGTCAGCAAGTCCGCTCACGTCGGCTCACCGACCGACCGTAAGCTCGGTTAGAGCGATGCATAAAAACTAAGCTTTGCTTTCCGAACTTTGAAATTCAAATTTAAAATATCGATACGTCGACATGTCTGGACTGGGTGCGAGTTTTTGGCTGGAATTGGGTTTGATTCTGGGTTAATCTGAATCTTATTAGAATATGAGATGAATATGTGATTTGCTGAAAGATGCAACCAATATAATATTGTGACTTTTTAAGTAGTTTAGGCACTTGTTTTATGGCCATTAAAATCATAGAAGTTTCTCCAGCCATCATAGCGTATTATTCGCTATTGCGCCTAATTCATTACATTGGAGCCCTGACCCCTGGGTACGCTTGCACCATGACTCAGGATTTGGGAAGTCTGGTAATAAAAAAACCACTGCCATCTTACCTTCGCAACCCTTAGACTGAAGACCAGACCAACTCGACTACAGTTTGCGTCACTACCAAATGCAGAAAAGTAATAATAAAGTAAGACAATAACTTAAGATGCTGAATTTGACGCTAATACTTCGAAAGAACACTTATAAAATAATGAATTCAAATTGAACCCTCCTGGAGGAATAAAAAACTTCGCAGAACCATTAATAAGTTTGTCCTGTCAGAAGCTAATTAAAAGAAAATGTTTTCACATTATTTAAAGTTACTTTTTGTTTTATTAAAAGAACGTAAATACGTTTTGTTAAGTAATTAACTTCTTAAACAAAAACGTTTTAAATGATTTCAATAAATAAAATATAATTTATAGCGAAGGCGGCCTTATTATTATAAGCAATCTCTTCCAGGTAAACATTGGGTAATTTTTATTTTCTGTTATATTTTTATTTTTTTTATTTTTATTAAGCTTTTATTGCTTATATTATAGATAAATACATCCATACCAGTTCGTTACTAACATTTTGGTGCTTAAAAACTATGTTAGTATATCCAATTATTATTATTGGGGACAGGAGTGTGTAAGGACCTCCAGTGTCCCAAAAATGGACCATCTATCTGGTCCGCTATAACAACGAGGAGGCTGTGGCTGTTATAGATGTCGTTACTATAAAGAAACTCAATTCAAAAAGAGATACAGCTCAAATCAACGATCAATTTCAATACAAACAGCAACGTGTCTCTTTATTCACTTGACATTGGCAGAATCTCAAGTGAATAAAGAGACTGACAGAGACAGTGTTTTATAGCACGATTTGAGCCACAGACATAAAAAAAACCTAATCTCTTTTGGAACAAAAAATGAACTTCTTTTCTGACTGAAGTAATCACGTTCAAAGATAACCAAACGCCTTTATAGTATAGTCAGTCCTGTCTTAAGTACGCTATGTAGCGGATATTTTCCCTATTGCAGCAATTTGAGGCACACTAGCGACGCCAATCGATTTTAATTTTAGCTACTAAATCGGATCTATTTTAAACAATTTCGGTGTTACAACCTTTCGGCAAACATTTATACTATTTATTAAATGACCATGCACAAATGTTGTAGTGACACAACTGAGTAGAGGACATGTTAGGGCACTCACTCGGACCCTCACAGGGCACTGCAAATTAAACAAGCACCTGCACAACATGGGCCTTTCAGATACCAAAATCTGCAGGTTCTGTCGCGAGGACGAGGAAACGATTATCCACGTCCTCGGCGAGTGCATAGCGCTGCACCGCTGCAGAAGCCGGCACCTAGGAGCACATATGATCTCAGCAGACGAGATCAAAAGCTCCCCCATCAGCTCCATTCTCGGGTTTATCCTGGAACTGGAGCTACATGAGGTGCTGTAATAGGTTATGGAGCTGCCACAATAGATAAATCTACTGGTCGCAGTGGCTATGAGACGCAGGGCTCACCCCATTTCTAACAAATAATAAAAAATAATGCACAAATGTTGGATTCAACACATTCACGCAAAAAGCGGTCACTTTTGGCGTGAATCAAATTTTTCGCGTGCAAAAACGGACCCACCACTTTGTGCATGATTAATTAATAAATAGTATTAGTATAGTGTTTGCCGAGAGAGTGTAATCCCGAAATTATTTAAAATAGATCCGGTTTAGTAGCTAAAACTTAAAATCGATTGGCGTCGTTAGTGTGCCCTACCCGTCACCTTAACAGATAGTAGTAGTAAATAGAGGGCCTATAACGAAAGGAAATTGACGAATGAATCATATATCCCTGTCCTTTTTATGCGTATCAGGCCTCTGATATGTGTCGGTCTGTACTGACAACTTAGTTATACTAATGGTTTAGTATGCAAAAGCAACGCCGTGGGTTCAGTCTAGTTTTAGCATAATAGTCGTAGTTATAAAATTTAAGGAAACTTTGAAAGAGTGATTTTAAACGCATGATGTACAGTCAACTCCAAAAATATGTATACACTTTAGGACCTTGTCACAATACTTACCTATAAGAAAGTAGAGGTCTCCTTTCTTATATTATATATTGTGACAACGTCCTAAAGTGTGTATGTCACCGGAAAATAAAAATATCCGTAAGTTTATCACTTTCCTAGGAAGTTTATAAACTTTCGTAGGATTCTAAACGGGATATAAATTGTATTATTTTAAGTCCACATTTTCGTACATTGATAAACTTCTGAACTCACTCGTAAAATAATAAGTAAGCAATATCCAAACGCTACGCGCGATCTGATTGGCATTGCCACTATGTACATTGACCAATCAGAGATCAGTGTGTTATTTTACGTATTTCAAAGATTCGTATATTAAAAAGAGTTTGTGTGATTGGTCGAACCATATAAAATTTTATGAATAGATATCCGTTAGTTTATAAATTTACCGTATGACGTCGGAAATTGATAAATTTACGAAAGTGTGAACATAAAATAATACAATTTATCTCCCGTTTAGAATCCTACGAAAGTTTATAAATTTCCTAGTAAATTAATAAACTTACGGATCTTGTTGTTTTCCGGTGACATATACATATTTTTGGAGTTGACTGTACATATTAGAATGGAAGATCCATATGATTAAACTTTAAGTTTAAGAGAATATCCACTAGAGTTCTGCCGACAAACTGCATCACAGTTTGGCAGATGTTTGGAATTTGTTATTTATGTAAGTATTATTTTTATTTGAAAAACAAATAAAAAAAGAAAAGAATAGGACGTAATCAATGCGACAAACTAAACAGCCAAAGCAGTTGAAGATTAACCTAAGTTCGCGATAGTCGTGAAACATAAAAGATTTCCTTCGACAATGTTACAAATATGATTAAAAAAATTCGATCAAGCAGCAAGAATAAAATATACCTCAGCAAGGCTATTAATAAAGACGTCCCATCTTCTCGCTAATTAAAATAAAAAGTTGGCTCATTCTCGAGTATTCAATTGACGTGGAAAACAAAACAGACTGATCCGTTTTTATAAAGTTGGCAGTATGTATTGTTACGCCCCTCTGTGGCATTATTCCCAAAGTAGCTTTGACCTCGTAAATTTTCGTTATTGTACTAAAAAGACGAAAAAGTACATACAGTTTCGAACGCGCGTGTATACGGGGTTGTGGTCTTGCTAAAGTTTCAGTTTTTTTAACCGTCCCAGAAAACCGGCGCTTGCGCTGTGTTTTGCCGAGTGAGAGTACCGCGGAGGGAATCGCCTGTCTCGACGCAACAAAATATATAACTCTTGCCATAACAGAATATATAATTATATAGCTTTATTTTTAATCAAAGTTACATTTGGAACCTTTATTTAAAATGCAAATCAGATAGATTCTTTAGTATTATTGATGCAAAAAAATAATTGAATATGACTTTTCTCGTAAGGTCAAATTGACGGTCATTTGTATTTTTTCTAAATAAACAAGCCTCAAAAACATTTTTACACATTACCTAAACATTGACGTGTAAATGACTGCTAAGTATGATAAACATAATTTTTGGCAGAAAACATATAATGGTGGTAGCGATTTGCTTCCGCATTTATAATGCGGACGCCTAAGGAATGGAACTCTCTGCCGTGGTCTGTTTTTCCTGACCACTATAATCTGGAAATCTTAAAGGCAAGAGTGAACAGGCATCTTTTAGGCAAACGCGTATCATCCTAGACCTCATCGTCGCTTTCCATCAGGTGCGATTGTGGTCAAGCGTTAGCCTATTGACCAAAAGAAAAACGCCAAAAATATAACTCATAAAGTTTGATATCCGCTGGTACGTTTGTCTTTGATGTACCTTATCATTATATTCGTGCTGTTTTTTTTAGTTGTTGATTTATTGATTCTTGTATACTAGAATGCCCCCGCGGCGTTAACTCACGCAGTTTTAGTCTTTATTACAAAAGTGTTCATTCAAACTTCGATCCCGCGCAAATACCCCTTAGGGGTTGAAAATTCAAAAGCACTTTTTTATTCAAAACCGATGCCCAAACATCAAATTTAAGAATCTAACTTTTAAACTGTCTAATCCGCCATACTGCATTTCATCCCCTTATTTACTCCCTCAAAGGGTAATTTTCCAAAAACGTTTAAGCAAATTACTTTTTATTTTAATTATACGTATATGTACAATTTTTCACTTTCCTAACATCAAAGATAACGGACTTCCATACCAACTTCAAACCCCCTTTTCCCCCCTAAAGGGTTGAATTTATAAAAATGTAAAAACAACTTGTTCTTGGTTTAAAATGAGGAGAACGTATAGTGATTTTCAAGATTCTTACTTTAGAATGGCAAAGCCCTCATACTGGCATTTCATCCCCTATTTTACCCCCTTTAAGGGTGATTTACGAAAAATGTTAAATGAGTTACTTTCCATTTCAAATGATTAGTCTGAATAAATCTAAAAAAAGATTTTACATTTACAACATCAAAGATGGTGGACTTTATATAAACTTTAAACCCCCTTTTTACCCCCTTAAAAGTTGAATTTGAAATAATCTCTTCTTAATGCTCACTTTCACTGTTAAAGGAACCCCCTTCCTAAATTTCAAGTCTCTAGGGTCAGTGATTTTGGCTATGGGTGCATTCGTAATCTGTTTATCACTTAATACCTTAGTCAGTCAGGTTCTCCTTTTATATATATATATATATAGATTGTTAAAACTGCCTACCTTATGAAATGGGCTCAAGATGATGACATGATCAATATAGCCGTACTCGTATCTTTGTGACCGCTCCCGCAATATATATACTAAGGAATCCAATATTTAATGCGTTTGTTGAATGCATGGCATTATATTTGCCATTAGGAAACTTTATTATGGTCACTTTTGGCAAAAATAATGCAAGTATCCTCTTCACCACCCTGTATTTTATTGGGATGCATAATTGAGATTAACCTCCTTAAGAGAAAGGTCAGTTTGCCGGGTAAAGATAATTTGTAATTGTGTTTATTTCGTTTATATGGGTCAAATGTATTTGATTTAAATAGAACTGGGTGCTGTGAAATAATATGTCGTAACAGTTGGACGGAGATTTACTCACGAATTTTCTCACTAGCTTTCAAGGGTGGTAAAGACGCTTTCAGAAGCAGAACGGAAAAGATAAAAAGATTTATTGACTTAACACCTGAAAAAAACATTTAGCACGCATAAACACGTCTAAAAGAAAAAGAGCAAAACAAGAGCATAAAATTTATATATTTGGGAATTTTAAACGGATGGGCATAAAATTGAAATTTTATTTTCCTTTAAGCAGTAAATATATTAGTTTGAAAATAAAATTCAGCAACGTTTCGTATCATAAAATATTTCTTGTACTTACAAAGGATTATAAGTTTGAAAAGACAATTTAGTAGCAATTTATGAAAATTAGCTGTCTTTCTTGAAAAACTCACTTGCAGTGACTTTTCTTTCAAAGTATGAAAGAAAAGTCACTGTAAGTGAGTGTGATCCTATGTAGTTCATGTCAACGAAATATTATTTTTATTATAGTTTTCAATAATTTAATTTTATATTTGTCTCATTCGTACTCTGGCTCTGGAGCGACAGCTTGGGACGCACAAACCCTAGATGATGACGACATATTCGTCTCATTCCTGATTATTCTGCTTTTAGTGTCTGTGTTTTCTTAAGTGTTGTAATAATACTAGTTTGGTAACAAGTAGTATAACTACGACATAAACATGTAATTATATTAACTACAAACTGTGTGAAACTTATAAAAATTAAACTCTTATCTTGATTTTTAACAAGCCTTGGACAAATTACAGTCAGTCACATATACGATGATGGAAATTTATTAGGTACCAACACTTTAACAGATTTGTCTGTGAAATTTACTACGGTCCAAGGTTAAGTGACCAAATTAGCTCAGAGTATAAACATTAATAAACAATTTCGCGAAATGGCGCGTATTTCAAAGGTGTCCATCAAGGGGACGTATTTGGACCGCAGTGTCAATGTCACCGTGAATTGGGTCGTGATTTCGTGAGCGAGAACATTGAAAAGGTGTGACTTTGTTTTGGAGTAAGTTAAATTTATGTTGACAATGATGTAATGGAGTGTCGCTAGTTATACGGTGTAGCAAAAGCAGTGAAGTATTATTGATTTAACCTACAGTGAAATATTTTGCCTTTATTCATAAACGTTATAGATCAGTTTTACGTTTGAAACAAAATATACAAAATTTTCGAAAAAAGAATGAAAATTGCTTTATAACACCGTTTTAGCTTACAAAGGTTTAACAAGTATTTGTAGAATGAGACCCTAAGGGTCTTCTAAACTGTTGATTTAGCGTATGCCAGTTTTGAAGATTCTATTTATATGTAAGTAATTATAATTAACTTGCTGATATCTAAGATGAGTAGAAAGCCACTTTAACCTATGGTAGTTCAAAAGTCTCTAAGAGTGATACCCAAAAGAGCTTGTTCAAAAACTCGACAACAGACTGACACAATATTGTGTAAAATTGATGAAACTGAAAATAAGTGCAACTAAATATTTAATTATAAATTTGATGCGATACGAGCATCCAGTATTTCGTGTCGAATCAATGAATAATTCATAATATTAAAATTAAACTTTAAGAAATTTAATAAAAGCAAATTTCAATAATATCAGTTAAATTTTTTTAAATGTTACTTTACTGTTAGATATTACTATACTTTGAAAGTTACTTACGTGTTTTGTGTGACTTATGGTGTGTCAACTTAACATGTTTCATTTATCATTGAATTATTAAAGAGCAAAGGTTTTACTAGCATTTTTACTGAGGACTAAAACAAATAAAACTAGGAAAAATTAAATCAGGAATAATGAGGCTGAGCACCTACATTTACTATAATATAGTATGCCGCGAAGATAAAAATATTCATGATATTGAAAGTATAAGGGCACTTTAGAAAATGACAAAGTTATGTTTCGCAACATGGCGGCCACTCCACTCGAAAAGGTGTTAACTCATTCGATTTTCGATGCATGTATTATTATCTTTTTAATACTTTGTTTGAGCAATTCATTGATTTAACTTATTGTTTTTTTTATATGAGAACACAAGCATGGAGTGCCTTATGGTACCGCCATCGATATCGCCACCAATGGACTCCTGAAACACTACCTACCTAAAATATAATGCGCACAAATAATATAAGGAGAAGAAGATAGTGATTGGTGGCGTTAGGATCAAGAATTCGTTAACTAGAATAGTGTTTCCAGCTGGCCCATTAAATTTAACTGAATGCGCTTCTTATGAGTTAAATGCATTTGTTAAAATGGCAATCCACCACGCAGATGTTGCAGTAACTCAAAACTTATTACCCCAGAGTTACGCAATGAAGATAACTCCAGCAGTTAAACGGGTGTTAGCGGCAGTTACAAAGACAGTCCACTTTAGTGATGTGACGTTTGACCATTTGAGTCATTTGAAACTTGACGAACGGTCGGGCTAGATAGCTGTAATTTTTTATTAATGATCGACATCCATTTGACGAATATTTCTGGTTAATATTTTTAGGTAATAATACCTATATGTAATTATTTTTTTCCAGATGGCGAGCAATAGGTAATACTTACTTATCATGTTATCAAAGACACAAATGAAACCACTGTCTAATACATCATCATCATAATTTCAGCCAATATAATATACGTCCACTGCTGGAAATAGGCCTCCCCAACGATATCCACACAAATCGGTCCTGTACCGCCCGCATCAAAGGAATGCCAGCGACCTTCACCAGATCGTCAGTCCACCTTGTGGAGGGGAGGGGGGGGGGGCTGCCAAGGCTTCGACCTCCTATACGCAGCCTCCACACGTGGACCTTTCTGCCCCATGCCCTTAAGTCTTGTCTTTGACCTTGGTTCTCCTGCGGATCTTATCATTCCTGATACGATCACGCAAGGAGATTCCGATCCCGATAGCCCTCTATTCTTATACATACAGAGCTTAATTATTAATGTGTAGTACATTTTTATAGTGATATCGTCATTTATATTTTTTCATAATTATTTTCAGGAATTATTAGGTGTAGTATATTTTGATAGGGCTCTATCTAAGTGAGAGTAATGAAAAGCGGACTGTATAAACATAGAAGCTGGTTCATTGCCAATTCAGCTGTTCACTATATCTCGGTTCGGTGGCGTCCTGGGATAGTCCGTGTGTGGCCGGGCGTAGGAGGCAAGGCAAAGTGGCCCTGGGAACGACGTCAGATTTATATGGAATCACAGCACTATACCATATTCTTTCTCCTTTTTCTTTGGGTGCCTCTTCAGTTTTGAAGGTTTGCCTGTCAACTTTCCAAAATGCTCTCTGTTTAGTATCGGAATAGGGTTAGTCATGTACTCGTAGCAACACTAATCCACTGTGGCTAGGACATAAAGATTTCAATAGAGGCTAACTGAACCAATTATTGGGGGTCGTTTGTTGCTCCCTTTTGTTTTGTGTTTGGAATATCTGCTTTTTGAGGTTATCCGATGCTTAAGGTTGGGTTAGGATATAGCAATATTGGGTTAATAAGAGCTTCTGTTAAGGTTACAACAATGGTACTGTCCTCTAACCTGTACAGCAGTTGATCTTAATAATCAGCTACGTATGCAGTATTTTAATATCGAAGTTGTAGGGTTGACTGCCTCGTTGGCACAGTGGGTGGGTAGTGCGTCGCACTTTAAAGCAACTGCTGTACTTGGGGTCTTGGGCTCGATCCCCGGGTCGGACCAAAATTTGTACCTGATTTTTTCTGTTCAGAAATTCTTTTCGAACTTCGTTAAATGAAATTTAATTTCTAGGATTTCTGCGATATTCACTTTTATAATTGGGACTCTGTAGTTCAATTCCCTAACGCTTACCTATCTACAGTAAAAAAAAAAAAATGAGACAATTTATCAGGTTGCAATTGGCTTCGACACATTTGTTTGTAAATATGTAAGGTACCTTTTGACCTCTTTAAGCAGCAACTAAATTTGAAATCTATCTAATTGGAAAATTGAATAGATGATTGGCCTTATTCCAGCTGCAATTTTTCACCACCGCACATCACGTCAGAACGCCAAATTCCATCCACATCACCTGGATGGATTTATATCGACTACAGTGCGTTTCTCACGTCATTTCCTACCACGCACAGTAAAACTGTGGTACCAGCTGACATCCGTGGTGTTTCCGAACAGATACGACCTGGTGACCTTCAAGAAAAGGGTGTACTCCTTTCTTAGGAGTCGGCAACGCATATGTGATACCTCATAGTGTTGCAAATGTCCATGGGCGGCGTTGATCACTTTCCATCAGGTGTACCGTCTGCTCGTTTGTCCGCTATGATGTAAAAAAAAAGATGAACCTCAATAGATGGTACGGTCAGCTTCAAAAGTAGCTTAACACTTTAGTACCATCGAAGTAACATTTTTTACGAACCTCTTGGAAACTGCGTATAATAGGCAGAACAGTTACGTTGACATGGCACTAAAGTGTTAAGCTGCTTTTGATGCTGACCGTACAAATCCTTGCTCCCTTGAGATCCCAGTTACCCAGGTTTCTCTGCACAATACACTACATGGTATAATAGAATTTATGCCAATTACAACTTAACATAATGTCCATTATGATCTAAAAGGTACAAAGTACCTACATTAATTCATCAAACGATTCTAACGATGGCATTTCAGCGACAAGCCTTTCAGTGTCAACTGATGCCTTTTCTTCACGCGGTTGTATCGTCCATGTCAACCAATTACATGGTATACATATGTACAATAATTCCATCAAAGACGTTGCTTCATAATTTAAAAGTGCCCCATATACATGCGGATGCATGTGTTTAAGGAGTGGAAGCGGATAGGAAATGCATGAACATTATAAGCACCCTTGTTTATGGGTTGCGAAGGTCAGATGGTAGTTAGCTTCATTCTAATTCATCAGACTCTCCAAACCATGATCTAAGCATACCTCGGCTTCGAAGCGATAGTATTCAATGCGAATTACACGTTAAAATGAGGGAAATTATAAGCATAGAGTAAAGAAATAAATTAAGTCAGGAGAGCCACGCTTCGGCATGATAGGGCTCGACCAGAGTTATACCACAGCTTCACAAGACCGGCGTGAAGCTGCGCTGTGTTTTGCCGAATGAGTGATGTTACCGGAGGCCCAATCCGAATGGAAAACGCCTTTTTGATTCTATTGGTATTGCGAGTGGTGACAAACTCTTAGATGCGAACAAGTGGTGGTGACCCGTCTGCTCGTCTGCTACCTCATCATCAGATCGTTTTGTTCTAGTTGCGTCTCAAGCTGTCGGCTTCATCCGGGGTCCGCTTTCTTTTTTTTTTTGGTAACGCTGGAGGAATGCCCCCCTCCCTGTCCCGTATCTTGGGTACTGGGAGGAGGCGTGCCTAACCCGCACTACACCACGTAGTCCACCGGAGTGGAGGGGAGAGGCACCCTTTTGCAGACCTGGCCCTCAGGGGAGGGACCCGACCCTGGCCCGTCGGCGCAGGGCACTCAGGTACAGCTGGGCTCTCCGCGGGGGGATTCGAACCCCTCTGGCGCGGCCTACCAGCTAAACCTATCCAGCGACTCACCCACCCGTGGTACTGAGGAATGGTGTCACGAGAACTGCCGAAAGGCTTTGCCCCGCAACACCGTCCCGCCACGAGCCCCTACGTGAGGTTAGCGGCCGCGCCCCTCCCGATGTCGGGAGGGGGGTTAGGGATAGTCAAGTGAGTCGAACCATTCCCCAACAGGCGGTGAAGGAGCCGTATATAGTGCCTGTTGCCGGCCGGCCACCTCCACGGGAGGAACGAGGGCGCCTCAGTGTCCTCCTTGCCTTGAGCGAGCCAGCGAGGGGGATTTCCTCGCGCTCACACTCCGCCGCCTCCTTCTGTGCCACGTCACGTCCTCACAGACCGCTGCGGGGTCCGCTTTCTTGCTTCAATTTCTCCACTTAGCACGGCCAATTTATTGGCTGTGCATCAATAGGGTATATGACTAAGCTCAAGATTTTAGAAAATATAAATATTTTATCAAAATATAGGTCAATATGTGCCAATGGCAAAAATTCTCAATTTAAAATAAAACGTCTAGCCGGTTTTATGGTCATTCAAAGATTCATGAGCAAGTCCATTTTAAAAGCATGAAATTATTAAAAAATAATTATACTATTGAATAACTCATACAATTTGCACCAATTATTATAATAGAACCATTGACATAAATGAAACATTTGATATAGCTACCATACAAAATTCAAATGAAATGCATACGAAATACTTAGGTGTGACGTCACATCTAAGTAGCCATTTGTATGGAACGTTTTGGGTTTGCCCAAAATAATGTGATTTTAAAGTTGTGATATCTCAGGTAGTTTAAATGAGAATCAAGTGATTCTTTCAACGATGATCATTGAGAGATCTTTTAAGTGCAAAAATAAAAAAAACTATTCATATACCGTATTGTGGTCAATTTATTGTCATGTATCCCTCATCATCCCTTACAATGCTAAACCACACCTTTTTAGGTCTACCCCTTCTGCTGGAACCGGGCAGTGGTGGCATGACAGACATTTGGTTCTAACGTAGCTGTCTGGTTTTCGCAGGACTGTATCAGATAAAAAAGATACATAATAAAGAGCTAGGTGAATGGAAAATTTACGTTGAAAGTCGCCTTTTTTTCATAACCTGGGCCGTATTATCAAACCACATTAAGTTGTTAGTTTCATCAAAGAGACTTGTCTGTAATTGAGTCTACTATAGGCTGTTTAAATATGCAACTGTTTGCTACCTAACGATGAACCATTTGGTATAAATTGCGAAGAAATAAAAGGTAAATTAAGGCCTCATAGAAACAAGTAGGCAATGTTTTTACCAGTATTTTCGTTTGAGGTTTCTTATTACAAAAGTCAACCTCATGCGTAGGTACTCTGGTATTCCCAATTTTCCTTTACGCGGCGAAGACGTGGGCAGTGCGTGAGTTGGAAAAGAGGAAGATAGATGCTCTGGAAATGTGGTGCTGGAGAAAAGTACTTGGCATATCATGAACAGAGTTCCACACCAACGTGTCCATACTCCAGGAACTCGGAATCACAAAGCGTCCATCAATCATAGCACAGTCGTGCATACTGCAGTACTTTTTTTTATGTGATAGGTGGTGGCGGACGAGCAGATGGATCATCTGATGGTAAGCGATTGGACCATGGACATCCGCGACACCAATAGAGTCACAAGTGCGCTGCCGACCTTTATACGCCTCTTTCCCCTGATTGGGCCTCCGGTACCCTCACTTACGCAGCGAAAAATAGCACAATGCTACTTAACGCCGGTTTTTTGTGAGGCCGTGGTATCACTCGTCCGTCGAGCCGGCCCATTCATGCTGAAGCGTGGTTCTCCCACGGTCGAAACTTTGGTCACATCTCCAGCCGTGATAAGGACTTGATTGGCTGTTCATTCAAGGGAGGATAGAGGGAACCAGATCACGCGACAGACCACCGATGCGCTGGACGGATCAAGTGAAATAGGAAACCCCGTGTCAGACTGTGCCAGACTGTGAACAGAGGGAGATGGCGAGAGATCGTGAAAAAAGCTGTGTCCATTACTAAGACCAACAATGACGCCTCAACGTGACCACGAACGCTCTGGCAAGATCGTAACGACAGAAAAGAAGATTATACATTTTGTGAGTTTCTTAGAGTGTAATACCCAGTAGCGTCAAAAACTTCGGAGCCCAGAGTACGCTTAGAAGATACACCAGAAAAATGTGGTAATTACAAAGAAGCGAGTCAGACTTTCGCAATCATTATCTCAAATATTGTAGGTACAATTTTGAGAAACCATTTGAGACGTACCGGTTCCCTGACGATGTTTTTCCTCGTCACCAAGCTAATGATTATTAGATATATGCAGATATATTGTCTTCCTCGGCCATTGACACAGAGCATGCTCGTCTCCTTGCCGTAGCAGAAAGAGAGTCTGGCTTCTGGCTACATGTTCTGCCCTCGACGAATCTTGAAACCGTTCTGGACAACATCACTTTGTCCATAGCGGTTTCCCTTCGACTTGGGCTCCCCATCACTCACCCTCATACTTGCTCCTGTGGAGAGTTTGTAAGATCCCTGGGCCACCACGGTCGGTCGTGTGCCCGAAGCGCCGGCCAGATCCCTCGCCACGCCTACCTGAATGACATCCTCCGCCGGGCCTTCATATCAGTCCGCACTCCGGCAGTCCTGGAACCCCTGGGCATATGTCGGAGCGATGGCAAAAGGCCCGATAGGATGACCTTCATCCCATGGAGTCAGGGCAAGGCTTCGGTTTGGGATGCGACCTGTGCGGACACACTGGCTCCTTCCCATGTCTTCGCCACTTCTCGGGGCGCGCGTGCAGCAACTGCTTCGGCGGAGACCCATAAAAGAAACAAATACTCCGCCTTAAACAGCTGTTACCTATTAGCTCCGTTCGGTGTGAAGACCTTGGGACCTTGGGGGCCCGAGGCCCGTTGTCAGCCCGGCTACTCTACATTTTAGGTGACAGTCATGCTGGCAGCTACCTCGGCCAACGCATAGAGCTGGCTATTCAAAGAGGTTACGCCGCCAGCATCCTGGACACAATGAGTAGCGGAGCAGACTACACTCTTTTGTAAATATTTTTCATCTCATTCTTCATCTCTATTTAATAATATTCCTCTTTCATTTTTAGGATACTGTAAATAGTTACTTATTTTTTTATTTTATTTTAAGATCTGTAATACGATACCTATGAAATTATTTTTATTAGCTTTAAGACATTCATTGTAATTGCTACTGTATTAAGACAGCTGTTAGTCTTCCGAATAAAAAAAAAATGATTTAAAAAGATATATCGATGGCTTAGTTCATAATTGTACTAACTACAGATTTGTAAATTTTGCAGGAGAGCATTTTTTAGTTTTTTAAAGTTTGAAAGTGGACAGGTCGAAAGCAAAGTCATATAATATAAAAAATATGAGTCTATTCATTGCAGTGATTCTTTAATTTTAACATAACCCAATATTGTTATATTAGTACAAGCAAAATTTACAAATCTGTAGTTTGTACAATTGTGAACTAAGCCATCGATATGTACGTAGTTTTTTAAAAATCCAATGGTTCAAGCTCGTATCCGAACTACGAACCTCCGTATAGAAGGCATATTCTTATTCACTGAGCTACCATGGCTACCATGGTACCAATAATCAACCATCGCATCGTTAGGCGCCGTATATTTCAAAAATCTAGAGTCATACAGTCGAATTTGAAATATTGAACCAGTACTTAAAATACTCTGTTACGATTGCTTACCCATGAAGATAGATGACGATAAAGATTAGGTAACTATATGACCTCGCTAACCCGTCTGCCAAGCGTGGTGAGTATAGCAATTACCCCTCATGTGATTGAGGGAGGCCCGTGCCCCAGCAGTGGGGACTTAAATGGGCTGATGATGAACTATATGACCAAACTGCGTCAACTTAACTGCCCCGGTAGCGCAGTGGGAAGTGGGTCACAATATAAAGTGACGGCTGCGCAAGAGGTCCCAGGTTTGATCCCCAGGTCAGGCCAAAAATGAGTACGTAAGTTTTCGGTAAGAAATTCTTGGTGGAAGTTGGCAGTCTTGTACCCCTGTGCGTCAAAAAGCACGTTGGTCCTACACCCGTGTCTCATCGAACTTTGAGGTCAAGGGTATAGAGACCGCACTTGTGTTTGCGTAACACTAGACGCACTATAATATATCCTGTGTACGTGACCGATCGTTGAGATTGGCTGCAGTAACTGTAATCTGTTGGAGGATATTATTATTATTTCATCCCTTGCAATTTCCACTAAAGTTCTTTTAAATCTTCAAGAAATATCCAAAGAATTTTCGAATCGCAAAACGTATTTTAGGCGAGAAATATTGATTAACAAACCATCTATTATTATGCAACATGGAATCGACTATCCAAGGGAAAATGCACACTTGATATCCAGACTGTCGCAATTATCGATGCAAATAACCCCAACTTGCAACTAGATACTGGAAAACTGAACCCTATCGCACGGGTAATAAGGTTGTTATGAAGAGGAAATGGAAGTTTGTTTGGTTCAAACTGAAGACAGGGGCGAAGAAGTATCGGTGACACTAAATATCGATGTACAGAAGGGTCTTTTAATGAGGCAGTTTTCTGTTATAGAACAAGAATAAAAAAAGTAAAGTATCAGCCTATAATAATGTCCTACTGCAGGGCAAAGGCCTCCATTATAGAAATCAAGTTATCACTACTATGATGGAATAAGGATTAATCACCACGCTTGCCTAATGCGGATTGGTGATCACAAACCTGAGCTATGTTCGAGAAATTGGAAACATACTTTTCGCTCGACCCTGAATCGAACCTAGGACCCCGAAATCACGGCCCAGTACTTAATAAATAAATATTTCACAACATCACATCATCGTCATCGTCAGCCCATTTAAGTCCCCACTGCTGGGGCACGGGCCTCCCTCAATCACATGAGGGGTAATTGCCATACTCACCATGCTTGGCAGACGGGTTGGCGAGGGTTTTGATATAAATGCAGAGTTTTCCCTCTCTGGGTGCTGATGATCATGCCAGCAGCTTTACCTTAGTCGCCTTTTACGACACCTCGGTAAGAGTGAGGGTGGCCTATTCTACTCTGCCGAGGACCACACGACAACATCACATACAACTCCGAGATAGGTAGCTCAAGCATCTGTGTTACGGATACCAGAATCAACAATGGGATTACAAATATATACATACAATACTTTTCTTTTGTAAATACATACTTATAATACATACTTAAACCACTAAACCTGTATAAGATTGAAAATAGTAATTACCATACAAAAAGAATAACTACTGAGTTTCTTGCTGATTCTTCTCGGTAGAAATTGACGTTCCGAATCAGCGGTAGATTACCTACATAATATTAGACATTCATGTTCTATGTGGACTTTATACTGAATAAAGATATTTTTGATTTCGATTTGAGAGCAACAGGGCGTTGAGTACGAGTGAGTATGTTAAATTGATCTCGTTTTAAGTTTGCCTTGTTAGGTACCACTATCCCAATTGAGTCCTCATCTTAGCGTGTAATTCCCGGTCGCGTCTAAAGCTGTCGCTCTGGAGTCCGGAGCACGCTTGGATCAAGTTTCAGGATTTGGGGAACCTGGTAATTACAATGATGCGGCTGTCGTCTGACCTTCGCGTACGAACTTTGACGGATTTTTTTATATGGTAGGTCGCAGATATGCAGTGGGTGAGCTGAAAAGGCTCGATCCTCGGGCCTAGCAAAACCTCATTATGGGTATCGTGAATAAAGCCCATTTAGCATGTTAAATCAACAAAATAAGTGAAAAATAAATCAAATGTTCCATACATTATTGCCGGGTGGATAATCTATTTTGTATGGAACACCTGATTTTTTTCGATTATTTTGTTGATCCAACATGCTAAATTTTGACTTTTTCAGCAAATAATGGTGTATATATTGATTTACACGACAAATGTTTGGAAATCTCTCATTCGACTTCTATGTCGAATGCTCGAGAATTGGGCCACTGTGGGGGTCAATTTATCTCGTGACATTTTGAAAACATGGCGGATGTCACATGAAATGAAAAAACGAGCCCGAGAATTGAGGTCCAAAAGCCCAATTCTCGTGCTCGTGACATTTATCATCATACGACTTATATCACTAAAACATAGTTTTTTTGTATGGAGGTCATGTGACATCCAAATTGTCCAATCATCCATTCTAAATGTCAAGAGCACGAGAATTGGGCTTCTATCGGCTGATAGTGTGCGATATAATGGCGAACTTTGAGGTCTAACTGAAGCCTATTACTATTTTGAATCCCTAAGCCAATATAGTAAGTAAGTATGAAAGACTTATTCAAACTGAAGGTTCTGTACTACCCATTATTTGTGACAGCATTGCAGTTGGCATGCGAATTCGAATAATTTATGAGGAAATAGGTACAATTTATTTGGACATAACTGTTATTAGGTACCTCTATAATTATTTAATATACAGTGTGTCGACTTATTCCCAATTATTTATGAAAGCGAGGGGCAATATGTTTATATTTTAATAATTTAAATTACATTTAAATCCAATTGTAATCCGTGTCCGGTGATTGGTGTCTGACCCACGAACGCGAGGAAATATAATCATCTTTTTCGACTAAACAAATGTTTTTTTTTTCTTAATAAAAACAATGGTGCCATTTTTATTTCTGCTGCTTTTGATTACATGTCGATTCATTTATTTGGCAATATCTTCTGGTGTAGAGGAATTAAAAGCATAAAGTACATGTATTTGATAGCTTAAAAAGCAGGCAATAAGTTGACATAACCAAATTTTCCTTATAAATCACTACGAAAGTAAAAAAATGAATTAAATAGGAGGGTTTAAAGGCAGCGCACTTGTGACTCCACTGGTGTCGCGGGTGCACAGTTCAGGTGATCCGTCTGCTCGTCTGCCACCTATCACATAAAAAAAACGCGATTGTTTTCAAGTTTTTTATTGTTAAAATGAATATTAGAGTATGGAGACAACATTTTTTTTCTATTTAGATGCACCTGAACTTTATCTAAAAATGATCGAATCTAAACCTTAGCTTTAAGTCAAATAGTCTAAGTAGCGATAAATTGAAATTAACAAATCAAGCAAAACTGATGAAGTGAACGCAAACGTCGCTAGTAGCTCTAGGAAACTCCTCTCTCTATGACCTGTCACCGGTTTTGTCATCTATGTAAAATTTATAATTCTTCTAAAATAAATCTCGTGGATATTCAAAGTCTTCATCGTTTATTTAATTACAACAGGTTATGGGCCGTCCCTGCCTGATATAGTTTTTGATAAATAAGTTGTAATCTCAGTAAATTCGCGTGTGAAAAAATTTCCCTTTCAGCTTTCAATTGTTTCAGCAGAAAAAATCTTGGTCAAATTGAAAATTTTCATCAAATTTGTAAAAAATATGGCATCAAATACGCTTTCCGTTCAAAAACTAATAGGAAGAGACAATTATGCGACTTGGAAATTTGCAATGCAAGCGTATTTAGAACATGAAGAATTGTGGGAGTGTGTTCAGGATGCCGACTATGCCGATACAAAAAAAGATACGAAAGCAAAGTCGAAAATCATCTTATCCATAGATCCGCAATTGTATGTACACGTGCAAGATTCAACTTCAGCTAAAATGGTCTGGGAAAAATTAGTAAACGCGTTCGAAGACTCCGGCCTGCTCCGTAAAGTTGGGCTTCTACGAGATTTGATTAATACTAATTTGGAAACGAGTACAAATATAGAAGAATACTTGGCAAAAATAATGACAGCAGCACATAAACTAAGGAACATTGGCTTCAGTGTTAGTGATGAGTGGCTCGGGACCCTAATGTTGGCCGGGCTGCCAGAAGAATATAAGCCAATGATAATGGGCATTGAAAGCTCAGGCATAAAGATTTGTGCAGATCTGATAAAAACCAAACTACTTCAAGAAGTGAAGTCCGTATCAGACACAGCCTTTAGTGCAAAGCTTCAGAAATCAACTAATCGACAGAGACAATCTAATCCACAGAGACAGTCAGATATACCTAAAGCTCCCCGGTGCTTCAATTGTAATAAATATGGGCACATTGGCAAAAACTGCTGGTTCCGTAACAAAAGGGAGCAAAAAGGTAAAACTGTTATGAATGGTTTTGTAGCCGCGTTTTCAGCTTCAACTATGAATGACTCCTCAAGCTGGTTCATTGACTCGGGAGCCTCAGCCCACATGACCAGCCGAAAAGACTGGCTTGAGGACGAAGTGCCATCAACTGTAAAAACAATAAGGATTTCTGACAACAAAGTACTTACTGTTCGTGGCTGTGGGACTGTGACTATAAAAGTACCTAATAAGTTCACAGGGACGCCTGACAGTATTCAGGTGAAGAATGTCTTATACATTCCTGAGCTGTCCACAAATCTGCTCTCTGTAAGTAAGATGATTAGTAACGGAAATAAAGTTGAGTTCAATAAGAAGGGCTGTTCAGTTATTAACAGTGAAGAGAAAAAAGTGGCCAGTGCCATATTAGTCAACGATACTTATAAATTGATTACCTGTCAAAGTGGCCAGGCGATGACAGCTACATCAGATGACATTTATCTTTGGCATCAACGGATGGGTCATCTAAACATTGTAACGCAGCCTGCAGGGGCTTCGTTATACTACATAACTACTCATAAAGAAAGTTACCTTTGGTGTTAACTATAGAGCTTCGTTTTCCGTTTGCTATAGAGCTTGTACATCATTTTATGATTATGAAACTGTCGCGTAACGGAGGGTTACGGAGCTAGAAGGTAGGGGGAAGAAGAAAAGATAAGAATAGAGGGAAGAGGGCTATAATTATAAGAGGTATGTACAATGATGGCTCGTCCAAAAAACTTTAATTTACTTAATAAGGCGGAACTTGAATACGAACTTATAATTAGGAACGAAACTCCTGCGGATAATCTTGTATCGCTTAGAAAACAAATTGTTTTATTGCTTCGTAATTTTCCTACGGAGGACATTATTGATTCTCCCGTTCCTCTGAGTGACGATTTGTCACAAGCTTCTTCTACAATCTTATATTTATCTTCGATGTTGGACCGATACGAATCGGGTAATCTGAAATTATTTAAGAAAATTGAAACTTATATAAATCACTTATTTTATCGACTTGACAGAATTGACACTGATGTAAGTGACAGCGACTCAAACCTTATAGAACTCTATGACGACTTAAAAAAGAAGTTTACTCTTTTGACTGAACGTTTTGACGCTTTTTCAAAACCAGCTGAGACTTCACAGGTACAAACCTCTTTGGACTCACCCTTGCCGATTTCTCAACCTAACTGTATGCCACCTTTTCATAATTTTCTCTTACCAAATTATCTAAATGAGCTAAAAAAAATTACTTTTGATGGGACAACTTGTCCTAGAGCTTTTCTATCGAAAATTGATGAATTTTTACTTACGAACAAACTTGATAAGCAAATACTTATAAGCTCGGCCTTCAACATTTTTGAGGACGATGCTTCTTATTGGTTTAAATTCCAACTAAGTCGTGACCCTTCGTTAACTTGGGATCGCGTTTCCGAGTTGTTAATTAAGGACTTTGGCCATTCTGATTATGACCATAAACTACTGCAGGCAATAAAATCTCGTACTCAGGGTAAATCTGAGTCTATTATGGTTTATATTCCGAAAATGTTTGAAATGTTTTCGAGACTAAGCGAGAAATTACCTGAGCAGGAGAAACTGCAAATACTTCTACGTAACATCCGTCCTTGTTATACTTCTTTTGTTGCTCTTAATAAAGTTGATTCTATTGACTCTTTAATTTCTGTATGTCAACAATTTGAGCGCTGTATTGACCGCGACAATAATTTTAAAGAACCTGAAATGAATACTCTTATTCCTGAATTATCCTATAAACCTAAACACGATTCTACACCTTTACCGAACACTAAACCTAATGTTACACATACTTTTCACTCTAAACATTCTTTCACTCCTAATTATGATTCTCATAAATCTAATAACTTTAAGCCTTTTCGTACGAACTTTTCTTCGCAGAATAAAAATTCTGCACATGCGATATCTGAAAATGCTCCCAAGTTTCAGGCGCATTTGTTTTGCGTTCGATGTCGAATAAATGGTCATTCTTTGAATTCTTGCACTAAACCAAGATTCTTAGTCTGTTTTAAATGTGGTTTGAAAGACTTTAGAGCTCCGGATTGCCCGAAATGTAAAGCTGACAAGCCTCAACCTTCTTCATCCTCTAACTCAAAAAAACTAACATATGACTTGGTTAAACGAAAAGAAAATTTTGATGTTGATGACTGGCATAATTGGTTAAAAATAATTAAGAACTTTTTCGCAAGTTATGGAACTTCTTCAGTTTACTACGACAACGAAAGAGATTTTAACCGTCCTTTTATTAACGTTTCTATTTCAAATGTTGAGTTTACGGCGTTACTTGATAGCGGTAGTTCAATGACTATTTTAGGTAATAACTCGCACTTTAAAATTTTGGAACTGGGCTTTTCGTTATCCAAGTCTGATTATATTACGGTTAGCACTGCTAGTAAGCATCGTGTTAAATCTTTAGGATTTTTTATTCTTCCTTTTACCTTTAACGACCAAACTAGACTTATTAAAGCATATGTTATTCCTGAAATATACCCGTCTTTGATACTTGGTGTTGACTTTTGGAGGGAATTTAATTTGGTTCCCAAAATTTTATCGTGTGCCTTTTCTCTTAATAAACCATCCCACTTTAACAACTCTGTGGAGAAACAAATCCTACCTTACGAAAATCTTACTTCTGAAGAAAAGGTTATCGCTGATGATATTATTTCGCGTTTTAAGCAAATTTCCTTTGAAGCTAAGGGTGAACTTGGTCGTACTGATCTGGTTAGCCATCGTATCGATACTGGAGATACGCTGCCTATTAAACAACGTTGTTATAGACTCTCTCCCGAGAAACAAAAAGCTCTAATTGCTGAGGTGGATAAAATGATTGAGTGGAAGGTCATTGAGAAATGTGAAAGCCCTTGGTTGTCTCCGGTTCTTATTACGCCTAAAAAGAATGGCGAATGGCGATTTTGTGTCGATAGTAGAAAACTCAACTCAGTTACTCGTAGGGATGCCTATAGTCTTCCTTTTATCAATGAAATACTTGACCATCTCAAAAACGCTAAATTTTTATCGAGTATCGATATCGCTAAAGCTTTCTGGGAGATTCCTTTACATGTAGACGATCGGGATAAGACCGCCTTTTATGTCCCCGGTAGAGGAATGTACAGATTCACTGTTATGCCCTTTGGTTTAACTAATGCACCTGCTACACAGCAGAGGTTAATGGATATCCTATTCACTCCTGAATTTGACAACAAAGTGTTCTGTTATCTTGATGACATTATTATCATAGGCTCCTCGTTCCAAGAACACATAGGACTTCTAATTAAAGTGCTTGAAAAATTAACTTACGCTAAACTTACCATTAACTTTGAAAAAGTCTTTTTTTTAAGAAAGAATTAAAGTACCTTGGATATGTTGTTGACGATAATGGTTTACGAGCTGATCCTAGCAAAATTCAAGCTATTATGGACTTTCCTGTACCTACTTCACGCAAAGAAGTGCGTAAATTTCTGGGTACGTGTAGTTGGTTTCGTAGGTTCATTCCTAATTTCAGTGCTATAGCTGCACCTCTTAATAAATTAACATCATCTGCTAAAACTTCTCCGAAATTTTCTTGGAGTTCTGAGGCTAACTCTTCCTTTCTGAAACTAAAAGAATATCTTGTAACTACCCCAATTCTTGCTTGCCCTGATTTTGATCAACCGTTTTCTGTGCATTGTGATGCATCTAACACTGGCATTGGAGCCATGCTTACTCAAACGGTTAACGACAAAGAAGTTGTTATAGCCTACATGAGCAAATCACTTAACAAAAATGAAAGAAACTACTCTACTACTGAAAGAGAAACTCTAGCTGTTATCATTGCCTTAGAACATTGGCGGTGCTATCTTGACAATGGCAAACCGTTTACTGTATACACTGATCATGCCGCATTAAAGTGGTTTTTGAATTTAACAAACCCTTCTGGTAGACTCGCTCGTTGGTCACTTCGCCTTTCTTGCTTTAATTTCACGCTGAAACATAAAAGAGGAAAGGATAATATTGTCCCTGATCTACTTTCTCGTTCTAAAAGCGAGGACAGTCATATTATCGCTCCTTTATCTTCGAATGAAGCCACGTCTTTAGACTTAGAGCGCTATAATAAAATCTTTCGTAATTGTTTAACTGATCCTCAAAGTTATCCTAACTATACGATTAAGGATAATAAACTATTTCGTTGCACTAATACTCCTTATTCTTTAACAGACGATTTCATCTGGAAAGAAGTCCCTATCCCTTCTGAAAGAGAATCTTTGATAAGAAATGCTCATGGTTCCGCTACAGATCCGCATTTGGGCGTATTTAAAACATACAAAAAAATATCATTGTTATATTACTGGTCTGGCATGTTTAAAGATATAGCTAAATTTATTTCCAATTGCGAAACTTGTTTGGCTTATAAACACTCTAACCACTCGCCTTACGGTCCTATGGGAAAACCCAAAATTTGTTCTAGACCTTTTCAATGCATTTCTTTGGACTTAATAGGTCCATTGCCAATGACTAGGCGACGTAACCAGTACATTCTCGTTGTAAATTGTCTATTCACCAAATATACACTTATTTTTCCTTTGAAACGAGCTATAACTACTAGTATTATACATTACTTAGAGAATTCCGTGTTCTTAGTTCATGGAGTACCTCAAACAATTATTATGGATAACGGTCCACAATTTCAATCGCATGAATTCCATAATTTCCTTGGACGTTATAGAATTCCGCATATATCTTACACTCCTCACTATTGTCCTCAGGTCAATACTACAGAACGCTACAATAAAACAATTATTACCGCACTAGCTTCACTGGTCGGTGAAGACCATAGGTCTTGGGACCTTCACCTATCTAAGATTCAGTTTGCAATGAATAACTCTGTAAATGAAGTAACTGGATTTACTCCTGCATTTTTAGTATTTGGTCGTGAACTCATTACTTGTGGTTCTATTTATTCTCAGGGTTACGACTTAGAAGAAATTACCTTTTACCTCGTGATTTATATGCTAGAAATATTGGCCTTCTATCGTCAATTTTTGATAGAGTTCAGGTTGCACTGCACATATCTCATGTAAAGAATTCTAACCGTTACAATTTAAGGCACTCTTTTAAAGAATTCAATGTTGGAGATATAGTGTGGCGTAAAAACTACTCTTTAAGCAATGCTGGTGCATATTTTAGCGCAAAATTAGCACCTAAATATGCTAAATGCAAAGTCGTTGAGAAATTGTCACCTCTTGTATACATTCTTGAGGACTGCAACGGTTGCCGCGGTAAATGGCATGTAAAAGACTTTAAGAAATGACTACCTTACTGTTTGACTTTACTAGTATTATATGTATTTATTTGCACACACATTGGACTGATTTTTGGCTACTTCAGTCTGATATTTTTTATATATGCTTAGCGACTAATCTCGTCTCTCTTTACTTATAGGATTCTCTCTTATAGTACCTACTTACTTGCTTAACGTTTTCTTTTAAAAGGCGCTTCTTGACCTTTTAATTCTAAACTTTAGGGCTCTCTTTTGCCTTATCTACTTACTACTTAGCGCTTCTTTGACTACAGAGGCGTTTCTTTTAAAGGTAAATTCAACCTTTAAAATTTGTGTCCTTTGATAGGGAATACCTGAGAGAGACTAGATTGTCGGCTATGGTCATCGACACTAATGGGTTTTAAGAAACGGAGCGGCTGACAACTCCCTAAATAAGCCTAAAGTCATTCTTATAGGGTACTTCCTATGGAGTTTGCGTCATTGATAGTGAACCCTACTCCTTTTTGTGATTGGTTCGTATGTTAGAGTGATTGTTAGAGTGACTGGATTTGAATTGTTTTTGGATTGTGGAATGGTATGTTTAAGTGAAGGTTGACTGGTTAGACTGATAGTAAGGATGGTATTCTCTTAACCTTATAATCAAAATTTTCTCTGAGTCGAAAATTTTTCTGGGGTCGTGGGAGAAATGTAACGCAGCCTGCAGGGGCTTCGTTATACTACATAACTACTCATAAAGAAAGTTACCTTTGGTGTTAACTATAGAGCTTCGTTTTCCGTTTGCTATAGAGCTTGTATATCATTTTATGATTATGTCTTGTATTAGCATTACTCTTATATGTGTTATTTTAATGTTCCTTGTACATTTTTATCTGTAAATAAATTTAAAGTTATTGTTGTAAATATTTAGATTGTCTATTTGACATTGTCCGACAGCTGACGTTGTCTAACTGTTTTTATTTTTCTATCGAATTGTCTATTCAAATTTAACTATGGAGTTTAGCTATGTTTCGAGAATATTCTATATTGTATGAATTTTAAAATTTAAATGTTGTAGAATAGAATGCGCATGGGCAATATAAAAGGACGCACATGGGCAGGACCACCAGTCTACCACCAGCTCTGAAGAAGCTCAGAACCTCAAGCTATAGCAGTGCCAGTATACGTTTACCCGTTGAGTAACGGTGCCGGGGCATCAAGGGTGTTGCCTCCCTGCACCTACGCGCGTCTACCTTCATTCGTGCGCGTATCCGCGTCGCGCCTACCCGCGGCCGGCTTGCGGCGTGCGCGTATCTGCGTCGCGCGCCCCATTTGCTGCCTCCTGCGCTCGGCGGAGCCCTACCGCCCGCCTCTTGCGACGCTGGATCCTACCGGCGCGCTGCCTGCGCTCACCCTGTGTTACCGCCCTACCACGGTTGCCCATTTTTGAACTTTTACCTTGTATATATATTTAGTGTAGTGTACCGGTGTAAATAGCTAGTTTTAAGTTAGTTTTAAGTTAGATTTAAGATTTTTGGACGAGCCATCATTGTACATACCTCTTATAATTATAGCCCTCTTCCCTCTATTCTTATCTTTTCTTCTTCCCCCTACCTTCTAGCTCCGTAACCCTCCGTTACGCGACAACATAAACGATGTAGTGAAGATTCCTGATTGCACATTAGGCGTGAAGTTATCTCAGCAAAAGAATAAGAATGATTTTTCCTGCACTCCTTGTCTGGAAGCGAAACAAACCAGACAACCGTTTAAAAATGAAGGCTCCAGGGCAACGAAATTGCTAGAGCTTATCCACTCCGATGTATGTGGACCGATGGAGACGTCGTCTCTTGGAGGAGCAAGGTACTTCTTAACATTCATAGATGACTTCTCCAGAAAAGTCTTTGTGTATTTTTTAAAACAAAAGTCAGAAGTGTTTGAGAAATTCATAGAATTCAAAAATAGAGTTGAAAATGAATTGGACAGTAAAATAAAAATAGTTAGAAGCGATAACGGAACGGAATATAAAAACTACAAGTTTGACAAATGTTTTAAGCATTTCGGCATTAAACATCAGTGTAGTACGCCTTATACCCCAGAACAAAATGGTGTCAGTGAGAGAATGAATCGCACTTTGGTAGAAAGAGCAAAATGTATGCTATTTAATGCTTCATTACAGAAGGAGTACTGGGCAGAAGCTATAGCCACCGCTGCTTACATCATCAATCGATCCCCTACACGCTCACTACCAGATGTCACTCCTGAAGAACGATGGACTGGATCTAAGCCTGATTTGAGTAACATGAAAATATTTGGATGTCAAGCCATGGTCCATATTCCAAAGGAGCAGCGACGCAAGTTCGATCCTAAATCGCGTTCATTAATATTTATTGGGTATAGCGACTGCACAAAAGGATATCGCTTCATTGACAAGAAGAGCAAAAATATACTTTTGAGTAGAGATGTTACATTTTTGGAAGAATCTGTCAATCAAAAGGATGTTATTAGAAGTAGTATTGAAACAGCCAAAGTAACACAAAAGAAAAATGAAATGCAAAATCAAATAGACAATGTAACAGAACAAGCAAAGACAGTACACTTTGATATAGATAGATTAAATGATGAAATTAGCGATGATACTAATGACACAAGTTTAACTAAAGATAATGATGATTCAAGTATATATGATGATCCAAATGATGAGACGTATGAACCTCCAAATCCTAATGACAGTTCTCCTGGTGTTAGTAATATGAATTTGAGACCTCGTGGAAGGAACCTAAAAAAGGAAAAAATAGTTAATAATGACAGTAGTGATGAAAGTAATGATAAACTTATTTTAGACAGTAGACTCCGTGGAAACCTGCAAAAGGACAACAACGATTAATAAACACAACAACATTGTGATTAGCAGTCAATCAAAACCTAATTCATTTTTATGCTTAAATTCAGAATCAGCAATGTGTTTGTTGGATAATGATCCAATAGATCATTTAGAAGCTTTAAATGGAGAGAACTCTTATGGAAGAAAGTCGTGGAAGATGAATATAAATCACTACTAGAGAATAGGCTGTATTTCAGGTTCTGGAGCCTATCATGCCCGGAGCAAACATATCGACGTCCGATATCATTTTGTGAAGGAGAAGGTTGCAGCCAATAAAATATGCGTGAAGTACATGAGCACTGAATGCATGGTTGCTGATGCGCTGACCAAAGGGCTACCACGCCCGAAGTTTCGCTTCCTCACTACTGCGATGGGTTTGCGTGCAGGAGAGGGTGATGAAGTGAACGCAAACGTCGCTAGTAGCTCTAGGAAACTCCTCTCTCTATGACCTGTCACCGGTTTTGTCATCTATGTAAAATTTATAATTCTTCTAAAATAAATCTCGTGGATATTCAAAGTCTTCATCGTTTATTTAATTACAACAAAAACGGCGACATACTCGAAACGTATAAAAATAAAGTTTAAAAACTAAAACCCGACTACTAAAAAAACACGCGCTTTTAGTTTTAAAACTTTATTTTTATTTAACATATTTTAGTACCTAATGTAAACAAAACACATATTTGAAATGTGCTAAAAATTTTTTTCATTTGATACCCCACACGGTACCGCCAAGCAATTTTTTTTTGTTCCTTACTCTAAGTCCCCTAGAGGGCGCTGTAGTCAATTTAACGTGACGTCATTTAACCAATAACCAGAAGACAGTCAAGACGCTTCTAACGACACCTCATTGGTTCAAATATGATAACTAGTTTAGAAGTTATGAGGGAACAGATCAACAAACATTCCTACATACATACAGGTCAAAATCATAACCCTCCTTTTTGCTTCGCCGTAGTCGGGTAAAAAGAGTATTTTTTTACATTAAAAAAAACTGTACACTAATTTCACGGTTTGGCGTCTGATCTTTATCCGTGGATAAATCAGACTAATAGATAATATAGTATCTATTATATAGTATCTAATATAGTCAGAAATCTGACGTTATATTTCGTGACGTTATATTCGAATCGAACCTAAGACTATTTGACTTAAAGCTACAGTTTTAACACTAGTTCGTAGAACTGCTGTGTTTTGGATGTAGCTCCTTTTATTAAGTCAAACCATCATATAAAAATTGTAAAACAGTTCCTAAACACTTTATATTTTAATGTCATTAACACGTCCTTAGCTTTGTCCTAAGTTACGATGGTGGAAATACCATAACATTTACCCCCATGAAGATAATATATGCGGATGTGGAATGTTAAAAAATTAGCATCGCAAAACATCATTGTTCCAAAGGATTTAAATTCATACCTGCGGTTTCGAGTCATTTCCCTCCATCATAAGTGATAATTATGTGCATAACTTACTGTGAACAAGTACCCTGTATAGATTCATACTACGACCTTAGATGTAGTATTATTGTTGTCATAGAAAGGGTAGAAATAACATGGTATTGTTGGTTTACACAAAACAGCGCTTCATTGAACAGAAAAATAAGTGAGTATGTAAAAATTAACTGACCACATACTTATAATATTGCTGCAGAAGCCGGCACCTAGGAGCACACATGATCTCAGCAGACGAGATCAAAAGCTCCCCCATCCGCTCTATTCTCGGGTTTATCCTGGAACTGGAGCTACATGAGGTGCTGCAATAGGTTACGGGGCTGCCACAATAGATCATCTACTGGTCGCAGTGGCTATGAGACGCAGGGCTCACCCCATTTCTAACAAATAATAAATAATACCTATAATATTTACAGCCAACGTTAAAAAGTTTAAAAACTAAAACCCGACTACCAAAAAAAAACACGCTCTAAAAAGAACGAAACAAGAATATAGCCTCTGCTGAAATTATTATGCCGTATCGCCGTGGTCTTATGCCAGATTGATTGTATTTTATTAATTTTTTTTTAAATATAAATATTTCACAGCATCACATACATTGATCGGACTCCGAGATAGGTAGCTCAAGCACCTGTGTTACGGATATCAGAATCAACAGTGGGATTACAAATATATACATATAATACTTTTCTTTTGTAAATACATACTTATAATACATAGCAAACACCCAGACCAATACAAACAAACATGTTCATGCACACAAATGTTTGTACTGTGCGGGGATCGAACCCGCAACCCTTGTATCAGAGGCAGCGTTCACTACCACTGTTCCAATCGGGTCGTCAATATTATATTGAATCTTTTTTGCTACAGTAGGTGGCATATGACCACGGCGATGCGGCATAATAAATTCAGCAGAGAACATTTTGTTGTTTCGTTTGTTTTAGAGCGTGTTTTTTTGGTAGCCGGGCTTTAGTTTTTAAATTAAATTTTTATTTTACATATTTTTTAGTTATGTAACATATTTAAAATGTGCTAAAACGCTCTATCATTTGATACCCCACACGGTACCGTCAAGCAATTTTTTTTAGTTCCTTACTCTAAGTTCCCTAGAGGGCGCTGTTGTCAATTTAACGTGACGGCATCTCACCTACGTCCAGAAGACAATCAAGACGCTTCTAACGACTCCTTATTTGTTTAAATGTGATAACTAGTTTAGAAGTTATGAGGGAACAGATGAACAACCATACAAACATACAGATCAAAATATCATAACCCTCCTTTTTGCATCGCCGGGTAAATAGATATTGCACAGTTAGGGAGTTGCCACACTGGCGGATTTTGAACGTTTTCAAAGCGGAGCGACGACGCAGCGGCTGCGCAGCGTTCAAGTCGCGGATGCGCGTCGGATTAGCTTAGGAGAGAAGTCTGAACGCCATTATTGGTTTTTTGTGGCGGCCACGCAGAAAAACGCCGGCGAATCTGTTGATTTGAAAACGCACGCAATCCGCCAGTAGAAGAAAAAAGAAGAACAAAGTGAAGTGATCAACAAAGTCATAGTTCAGCATGTGCTGCAACGGTTTGGAGCCGCTGCAACGCACTGGTTTTCAGTTTTTTTTCTGTGAAAGATCACAGATCGCCTGATGGTAAGCGATTGCCGTCGTTAATTGATACCCGCGACAGTGGAATCACAAATGCGCTGCCAATCTTTAAATCCCTCTTTCCCCCGGATTGGGCCTCAGCTCCGGTACCCTACACAATGCTGCTTCACGCCGGTTTTATGTGAGGCTGTGGTATCACTCCGGTCGAGCGGCCCATTCGTGCCGAATCGTGGCCCTACC